>WEIV01021207.1:32947-69237 GCA_013390005.1 Calyptomena viridis
AGCTAATAAAAAACTCTGGCTACTTAAACCCACAACAATTATTGAAAAGATGGAAACCAAATAGTTTGATAGCTGGAGAAAAATCTATAAGTTAGGTGTGTGAAGGAAATGTATGAGAGTAATGGGGGTAGTAAATCTCACAACTGTGCCATGGAGGGACAGTTGTATTTTATTAGAACAGAAATTTGAACCAGACTGTGATTTTGTAAAGACCATTGTGTCCAAATCATGAGTTGTAGGTGCAAGCTAATATACACACAATGAAGCTGAAGCAAGGACATGAGCACATTTTTTTAAGGGGCAACTGAGGGAGCTGGGGGTGATTCGTCTGGAGGAAAGGAGGCACAGGGGAGCTCTTACCACTCTACGACTCTCTGCAACTACCTGAAAGGAGGCTGAAGCAAGGTAGGAATCAGTCTCTTCTCCCATTTGGCAAGGTAGGATGAGAGGAAAAAGCCTCAAGTTGCCCCAGGGAAGGTTTATGTTGGATATTATGAAAAATTTCTTCATGGAAAGGATTGTCCAGCATTGGAACAGGTTGTCCAGGGAGGTGGTGGAATCATCATTCCTGGAAGTGGTCAAAAAACATGTGGATGAGGCACTTACAGACATGGTTTAGTGGTGAACATGGCCATGCTGATTTAACGGTTGGAATTGATGATCTTGGAGGTCTTTTCCAACCTTAACAAATCTGTGATTCTAAATGTATTTTTTATTTTTTTTGAATGATGGTTCAGGGCATCTGTGACCATCCTACTCTGTTTTTTTATTGCCCACAGCAAGACATGGAGCGAGTGATTATTAGAAAAACAAAAATGGCACTTTGCTCAACCAAGTAAGAGCTGTGGCCAGAGATACTGCAAGAGATTGAAATGAATATGGGTGCAAGGAGAACCAACCGACCAACAAACTAACCAACCAACCAAGACAGCAGATTGATCTTCTACTATCTTTATTTTTGAGTTTTTTTCAAGGTATTTCTAGAAGTGGTGGCAAGCTCTTCCTCTGCTGGAGGAACAGCCCAGAAGCATCCTTAAATGCGGCCCTGTTACGTTAATGATAGCTATTGCCCAGAAGAATGGGAATGAGAGACTCCTGCTAACTACACAAAGTGTTCATAGACTCAGATTAGGAGTAAGGCTCTTTATTAGCCTCATTCTAGTGCCATCATCTTCTGCTTCAAAGTGGCAATTAGATGGTAATCTTTGCTGATCTTAACTCCTGGGACATAACATAAAAAGAAGGGAGATCTTTAATGTAAGTGGTCAAGAACACCTTAGGGACACCAAAGATAATTTGGCTCATTTGCCTTCATTACCAACAGAGCTAAGTTGTCTAGATAATCAGTGAAAGATGCTTATCTAATTTTCCAGTAGGAATATTTCAGTGCCACTCCATGTAGTCTCTTCCAGGGCTACATAAGACTTGAGTATTTCTAAAATCCTGATGTGATCTGTTTGCTCCATAGAAAGCCATTTAGTATCTTATTAATAGTGAAAATACACAGTTGAACATAACTTTCTTTATGTTAATCTGTCAAATATTAGAAGGAAAAATGACTTTACATTGAAACTGATTTAATTTATTTATCTATTTTTCAAAATGAGCATTTGCAGATCTTACACGTCCCATTCCAAACACTTTTTTTTCCTGCCTTTCTCCTATTTATCTATATCCTTCAATATATTGCTAACTTCTTGACACAAGTGCCAGTGTTAAAAAGCTGAATATAGTCAATATGACTTTCAGATGGATACAAATTATGTAAAATAAGCCCAGAATTTAAAAGCTCAATAATTAATTATGGAGATACACCCTCAGTTAAAATTACTCCATTCCATATGGGGTGCCTCAGCTTTGTCTAGGTAGAGTTGCTGATATTGTCTTCTCTCTATTCCACCCATTAAACTCTCAGTATGATACTAGGTAATGAATGATGTTGTTGGAGAAGCACTAAGTGTGCAACTGATAACTCTCAGCATATGGATAATGACACATCTTGCACCCTTTCATTGCCCACATTCTGGCTGCACAGAGATATCTAAACAATAGATGAGGTGAAATGTTGGCCGTAGCACATTTCAGAAACAATAATTGTCCATTTAGGTCCCTTTAAAAGAAAGATAACATAGAACTGCTAAGTTTTCTATCCCTAAGGCCCTCAGAACAATCAATCACACGTCATGAATAATAATAGAAGAGGGAGGACAGCTGCTCAACTCAACATCATCAGTATTGACACCTTGCAGGAGGAGTAGTCCTCTTGACCAAAGCAGGTGTCACAGCAAGATAAAAGTCATAAGCTACAGCTCTAGTGAGAGTCTGTTGCTATATACAGAAAGATACAAATTGATTTCACCTCTGAAAGACAGTTAAAACATCTTCTCCATTTGAGAGAATTCCACTCTCACCACTACTGTCCAAATCTCCAGAAACAGCAGTGAAATTTATAAAAAATGACTATTCAGATGGCAAAGGAACAACCAAAATGAACAGTTAAAAACGAGTATTTTTTCCCACCACAGCCGAGCACAATATTGGCACATTTATGTCCTTTTTTCTTCTGCTTTTTAGCTGAAGTATGAAGAAAAGCTACTTGTTCAAATAGTAAACATTAAAGGATTTTTTTTGGATTAGTGTACATGATAGCAAATCATAGAATCTTTGAATCATTTAGATTGAAAAAGACCATTAAGATCAAGTCCAGGTGTTAACCTGGCACTGCCAAACCCATCACTAAACCATGTCCCTAAGTGTCACATCTACATATCTTTGAAGTACCTCCAGACATGGTGACTTCACTGCTTCCCTGGGCAGCCTGTTCCAATACTTGACAACTCTTCAAATGAAGAAATTTTCCATAATATCCAATCTAAACCTCCCCTAGTGCAATTTGAGGCCATTTCTTCTTGTCCTGTTGCTTGTTACCTGGGAGAAGTAACACTGACCCCTACCTCACTGCAACCTCCTTTCAAGTAGTTGTAGAGAGCAATAAGGTCTCCTCAGAACCTCCTTTTCTCTAGGCTAAAGAACCACAGCTCCTCCAGTTGCTCCACATAAGACCTGTGCTCTAGTGCCTTCATTAGCTTCTTGCTCATCTCTGGACACACTCCAGCACCTGAGGGGTCCAGGACTGAACACGGTACTCAAGGTGCAGCCTCAACAGTGCTGAGTACAGGGGGATGGTCACTAGCCTAGTCCTGCTGGCCACATTGTTTCTGAATGATTATGAATTTGATCCTGCAACTAATATATTGGCAATGCTATAATCACTAGAAGCTGCCTGTGATAATTATTCATTTCCTTGTTGCCAGCTTTCTAAAAACTCTCTGACACTAGCTTAATTCAGGAGGAAGCTTTGTTCATCTTCAGAACTCAAAGCTGAACAAATTCTAATCAATTTAATAAGAAATAACAAGGCAAAGTCTAGATTTTGAGAAAATTTCAGCCTCCTTTCTAGTGCTGAAATGTAGCACACCTATCACTTTTGGGATTGAGAGTCCCAAGATACACTGCTGCAGAATGACTCAGGTTTCTAGGGTCAATTATGATTTCAGAAAAAGGAAAATACAGTGAAAGTGACTACTAGATGCCAAAAGTTAAAACAAAAACCAGCTGACAACAAAAAGCAAAACTTAGAGGAAACCACATCAACTTTAATATGGTTGGTTGACTTTGTAGAAGAAGTGATCCAAAAAATGACTGTAGGCTACCATTCAAGAAAGAGTGTGTTCCTACTTAATGTCATTGATCCCACATTTGGAAAAAAAAATCCCCAAACAAAAAACCCACTGAATATTTTGTTCAAGAGGCATTCTGAGAATCAGAGGAAAGCTTGACCAGGCAGTTTGCTCAAACAGCAAAATTGAAAGTAGGAAGATGAAAGATTATCTTGAGTCAAGCTACTCAGTAACTCTGAGCTTTCAGAACGCTATTAAAAATTAACCAAGAAAAAGGTAATACATACTATTGCCCCAAGTATCCTAGAACTAAAAAAAATTGTTCTTCATCTAAGTAGCCACAGGTTTTTCTCCTAAAATTATCCTAGAAAACTAGGAAATAGCTTGAGGACCCTACATCTGCATCAGGTGTACTGACACTTCCTGTCAGAGCTGTGGCTAAGTCGTTTCCGAGGGCTTCCACTGATGGAGATTCTCTGGGCAATTCATTCCAATGCCTAATTTTCCTTTCCATTAGAAATATATTTTTTTTTTCTTAACATGCAAGCTACTTCTGTCCTACCTGCAATGAACGGGAATAGGTTATTCTCTTTTTCCTTGCAACTATATTCGATATCTTCAAGGTCTTTTGTCATCTTTTGTCAAGTTTTGTCTTCTTTGCATTAATGAACAAGTTATTCCTTCAACTTTTTTGTCATGTTTTGTAGATTACTCACTGTTAGTTGGTCACATCCTCCTTAAAATGTGGCATCCAACACTTCAGCTAAGGTTGAAGTCTTTCCAAAGTGAAGTAAAAAAGGAGAATTCCCTCGTATGTCTTGTGGGTAACATTCTCCTATATATTTCCAATCTGATATTCATATATACATGACAGTGACTCTGTTGAGCCTTTTGATTTACTGGATAACTTCAGGTCCTTCATAACAAAACTAAGCCTTTTTGGTTATTTCCCACTGAGTGTTTGCTGAGTTGACTATTTCTGACCTCACCTATCAAAGTTAATTGCCAGCAGCTCTTGAGATTTTGTCAGTCAGTAATCTATGTTTTCTAGTGTGAAATTCGTAAGATCCAGACAATTTAAAAAATTGTAACTTATCTCAGTTCTCTCTAATCTACTTTTTCCTATTATGAGCTGAAGTGCTACTCTTTTGTCTTCATTGTTAACTGTTGTGGCTTTCTGATCACTGCTAGTCCTAAAAATAGCATTTCCTCCCACTGAGTGGCAAACCAACTTTTCCTTCTCACTATTGCTAATAATGATTTCTTACTATTGCACTTGGTGTTTCTCTTAGGAAGGTTTCCTACCTTTATAGCCCCTAACAAAAATACCTAGAAATGTTACACAAACTAGAGGAAGGGCTTTGAAAGACAGAGTACAATTTTCATAATATGGGACTTCACAGAGACACTAGGCTTACAAGAGCAATTGAAGATAGTTATGACAGTACTTGACAGTTAGCACACAGATGTTCCTATTCTTATAGTCTCAGTGTAAACCTGACTTGATCTAATTGAAACAAGAACTAACACCAAAGAGAATAAAGGAAAATATTTCAGAGGGACCAAGAATCTTGAAAGCAAAGGTCATATATTAAACCCAGAAGAGGGCTGAATCTGAAATATGGCACACTGTAAAATTGATTGGTATCAAGTGTTTTGCTTAGAGGAGACTTAGTTTCTTCATAATGCTGTTTCTCTAATGTTTTAGAGCCACTAGTTCTCTTCGTAGTTAATCATGATGTTCTGTGTTTCTGTCACTCCATGAAAACATCTGGAGTGTTCTTGCTTCTTACTCTTCTCTCTTCATGCAGCTTTTTACTCTTCTGAGATGACAAAGCAACAAGGCAAGAAGGTAAAGGACACGATTACAGAGTAACAGGTTAAAGACATAGCTTATTTTATAATGAGCTTTCATACCACTGTCCAATATTCCTCCTTTTTTGCTGGTTTTTTTCTGGGGGTGTGTATGAGCTATTCAGCACTGTTTCTGAAATCCTGGCCAAAGTTCTGCAGACCAGCTCCTGTGATGTTTTAGTGTCTGTCACACATGAGTGAAATCAATCAAATGCACTATTTGTTCCCAATGAAGTGTAGATACACAAAGAAACGTAGTTGTTCTTGTGTTCTCGGGTATGAAGCATTTTGAGCCTCTGATCTTTCTATAATCTTTCCAAAAGCATTCCCCTTTAATGCTAGAGGCCTTTGCCACCATGTTTTACAATGGTCACTCCTGCAATCCTTCCACCATTAGCGCATCTTTGATTTTTCCACCTCTGTGGCTCTGTGGGTTGAAGTGAGCTGGGATTTCTGTTGAAAAGTTTGTCAAGAGCCATACAGTCAGCAGGCAGCTTACAGTGCCATAGGACAGGCTTTCAGAAAAAAAGTCAGTGTTTTCTAGACAAATTCAGCATACTATTTAAGGTCCTTAAGTTATAACCCCCCTCCCCCCAAGTCTATGTGAATGTCCTTCATGACAGCATTTTGGTTTTTTGAAAGTGTTTCACTGTGTATGCTGAGAGTTCACTGGACTGCTGACAGTCTCACCACCTATTGCCTTGGTTCAGAGACTTTTCCTCACTCTCTTAGTTCTCCATTTGTACTTCGTTCTGCAGAATTTTCCCAAAAGTTGAAATCCTTGGTTTATACTTCAGTTTACCAGCATTCAAGTGCTCCATGAGAGTCCATGGACTTACAGCTAAGGGTTTACATCTACACAGCAGAGAAGTTCCCTCTGTCCATTTTCCAAGCCAACCAGAAGCTGTGTAAGCATGGTTAGCATCATGCTGAGTAGAAGCTAATAAATTGCCATGATTGGCAATGTTCATCAGCTCTGACTCAGTGCAGTTGACTTGGCCTCAGCACTGCTAGTGAGATGTGGCTTCCAGTTTTCTCTGACCCAGGGCAGAACAGTCCTCAGTTCACTCAGTGTGAGTCCAACAGACGGGCATCATCACCCAGACCATGCAGGCATGTGCTGTGGTAGACTTTGCCTGACATTTAAAGCACCCCAGATCCCTGGAAACAAATTGCTCTGTGAGCAGAGGAGAAGCCTCCTTTAATGGATTCATGTGTCCTGTCACTTAAAACTCCCACCTCTATTTCCTGGCTCTCCCTCAGGTCTCTGCAGGGCAAGGGGTAGCCTGTGCTGTGAAAGCACATTGTGCCAGCTGACAGATCTGCCCAGCCCATTGGCTGTTCCCAGGCAGATCATACACAGGCTACTCTGCCTGGCCCCCTCTTCCTAGGCAGCAATTTGTGTGCTGCTTTGCTGTCCAGCTGCTGGTTTTCATTAAACTTCCAGTAATGAAATTACCTCTTATGACTTCTCTCCAACTTTTATGCTGGCTCAAAAGTGGGTTCAATTTTGCTACTGCCCCTGTCTGCCAGTAAAGGTGTAATAGATGGACAGGCAGAGGTTCAGTTAAAAATATCCACAGTGAACAAAAATCAGACTTGCTCTTTGCCCTTAGGCTGCATTTTTATATTATTTTGATACTGTATTATACAGATTTGATTATGGAGCATACTGCCTTCAAGCTCTCACTTCCACACACATCACCAGAAGTTGCCCTCACTTCGACAGAGCTTAAAAGCTCAGCAGAGTCTTTGAAAATGGGATCTGAGAAATGATTCGTGTTAAAAGAATAATTTTTTAAAATTATTTTTTTCAGTGACCCTGGTATGGTTTTGGGTATGGTCAGGCAACTGCTCCAACCAAGGCATCTGGAGGGATTATGGTGGAAGGGAGAATGGATCAGGAACAAGGTCCAACATCTAGAACTGTATATCCCTCAATGCAATGGTGTTATCACAGAGAGAAATCCCTGCTCTTTAGTCCCCTTATTTCTACATATTTTATCTCTGCAGTTTGCTATCTTGTAGGAGCCTGTCCCAAGAGAGAAATTGAATAATAAAAAAAGTGCATGTTTGAACCGATGGAAACATTTTTACCAGAAAATTGGGAATTTTACATGTTCTTTATATTGTTCTGTGTTTGTGATATTGCAGCTTTCATGGCTGCATCTTCTCCCCAACACTTTGCTGCTCATATTCCTTGATCAGTAAGGGAGATGACCAAAAATTTGCCCTTTAGGTAAATTTCTCACCTTTCAAGAGGTGGGATAAAGAATGAAAATTTTGATCTCAACAAGATATAACTGTGTTACAGTCTGTAGCTGAATCAGTTACTTTGAGTATCAATAGTATAACAAAATATTCAAGGGCAGTTGGATTTGTCTTTAGAAAATGACTAATATAATGAGGAACATAAGTCCCATTGCCTTCCCTTCCTATTTGTTTTGTTTTCCTTGGTGGAAAGAGTTGACGGATGTGACTAGAGCATTTTGCCCCTGGGATTATTACTAGCTTCTGAGTCAAGGAAATCTAAGTAATTTGACTATGTTGACAACTCTTCTCTGCTCCCCAGTCCAGCTGAGACAGGTTATAGATTGGACAAGGTTTGAAATTACTCTCCTTTTCAAAGTATTGTTTTGTGAAGAAGCAAAGAGCAGTTACTGCTTTAAAAGAATCTGTCACCTTGTCCTCTAGAAGAAAGGCAACAACAATCTTTTCCAATAATGCACCCGTTATCTCCCTCCTGGAATTTATCAGGCAGGAAACATATTGATTCAATTTGCAGGTTGCAGCCTGTAGTTCCCTAAACATGTCCAAACCCCTAGCACATGATGATGGCCAGAACTTAGTCTGTGTTTGGTTTGCAGACGTGTTCCTCCCCCCCACTTTCTCCCTTGTGGGCTGCTGTTTTCTTTACAATCCAAGCAACCTAAATTAGAAGAAAAATTCCTCTGTTTCACCTAATTAATTTTAACTCTGTTCTTTAGGAAATTCTCTTACAATGTTTTTTGCTGTAGTTTCTCAACAGCTGTGAATTTGGAGCAAAAAATAGTGCATGGAAGTATTTATATTCAAGCAAAATATGCTTAATTTGAGTTAAAAAAATGTAGAAACTTTTTTTCTATTTATTATTTATAAATTGTTGCCATTTCTTAATGTAGACAATATTTTTGTTTGCATAGAACTGGCACTTCCTTTTTAATCTCTGGATCTTTTTTTTTTAAGATTGCTTTTTAAGATAACTGACACCTTATACTTCTCAGAAACTCTGTTGTAATGATTTACTGTGCTTTAACCATCATTATCAAACAAAAACGAATGTGTAATCATTTGTTTTCTGGACAGTTTAGAGTGTGACAGATAAATCTTCCTTGTTTGTTAGAAACCATTTACAGAGACTACTATGGCAACAAAATTAATGGCAAAGAAGGAAACTGTTAATTAATTGTTCAAGCTGAGTAGAATAAGAAAATCCTGAATCTTTGCTGAATCTATTTACTAAAATCCCAATAGCTCTTGGTTATTTGTTTGAAGAGTTAGTGCCTCTTTTTACTGTATTGGAAAAAAAAAAGAAGAGGTTTTATGATAATAGAATTGAAAGGGCGCACAGACTTCATTAGCCTTCCCCTGTGATCCCGTTGAACGTGATTGCTAAAGTTTGGGTCATACTCACAATGATCCCCTCTGCTGCTTATAATTTGATGAATAAAGCTGCTAGTACCTTTAGGCCACTGAGGACATAAACAAGTGGGAGTAGTTCCTGCCTCAGGGTTTACAGGCTGCAAAGTTTATACACACCAAGCAACGATATGTTGGGATGCAGACAAAAAGGATATTTCCAATTGCTTTTTAAATACTCCTGGGGTGTTGCCAGAGATGTTATGTTGATATGTGTTAGTAGGCATGAGATGAGTTGAGGAATGTGTCATCTCACCAGTGATCGTGGAACTCCTGGGATGACTAGAGGCAGTTAAGTATATAAACTACAGCAGTTTCCTTATTACTAAAGTTAGCATATTATGCTCTGTAAAGCAGGATTGTGATGTTTTGTACAATAGAAGGATCAGCCAACAAGCTGATTCGAGGTGTAGCTTACGGAGAGACTGATCTGGTTTACTTTCTGGTATAAATTACAGTTTGAGAAAATCTCTATAGAGAGTTCAGAGCATGAAATCTTTGGGCATTTTTATGTATGTTTAACTCAAGAGTCAGCCATATGGCAGAAATGCATGTGGCCAGCACCCCATAAGGTCCATTGCCATATGGCCAAATATCTGCTTTTCCAGAGAATTTTGACAGGTGGGTGAGCTCTCTGCTGTCTTGAAGTGGGGAGGGGAGATATCATTTAGCAACAGGATGCTCCTTCTCCCCTCCTTTTTGGCTTTATTTACTTTCTTGAGACTTTCCACACATATGACATATATTTTCTAAAGCATCAGCTCTGTAGGATTAAAAACTTCAGAAATATGAGCTGGAGAACCAAAGAGTACCCACTTTGACTTACACAATGAAATTCCCTCAGCAACTGACTCTTCTTCACAAAGTCAACAATTGTTGCCTCTGAATAAATTAGGAACAAGCTTCCAAGGCTGTGACAATAATCAAAAGTAGTGACTAAACAACTGAGAAGCATTTACTTTTCTATAGTAATCCTTCAAGAAAGAGCTAAATCCAGACTATTGAAACAAAAGAATAAACCCAAATACTGCTTACAGCAATATATTACATTTTTGCCCTGGTGGAACTCACGTATTTGTTACTCTGGTGATTCTTTCCCTACTATGTTTCATAATTCCTCTATTAGATTGAAAGGTAACACTATAAAACAAAAGTGTTGTGAGTTGGTATTTCCAAAAAAGGTACTGATGGCTGCTCACAAGCTGCGCTCCATAGCAACATGTAGGTCTGCAATAATATATGCTGTATTTTCTTCTCACAACCATATATTTACACAAGGTGGATAGGGTACCTACTGTGGGACATCATGGTCCCCCATTCTTTTCTTGGACAAAACTCCAATTAGCTCTACTTAGAGTTTCCCCTCCTGGTCATGTGGCTAAGAGAGCTATATGGCTATGTGTGATGGTAAAGCAGTGATGTGCAATGTCTGCTTAGAAAAAATGTTCCCTTGCTTGAAAGTAGCTATTAGAATATTTCTTCCCTTACTGAATTCTAACGTTTACAAATCTTAGCTTTTTCTTAACTAACTAAGGAGAGGAGGAGGAAAAAGTCTCAATGCAAATAACGGCAAGGTGGCTCCTTTTCAGTACAATAATAAAGACACCAAAGGCCATCCTCTTTTCCAGGTACTCTTCTGTTTCTGCCAACTATGATTATCTACACCAAACATGGTAGCATCAGTCAGCTACGGTGTGGTGGATTCATGCATATTTACCAATTTGCAAATTATGCATGGAGAGCTCTTAGCATAGCTGTTTCTTTGTCTTCCTGTTTTTCTTCCTTCACTAATGATTCAAAATGCTTACATGCCTAAAATCAGAGGGCTGTATTCTATGCTTGCCGTTTGCCTTTGTACACCAATTAGGTCTTTGTAATTTAAATGATGTTTTATTTGCTGATTTGGAAGCATCCTTGTTGGTAGAATGAGGCTTTTTTCATCCTGCAAATGTTCTTTGATATAATGATTTATTAAGGTACTAGAAGAAATATTGATCCTGCTAATAGCTTCTGCCTTGCCACAGAATGCCTTACATTTTACTTGCTGAAAGGGCCATATTCCTTTCCTCATCATCTGATTGACCATAAATGCTTTGGCCTTTCCCCAGCAATTATCACACTTACCAAAGCAGCGGGTAAAAGTCAAGTATTTATAGACTAATTAGAGAATTCAGCATGTCCAAACGTGTACTTTACACAGCACAAAGAGTTATTGGACAGTGTTTTGAAATTAGGGAGTGGGTCCATACTGTTCAAAAACAAATTAGGAATTTCAGAGGGGTTACGTATTTACTATCGATTAGGACAATCTTTCTGGGAATTGCTGTGTGGATTTATGTGCTGTGCCTGTGATTTATTAATGGCCTTTATGCTTAGATTTCATTGGTATTTTCCACTGTATTCTCTATCATGTATTCTAACCTCTTTCTTAAGAAAGCTTTCTAATGTTAATGCTTGCAAGGTGATGGTGAAAGCATCGATTTTGTAACCCATATGGAGCTGATTTCTTTTGTAGTTTTTATTAACCACCTAGAAAAATGCATCATTTCAATGGTAACCACAAACACTGAAGGGGAATAGGGGACAGCACCATGGAAGATACAGGACAAGGCTTTTAAGAGTTCACCAAAATGAAGCCAAATGGAGTTGGAGATGACCTGATCATCTGCAGACTGGTGTCTGCAATGGGCTACGTAAAGTTGTGAATACAGCATTGCAAAGAACAGTTTCCTCTATTTTATCCTGTTGGGGCATGCTGGTTTATCCTGTTGGGGCATGCTGGTTTATCCTGTTTTGCCCTGTTGGGGCATCTGTAGATTTGTGTTCCAAAGTTATAGCAGTTAGTGAAAACACATTAGTAGTTTAGTAGAGGTACATTAAGTTTTATGCTTCACAGTTGGACCTAATTTCTGACTATTTAGGGACGAGAAAGACTATGAGATGATTATGAGAAATTGTTGCTTTAAAAATTTCCTCTAGTAAAGACTGCTGAAAACAGGACAGGACACAAAGCAAGTTTTACTGCTGATCAGAAATGTCACTTGTTCCTAGGCAATCACATACCCCCATGGCCATCACATNAGGCAATCATATAATTTCTAAACTGGCCAGAAAGCACAATGTAGGGTAGTATTAATTAATGTTGCCTTGCGTTAAATATCTCTTGCATTAAATATCTCATATCTCTAAATATGCAAGTATTAGTCTGTTCAAGATTTGTTTTTAGTTAACATTTGGTACTTGTGTTTTATTTTGCTCAGTGTAAGCACTGTTGCTAATGAAGCTGTCAAATAGGTGAGATGATTTTTGTCATCCACATGTGAGTTAGTTACCCTGCATAGTCGATGGAGACAAGCAGGCATTTCTAGGGCAGGAATCATCTAAGCTTTAAATAGACTTGTAAAATAAAACAGATTCATCGCACCCTGAGAGTGTTTCTCTCTGTCAACAGTGAAGGGAGCTGGGAGTGACTAGCTCAGAGGGAGGTGTTCACAGTAGAGTGAGATGAACCCATACTGATGTGGTACGTGGGATGATTTACCTCCTTTTAAGTCCCCAAAGAAGAAAAGATGTTGCTGAAAGAGCCTAGATAGCCTGCTCAACTCAATCCCAATTTTTTAGATTATCTAAATTAGCTGAAGTCTATCCTACACGTCTGATGTGGCAGGTTGCTGCTGGTCTAGATCTGATTTGAGTGTAGGAGATGGGGCTCTTGCAGATGTAGATCTGTACAGTTCCATTAATGCCAGCAAAGCTCTGCTAACTACGTCAGCACAGGATCTGATCAGCAGAAAGGTAATTCTCTACCTGAATTACAACAGTAGTCAGGAGGTGAGATTATATCTTCCTTTAAACAGGACAACATGATGCATGGCTTTGCCTTGTTTCAGCTACAGTAACTGGCTGTAACAGTGATGGGGAGACAAGAGGAAGGGGGGTCCCCTTTGCAGTAACTGCAAGTGAATAGGTTATATCCAGAGCGTGGCTGTTCCTGGGGTGCTGTGTTTAAATCACTCCTGACCGTATGGAGTGAATGGAAAGGATCCCAGCTCTTGACCAAGATTGTCAATAGATGCCTTTAAGTAATTTCTCTATGCAACATATCTTCTTCTCTCAATGTTAATTAATAATTGATCTTGTTATGTATGTAGAGGACTCCCTATAATTCAATTCTCTATATTTATGTCTCATAAATGACTCTGCCTTGTCAGATTTTATGGTGAAGTAGTGGATCCAAAATTAACATAATGTAACAACCAAATCGCATATATAGCCTTGATCTGCAGACTCTTTTGCCCATGAATAATTTTAGTTATTACAACTGAACTCACTGGGACTTACATACGCTTTTGCAGGATAAGATCCACAATGTTTATTGAATTAATTTCTTTCATATACTACATGTGTTCAAATGAAACTAATTTATCTGTCATGTATCTAGGCATTTCTCAGCATATATTATGTAATTAATTTTTGAAAGTGTGCTTGTAGTGAATCAGAGGCCTAGCTAATATTTCCAGTAAAGGTTTAGATAAAACTGAGTCTGAGTTCATATTATGAAAGAGAATCTTACTTTATATATGTCTGTGTTAATATATGTTATATTGTTTAATACATATTATTATATATATGTAAGCAGTTATAGACAGCTATGCATAATTGGGGCTATATATATATGTATGTTCTCTATATGTATAAGATTCTATGTGTTTGAAAATAAAGACAGTTGCTTTATTTACTAAATGTATGGAAATCCAGCTATACCCACCCTAGTCTAACTCAAACCCGTCTATCTTCACTTTCAAATAAACAATCTTATTCAATTCTAGAGTTTAAAACATAGCATTCCCCTTGTGGGAACCAGTGTGCTGTGTAACCCTGTGAAGAAGGAAACTCATAAGATTCAGTTTTAATGCTCATCCAGAGTTTCAGTGCGGCCAAATATTATCTGCTTTGTGTTAGTGTGTTGTGAAGCTGAAGAAATGTTGCACTTCGTAATATATTGCTTTGCTGAGAAGAACGAATGAAGGAAAGATAAGAACCTTGCCAACAGTTTGTAAAATTAAAAATAGGAAATAAAAGGTTATCTGATATTTTTTTATTTAAATAAAACAGTAAAG
The DNA here is from genome assembly GCA_013390005.1 of Calyptomena viridis. Lineage (NCBI taxonomy): Eukaryota > Metazoa > Chordata > Aves > Passeriformes > Eurylaimidae > Calyptomena > Calyptomena viridis. The sequence continues at coordinate 47,280 of WEIV01021207.1, forward strand.
AATATTTAAATGAAACAATAAGGAAATATACTGAGCTTGCTCTGACTTGCTTAATGATATACAAATAATCACTCTGATTGCAGTGTTTGAAATGAGTGTGGTTTATGATCTAATGTCTAAAGATCATTAACCGACATCTGCTATTTTCTGTAAACAGTGCTGAAAAAAGCCCAAAATATAAACTCCTTCAGTTAAATTGCCCTTTTTATATGCTGTAAGTAGTGGGGAGAGAACTGTAGGGAAGTCTGGAGGTGCTGCTTGCGTTCGGGTAAAATGAGATTGTTCTCTGCCATTCAGAATTGACTTGGAGACATTACTTCATTTCCCTTGTAAAGGAAACAGTGCTTGTTTTGATTTGCTTACTTCTTTTATTTTAAACGGACTAAGGCAGCCATGAAGGCTTTTAGGTAGGTCGGAGCACATTTGGCCCGTGGAGCTGGCAGTGCTGAGTTCAATGCATTGCTCACTGGCCCTAATCTCTGATAGCGTGAATCTCAGTTAGGGTACTCAGCATTCCCATGTCGAGCTCTTTTCTGATAGCTGTGCTCACATGGTGGTGTTCCTCAATTCATAAGATGACCTGCTCACAGTGGTACGAAGCTGCCCAGGAGTGGCCTTGAGGGAGAAATTCTGAGTCCGAGATGTGCTGGTGTTTGGATGTTCATCCTCTTACCTACTTGGTCGTGTTATTTGGGTAGTATAGACATAGAAGTTAAGATAAATCAGATGTAGGCAGGGTCTGTGTGTGCTGCTGTGCTTATAGTCCGAGCTCATAAACACCCTGTCTTCCAAATCTTTGCTCATAAGATACCTTTGTATTCAGAGGCTTTTCCAATAAGCTTGTCAGGCTGTTTGTAAGAGGAAGGCTTTTTAAGATTGGATCCCTTAAAAAAGATGACTGTAGATAAAAGTGCATCAGTGCACATTAGGGGTAAAATTTTCAAAGCAAGGACATCCTGTTGAGCTCTGTTTTGCCATTGTTGGTTTATATATTCCTTCTTTTGTGTGAAATGCGGTATGAAGCCAGAGGCCTTTTATTTTGAGGTTGATCTGAATTTAAGGTCAGCCACTTAAAAATGAGATTTAACAAAGGTGATGAAATTATGCTAAGTGAACTTTTTCAATTATGTTTATTTTTTAAAAGGAAACAACCTGGAAAGTGACACTTACATTGATAGAGTGGCAAACAGCTGCCATTGCTGAATGTAATTCAGCAGACAAATGTCTACAGGGCAATATATGATCTGTGCACAGCATCAACCTCAATAAACGAAATCTGTTTGGGGTAGTTTATCCCTCAGTGAAACAGCAAAATACTTTGTGTTTTCTTTGCTGTCGGACAAGAGCAAACTTTGGGTTGGTAGTTTACCCTAATGAGGTTTATTTATGTCCTCACTTTCTGCATGATCTCCAGTTATTAAATACTGTCATTCTAGGAGTATGTGTGTTCAGGGTTTTTGCAGAAATGCTGATAACATGTAAACAGGAGTGGAGCTCAGCAGCATTTGGTTGCATTTTTCAGTTCATTGTTTTACATGTGTTCCCTCGCAAGTGGTTTAACCCTGGTCTACTCCAGTTCTGTAAAATGAGACAAAACAATTATTGTCCACCGAACAGACTTAACCCAGGCATGAATTTATTGATATTAGGGAGCTCCTTAACAGTCTCGCACAATGACACTGGAGGATGTTGAAAACAGTCTAAATTATGCCAATATTTATTTAAAAGAGAAAATATTTTCAAAACTTTCATTGAAAGTTTAAGAGAAAAAGTATAGATAAAAGCCATGTTTTAGTTTTATTAAGCAATGCTTAAGTTTTGTTAAGCCTAACTTATATCAGTCTTCTGAGAAATATACTTCCCTTTGGATATAATAGATGTCCTTGCATTCATCAGGCTGGCCTCAGGTGTCATTTTCTTTTAGGCAGTTGAAAAATACTCCTTCTTTTCCCTGTGATTCAGGATCCTGCAATCCAAGGAGAAAAAACGTTTTCAGAAAGAGAAATGACAGTTCCTTTAAGTTTATATCAACATTATCACACAACTGAAAAGGTCAGGAAATTCAAGATTGCCTGTAATGTTACAGACTGTGATGCTGACTCAGGTGAGCTAATGAGCCTGTGTGGAAGGCAGTAGACTTGTGCTGACACAGCATGTACAGCTTTGAAGCTATATATTTAGACACTCTTTGTTAATTAATACTCTAAAATGTCATTTTTCGTGTACCTTTGGACACGTATTGCTGTGGAAATAGCAGCTTGAGCATGGAGGGAGACTGGATTTATCCTTGTGATTTGAAAAGAAAGGTAGGAGCTGTGCTTCTCTGCTTGCCTACTTTAGGTGGACAGGCAGGGCCAGACCTGGACCAACCTTTGTCTTCATAAATCTCTTGTCCTTTCAGAAGAGTTGGCTTTTGAATTGGTCATTGTCCTTCTATCTGAACATGACTAGATGAATTTCTCCATTGGAGAGCCATGGAGCTATGTGCTACGAGTTGTAATGTGAAAAACTCACTGCAGGAAACAAAGAAAAATAAGTGCTAAATTTAAGATGCTTCTAACCTGACATAAATAACATCTGTTGCCAGTCACTGCACCATATCATGGATCAAAGTTGTCTGTTACTAACAAAGAGTTGGGCAAGCAGTTTAGAATGTGATGACAACATTGGAAATCACTCCTGTGTAGTTTGTTGTTTTTTTAATTCTTTCTGAGGTTCTTATTTTAAATCCACTTAAAAGTCACCGATGTCATAAGCAAAATATTTCATTATTACAATAAAGGAAGAAAAGTGCCCTTGGCCTGTGATCACACTGACCAAGATTTTATGGTGGAATTTTAAATCCCCTAACCGTAGGGATTTCTAATTTGAAATATAGATGCAACCTTGAAATGTACAGTTTCAGCTTTGCTGGCTGTGGTAAATACGAGCCATAAAGTATATCTGTGCTCTGAACCAGATTGGAGCAAGCATCGTTACTGAAGCTCCTTTGCCATTTTTCTATGCTTCTCTTCTAAACATCTGGTTCTGCAGATCACTGTTCCCCATTTCAAGGTTGTATTTTTTTCTGATGCTGAGGTTAAGGAATTGTCACATCCCAAGGGGAATTTTTGTTTTATTTTTTAATCTATCTTGCTGTAGCTTTAGTTCTGCAGTAAGTGTTTTCAGTAATCCATACTGATGAGTTGTCCGCTCTCCAGGTAGGGTTGACAGGTAGATTTATGAACCAGGAGAAGATAATCTGCTTCCACAAGGGGTCACTGATACTAGTGCACACAGCAGCTAGTTTCTGCCATGCTTCTGTAAAGGGCAGGTTTAGACAAACCACTCATCAAATGGAATAAAAAAGAAAAAGAGTTCTTACTCTTTAGAAGTATACGCTCTGTGTTTTACAAAGAAAAGGGGCAAGATAGTTAAATGAGAATGCTTTTAAGAACTTCTTTCCTTTCAGTAGTCAGGTAGCCAGATGTGAGAAGATAGAAGTAATTTTTGCCAACCCTGTCTGAGTTGGGACCTCGCTGTTCATTACAGATATAGAATGCTTGGCTGATGTTGCTTCAGAGTCTGCCTCTTAAAGGCCAAGAGGATTGCTAGAGCTACAGATAGCGTAAGAGGAAATTGTTAATTCATCCATAGAGTCTATATGAGTAATTAAAGTAATTTCTCCTAAAATCCATATGCCTGCCTACCAATTGTTAAAAGAGGTTGCCACAGGGTGTAATTTTAGGGCACTTCTTTCTGGTTCCTTTCTGTGCAGTCAGCAAGGGTTTCTGGTGTCAGGGGACAAATCTCCCTTTAATTTTTCAGTCTGCCTGGAAATCACATTTGTAGAGAAGCAACTCCATTAATGGGAGTTAATGGAGCCCTTTCTGTAGGTGAGGTTCTGCCCAAAGTGCTGGTGCTTGTAAAAATCAGGGCATTTCGTGAGAATATTCATTTCTATGTTCCTAAAGCTTAATTTCAAATCTTACTGTCTCAGGGTGCATGTAGCTGCCCAGCACACTGAAAAATACCGAAAGTTTTTCGTCTTGTTTTGGCATCCTGTCTGTGTGCAGCTCCTAGTCCCCCAAGGATAAACAGAGGCAAGCTTTGCTGTGCTATCTGATGATAATTTTCTAAAGGTCAGTGTTGTCATCCCTTTTACAGGAAATCTTACCTGTCAACGGCTGCCCAAAATGGCTAGAAGATATTTCTTGGCATTTCACTTGCAGTGAGGCTTTTCTTCTAAAGCACTGGCTAAACTTCTTCGCATTCAGATGTACTATGTGCTAATTTTTTTTTTAATAATATTCTGCCTTTAAAATCATCATCTCTCTTGTTCCTTGCCTGCCATTCACACCAGTTCTAAAATTCCTGGAGTGTATGGCACAGATTCCCAACATATCAACTTTAATTGCTGATATGATGTGATTTTTTTTTCTCCTCTTTTCTTTTTCCTGGAAGAAGAACAAATTTAGTATTCATGCAAGGTTGAAGAGAGTGTAAGTCCTAACAGCATTTTTTTATCTCTTAACATTTAGAGGTGACTTTTAGAGCTGGTCAGTGTGAGAATGAGTTTTTCATCAGAGAAAATCCGTGTTGCCATCAGTTTTGACATACATCTACTGTGTTCCAGAAGGACTTTGTCTGCTCCTGCAATCCCATTCAGCACCGTCCGTTGAGGGGAATGGTCTCTCACTGCCTGACATAATTGCAGCTCCCCAGTCTTCTTGGCCAGATGGGAGCTTCATTCACCTCTCAGTTTGTTAGAAACAGATGTTTTCCTTTGAGGAAAGGGAAAGGAGATGGAAAAACATAGCAGCTGCCATAAAATTTCTATTGTGGAAAGATCTATCTAATCCAGGGTGGAATTTCTGGTCACAACCCATGAGTCACTGTCTGTCCTGGGAATACTGACTAATTTGTACTTCAGTGCACACCACTCACCTAAGTTGTGCAATGGCAAGTGGCAGGTTGCAGACTTCAACAAAAGGTTCTTCACAAAATTCTTGAACAGTTGAAATCATTAATTTCACCACAATGCAGATTCCTTTGCTTCTCTTCTAATTAGCAGGCTTTTGTGGGATACCAATACTGCTTCTTGACCAGCTCTAATCATATGCCAGTGTTTGGGCTTGAAGAAGTATAAATAAATAAGAAACGTTTTAAGTTGGATTAAATAAACATTTATCTCCTTGAACTGGTCAGAGAGAAATTAATTGTTTTATCCTTCTGATCTACTAATTACATGTACAGGCAAGCCCATGTAAGCTTTTCCTGCCTACTCTATCATGAAAGAATGGATTACGTTGGAATTAAATTACTGTATTTTCATGAAGGGTCTCAGTAGGTCAGGGTAGTTGGCAAGATTTATAGGCTAAAAAGAAGGAAGCCAATGGATGTCAGTGTTTAAGAAATATATTGTTCTGCTGGGGGAGCTATCCTTTCCAGAGAGTCTGGATTGCTCTTTATCTCATTCTTATCATCTTTTCACACCCTTGCACTACATGGACATTAATTCTAAAATCCTGTAGTTTCTTGTCAGTTCTTACCCTTTCAGCCACCAAAAAACATTGTGTCAAGTGCCTGCTTTCCAAATCCCAGCCCCAGACAGGGAAGCGTAAGGGGCGTGATGACAGTGCTTAATTTCCTAGGATGAGATCTTTCCTTGCTCCTGTTTTTCCTACATCGGGGCTTTGTGTTTGCTGGCGGCAACTACACACACAATTTCTTTCTTCCTGCTGTAACTATAATAACTGTCTTCTGCCTCTTCCTGTGGCTACATAGAAAAGCAGATGAGAATGGAAATGTGAGAAAAAACTTGACAAAAAAATTATTTCTTGAAGGTGAGATTCACAGGCAGAAAAGACAGTAGATGTCACTTTTGGGTCAGCAGCACAGAACAGTGATTTAAGAAAGAGGGAACAACTCTATTACTTTAAAAACAACAAGCAGCTTTAGACATCTAGATGTTTTTTTCACCCTATCATAAAATGTCTTTTCCCAATTTTTGATTTCATAATTAGAAAATACATATAATTATGGCACAACCTGAAAAGCTTCAGTAAACACAGAAAATTGCTGGTGTCAGATTACCTTATCCCCTTTTCCAGGTATGGAAAGCTTATCTGCTCAAAAGAGAAAAAAATTGCAGATCTGTGAAATGTAAATGGCCACTTAACAAAAATTAAAAACCTAAATACCTAAATTTCTGCTGATTTCTAATCAACTGTCTGTTTAGGCAGCATACAAAGGAAGAGCAGGAAATCATAAGCACCATTTGAGACTTGCTTCTCTAAGCCATATTAGTTGCATTATTACCATAATTAACACATTCTCTAATAGAGCTGAATACACCAGAGATTATTCCAGGTTCTGGGCTTTGGGACAAATGACTTCTCTGTATCAAAACCAGCAAAATGCAGAGTTTTTTCTTGCAGTCTCGGGGGTGTCAGCATTCCCAGCGACTGGTCAAGGAGCTTTTGCAGGTCTGGATCAGAGCCAGGGTTTTACGAGAGGAGCTGTACATCCCTCCCTCGGTGCGGTCCTGACCTGCTCTGCTGCACAGCAGTCCAGGAGACACAGAGCTGGTTTCTCTGTCAGCAGTGCAGATTCACCAGTCACCCAAGGGAACATAATAATATTGAAAGCACATGCACCAAGCAAGCGGGCAAATCTTACAAATTTTACAAAATTTACAAATTTTACAAAATACAGTAGACCTTTAAGAGGGTCCACCAGCCTCTCCCTGCCAGCGTGCAGTTTGCCCCTTGAGACTCTCTGATTTTCTAGCTGGGCAGTTGTGTGCAGAAAATCTCAATAAGACTTTGGTGACTTGCACAGCTCCATCAAATTTTGCTGAATAGTTATTTACAGAGAGAGTGAATAAGTGAATAGCTGCCAGACAATTTGTAATGTGTGTTGCTGAAAAGCAGAAGATAAGACAGCATTTCCTATCATAATCTACTAGCTCAGACATGTGAGATCTTGCCATGTTTTTTTTTCCTGGTTAATGAAGAACTTTGTGCGAGAGGATGGAGAGGTGGCTGAGAACACTGTTCTGACCTTGAATTTGCAGCTATATATTTTTTTGAACTTATATTCCTCTTTGAATGCTGTTTTTTCCATGTGAGGGGTTACTGTGGTAGGGATGGGGGAGGCAGAAAGCTGTGTGACTGTGAATGGGCCATGAAAAGTTATTATGTTGTCCAGATCTTTGGGAATCATGCTGGTGGGAAATTTCTCTGGATCACAGATGTCTGCCTGCCCAGGCTGAACTTCACACAACTGTCTGGAGAGGAGGAAAGGAAGGGACTTTTATAGAATCACAGGAACTGACACATAATTTGGGTGTCCTTGAGCTCTGAACTGGCTGTAAAAGTGGCTGAGAAAAGGGTTGAAGCAAGTCAGGAAGGAACTAAGAAATTTACTATTAGATTTCATTGCAAACCCTGAAAGAATGAAATTTTATGTATTCTTGTTTCAAAATTTGTTGTAGTGATATAATCTCCACAGTCTCATCTAATACATACACAGTCACAAGATCACAGAATCAGGTGGAGCCTGGAAGCTCCACTGGAGATCATAGAGTCCAGTCCCCCTACTCAAAACAGAGCTGTGTCCTGTCAGGTTTTGAATATCTCCAGGGATGAAGACTCCATGATATCTCTGATCAACTTGTGCCAGTTTTCAGCCACCCATTTAGTGAAAAGGTGTGGGTTTTTTTTTTTTCAGGTGGAATTTCCTATATTGAAGTCTGTGCCCTTTGCCTCTTGTCCTACTCCTGGGAGCCAGCAATAAGAGTCTGGCTCTGTTTTCTTTACCTGCCTCAGATATTTATACAAGATCCCTTTTAGCCTACTCTTCTCTAGACTGAAATATGCCAGCTGTCTTAGCCTCTCCTCACAAGCTAGGTGCTCCAGTCCCTTCATCATCTTTGTGGCTCTTCTCTGAACCCACTCCAGTATGCATTGGGGAGCCCGGAACTGGACATGGTCAGATACACCGGACATGTAACAGTTGAACATCTCAGACTTATCTGTCTAAAGCATTTTTTAATCTTTTCATCTTAATTCTGTATGATGGAAGTTTACAGTGACCTATCTGGACTGGCAGGGAGAGAAAGGACCTCTTGAGTATCTCATTCAATGCTGCAATAAAGTAGAGACACCCTTGAAGATAGTTCAGGTCAATGTCCCATTGAATTATGAAACTCTCCAAGAGTGGTGATTCCACTGCCCTTCTAGGCCCTCGTGCCAATGCTGCATCACTCTCATCAGAGAGGAAAATTCCTGTGTGTCCAGCTGTAATATACCCCTTGATATAGCTTGTGATTGCTGGCTTTTATCTTTTCACTCTGGACTCCAAGAAGGGTCTGGCTTCACCCTTGCTCTAACCCAGCTCCTTCAGCCTCTCCTTGTGTTCCCTTGTGTTCCATGTGCAGTGTTTCCTACTGTCATAGTTGCTTTCTACTGTACTGCAGTTTCCCAATGTCTTTCTTGTCCTGTGAGCCTCAAAACTGGACACACCATCCCACATGTGGCCTCATGAGGGCTGAATAGAGGGGAAAAACCACTTTCCTTGGACTGAAAACAGGTGCCCTTAAAGCTGAACCATGTAATGAGTGTTGGCACACAGTGTCCTTAGTATGCATTACTTGGAATTTTTTTTTTTTATTGTGCTACCTTAGTTTAGGTCTCTCTAAAGTTTTTCACAAAACTCTCAGCTGATAAATGAGAGTTATCTGAAACTTCCACTATCCCGCAGTGCTCACCACACACACACACACACACACACGCACTTTCCTCTTTTGTCATGCATTTATGAAATGTCATAAGACAAAAGGAAATCTCAAAGGAACTGCTAATTTTTTTTCCCTCAATATGGAAGCTATCCATTAAACATTATTCATTTTTTTTCTGTGTCCTGCCCATTTTTCATCTGTGCCATTATGCTTCACCCATTCATGGCTGGTTAGCTCCTCTATTAGCTTCTTGTATGACAACTCATTAGAGACCAGTTGGAGGTTGTCTTTTACATTATTGTGGGATCTCAGTCACAGACAAGGAAAAGATGCTGGTAAGATGCTGCAGAAACAGACAAAGAAAAATTTGTAATCATCTGAAAGAGCTCCATTTTGAGACTAGAAGTTGTGGGTCAGCATACTTCAACCTTTCCCTGGTTGCTTTGGAGAGAGACTTCATGTGGTGTTTCTGTAACTTTCTGGTGTTGGGGCATCTCCTTTCTTTAAAATTAGCCTTAACAAAAGGATGCGACAGCCACTTGAGCCCAGCTCAAGCATAGCAGTTGGCAAGACTTTTTTTTGGCCAGAAGCTATTTCTGGGGAGAGGTTGAGGGGCTGCAGTAAAGCAGTATTACAGTTGTACAGAGACTTTCTCACAAATGTGACAGTCTCAAGAGACAACTGATGAGTAGAAGCAGGGATTTTGGACTGTTCGGGTGTAAGAGTTAACCTTTGAATGCTGAATAAGATGAGCAATAAGGTGGAAGAGTCCTTGAAACTGAAGGCCAGTTGATTGTTTGATATGACAGGGAAAAGGAGCCAGGAAGATGAGCAGAAATAAAGCCAGATGGGAGACTGAGGAATGATCTCTGCAGCAGCATTGTGGATCAATATGCCATCAGGGCACGACTGAGTTTGTCAGTGGCCAGGAAGAAGGTGTTGCAGTAATTGAGACATGAAGTGATGAGAGCCTAGATAAGAATTTAACATCGGGATTGGGAGTGAGAGGTGCATCTGAGACATGTTAATTGGAAGGAATCTGCAAAATCTTGGTTACATCCACACAGCAGTCAGGGTCTGACTGCAGTACTGGAGTTCATGGGAACCAGCCTGAAAAGTTTTCCCTCCAGACAGCTCAGCAATCAAAAGCAGTGACGGAAGGTGTGGTGGCATAGGCTTTTATGTGAGCTAGCTGTACTCATATGGACTATTACGAGTTCAGTTGTGTCCACCACTGGATTTAACTACTCCTTTTGCTCATCTGCTCCACACCTCTTGAGGGAGGAAGCTTCTAAGCTCTAAGAAATTGTTCCTTTGTAGCTTTTTTTTTTTAAAGTTTGAGCTCTAGGGCCCTGTGCACGAGTAGCTGGAATTTCCAATTCTTAGGGTTTGGCAGTTTTTCAGGTCTCGTTGTTTCCTGTATGTTCCCTTTCTTTCTCTTGATACTGAAGTCACTAGCATGATGCTGGTAAAAACTGAAGAAAACTGAAAAATTATGTATGTTTTCAAATGCTGGAAAAAACCAGATTGGGCCAGTTGAAGAACTGTGTGCAGAAAATTAAAAAGATGACAATCTCATCTCCCCAAGGCAAACAGAAAAAAAAATCAACCAAAAGTATTGCTGAAGTTGAAAAACTGATCACAGTCCTGCAGGACTTTGACTCTGATGAGGGGAAGCAGTACAGTGTAACATAGACTATTTCCCAGTCGCTGTAGTTTAGCTCCAACTCTTCTTTCCAAGTCACTTACCTCATTAAAATCTATCACACGCCCTTTCGTGAGGCTCATATGAGCAGCACAGTGCTTTGGGAGGAGGTACAAGCCTGCCTGCATTGAAATGGGAGTTCTGCAAATGACTTTAAGTCATTTGGCTTCAGGATGCACAGGGCTGAGCCTTACCCGCCATGCCAGCTGAAATCATGATCCTCCTTTAATGGGGGAGCTGCCCCTGTTAAGAAGCAAGTGCCACCTTTACAACAAAAGGTCATAAATATTGCCTTGAGGTTAATATTTGGTTTTGTTTACAGTGGCATAGGAATTCTTTTACATTCTGCATGTATGTGATGCACCTGCTAAACATGAGGATTTTTTACTAAGGTAGAAACTTTAGGCATATGAGTAAGATGGTGGATTACTCATAGGGAGAGCTACCATTTAGAAATTCTTTGTGGTATCCGCTGTTGCATTATTTTTCAGAAAAGTCTGAAAACTTTGAACTAATGGGGGAACTTTAACTACTTTTTGCTACTACAGTTTCTGGGGAGCTGCAGTAAAGCTTGTGTTCTAATACCCTCCAAAGTGAGCAAGTAAAAAAAAAAAAACAGTTGGAGCAGAGAGAGCATGAGAAATGTTGTCTGTGACATTTAAACTCAATTTAATGTGCTATGACACTAGTAACGTTTGTTGATGACTTGGGAGAGGACGTTTGCAGTGGTGAGTGGGATCACAGATGTCATCTGGTTTTAATACTAGTCCCTTGGATGAACCAGTTTCCATCTTTTTGTGGTGCTGATAGGAAGCTTTTTGTTGAAGCACAGAAATGCTAGCAATAGTTTTTCAGGTTGTACGCTTTAGTCCAGTGTGGTTGATGCAGTACATATTTTGCATTTCTGCTCCGCAACATTAAAATCTTGTTCTGGGAAATTCCCTCTTATATGAAGTGATAACCAGATCTCTTACTTTTTCATTTCTTTAGCCATGATCTGTTTCTATGATACGTGTCAGTGAAAACTAGATAGAAGACACCAAACAAATTTTCTCCTTAAAACTTGCCAGAGTATCTGTTCTATAAGAAACACACAAACCCATTTCTAATCCCTGAGCTATGTATTCTGCATGGTGATGCAATTTCAGCTGATAACATAAATGGATTATAATGAAATTCACATGTAGCCAAAGCAGGACTTTCTGCTTTAAAAACAAAAAGACTTCAGCTCTTTTTGGAGGTAATGTTTTAGGGAGAAGATGTTTGATGTTTCTACATTTCATTTTTATATTTCTTTTCTGCCCTACGGTTTTGAAACTTTGCAATAGATGTGGGCTTCACTCTCTCAACCTTGATATTTACATTTTTTAAAGCTAAGACTCAGGAGCACTTGGTTTTGTCCAACTCTGGAAAAAGAAAAAGGAAACCTAAACCAAATACAGGATAAAGTCTGATAAATTCTTTGTAATGTATCATTCCAAATAGAAGAGTCAGATGCCACCAAGTGCGATTATTTGTCCTAAACTCTGACAGCTTTACATGTAAGGGAAAAATTACATTTCATTCTGCTAGACTTGTCCTATGCCATTTGATTTAGCAAGCTAGCAAAAACAAGTGTATGTGGTTGGCTTACACATGCACACATTTTGATGACTGGATTATGTCACTTATTTGCTATGCTGCTCTTGGTAAAATGTGTTTTTGTTGTACTGCTTTTGCTATTTTGTTTGGGTTTGATATTTTGTTAACAACAAAAAAATTGAAAGAGTTGGTAAAGCTCTTAGGTCTGTTTGGGAACTGATGTGCTGTCTCAGTTTTGAGTTGCTCTGGGGGAATTAATTGGTGTCTGGTGAAACTGAGCCCAAAAGTATCTTTTGAATTACATCAATGCATTACCTGTTCTCTGCTAGCTGGAGCCCCAGCCGGATTTGGCATGGCGGATCCGTCCAGCTGTACCTCAGACACTAATGCTGTGGGAATCTCCTTTGTAACCTCACTGCAGGGCTGTCTCTCCTAAGGGTATCCCTGTTGTATTACCCTGGTGCCTTTAGTTAGTTTAAACAAGGCATAAATGGAGTAGCAATCTGATGTACGTCTCTTCTGAGAAAAACCAAATAGTTTTCCACACCTTGTCCCCACTCTGTTCGCTTCTCTTTTAGGGTCCACCATAAGAACAGAATGGTTACTTTTCAGAGGAATCTAACTTCCTTAATGAAGTGAACCCTATGCAAGCACTCTGAATAAAGGTGACAGTATGTCCTTAGTTGAGGGCCATTTTCCAAGCTAAAGGAAACAAGTATAAACATTAAAAGCCAAGCATGACTTAAACCAAATCAAAACAAAAAACACCTGCAAAATCCAGAAGACTGCCAGATTGCAAAAAGTTCTTATCTTTTGAGTCTATGCTCATGAGCCAGCAAATTACGTTGAAGAGCATGGAGCCCAGAAAGTTTTCATTAATAATAGCCATGGGCTTTTGTCTCCTGGAATAGATAGCAGCATCTCAGATTTCCTAAATATTCAGGTCTTAAACTGGTTTAATGTGTTTGTAAGGAGAGCTTGGAACCTGTATTCCATAGTTTCAAAACAGAGTTGAAATTAATGGATAAAACTGCAACTACGTTAATGAGAGCCCCAAACTGTGTTAACAAGGGCCATCTAGTCCCAGGTAAACACGTTTAAACCCTGCAGTGCAAGGGAATAGGCCTGGCAGAATGGGAACTTTCCTGTATATTTCGAAATCTGTTACATTTTGATTTGATTTTTTTGAATTAATAAAACGGAGAAGGATAATTGCTTCAGATAAAGCTGTTTATTGTCACACCTGGACAACACAGGGGTTACTCTAAGGGTTCGGGTTTGCAGGATTGCAGCTCCTATATGCCAGACCCATCCAGGGTGCTCACTGCATACTTGAACCCAGGACTGTGCTACTGTGCTACACTTGTGGTAAAGGCTTTTTAAGGTATACTCGGCAAGATCTGCTCCCCACTGTCAGCCTGGGCACAGATAAAGTATCAGTCATTGACACATTTCGAGCAGGACTTGGCCATCATACTGCTGATTGCATAGAGCCTGAACATGAATACAGACATGGATCCTGCTGACTGCCTTGAATAACACAAGGTAAGACTCAGCAAAGCCTGGATTCTTGTGGTTTTAGTCACTGGTTCTCCCCAAAATGCAGGGAGCAGGTGTGCGATTGAAGCTGCATGACCCAGTAAGTGAGTACAGAGATTAGTGAGGCCAGAAATTACGTGCATCTGGGAAGGAAAAACAACAAAGAGCTGCATTTACGTCCTTGCTGACACAGCAGAGTGTGGACAGGAGAGAAGGCAAATGTGACACAATTGCAAGGAGGAGACCACCATCCCTGCTCAAGATTGTTCCAGCTGATATGAATGGTTGCGGCTCCCTCTCCAGTACATCCCAGGGCAGAGGCATCCCCCTGCTAGTGCAAGGCACATGATGGCAGGGACTGAGCTAACCCAAACGTCTCTCCTGTGTCTGCTCATCCCTTTCAGTCAGATTTTGTCTCTTGTTTCCCCACACACCTCAGCAGGGCTGAGGAGCAGCCCACAAACCCTGAGCTCTGCCTATGGTCTTGCATCCTCTAGGAATCCAACCACGCTCTCAAATGTCTCTGAGGGGTTTTTCTGGATGAAGAAGGTGGTACAGTTTTATCTCCTTTGCAGGCAGTTTGTATTTTTGGTAAGAATCCTTTTATTTTAATATCTTTTTATTTATTGTCTCTCTCTTCTGTATTCCTCATTCCTGTCTAAGCTGAAAGAAGCTGCATTATATCTGAGTTCTACTCCACAGAGCATGGATTTGAAGTTAGCAGAATGAGTTAGTCCATTCCTAGTTTATTAAAAACTGTTTTTCTGGGACTGATAAGGAAACCAATTAAAAGCCATGAAGTCTATTTTCATAATAATGCTAAATGGGGCACTTCATAAATTGAAGATTTGCCATGCAAAGAAAAAGTGATATATTGTATTTTAATAAAATGAATCCAGAATTCTTTAAAGAGCAGAATACCAACTTTTTTTCCGCTTGTTTTGAAATTTCCCCTTAATTCTTGTTCCTTATTCCAACAAACTTCCTGCAGACAGCCAGGAGGCAGTTCAACAGCTGTTCTGTGGGCTGAAAGTGGTGGGATATTTGCTTGAGGACATGGCAGAAGAGGGTCAATTATATGCAGTCAACAAATAATTTATTAGATTGGCCTCATTTCTTCTTTGTCATTTATCTGTGAACAGATTGTGATTCCGGCAGTACTATTTGTTTTTCAGAGATTGACACATGCAAACATAAAGAAACAAATGTGACTGCTGGATTTGTCATGAACTTCAATCATTCATACAACCAGATATTAAAACATACTGATTTTGCTCTTTTAATTGCATATGTGGTACTGGTTTTTGCCTCCTAGGTGAATAGGATTTGCTGACCTCTGAGATAAATGAATGTGCAAAAATCAAAATGTATTTTCCGTAAGACTTCTGCAGAATCACTTCACAATTTCAGACACAGAATTGTTTTTTAAAGATTTGGGGGATGGGAAGCAGATTGGAAAGAAATTAGCAAAACAATCAAAATAAGTTTTTCTACACTTCCAGGCAGATGTGTGAAGAAAGTTAGTTATTTTGACAATTTCTGTTAGGATTTAGCCATCTTAGTCAGCAGATATGATCACTGCTTTACAGCAGTTTTAAAAACAAGAGGGTTTTATTGATACTGTCTGTAAACAGTGTTATGATTTTCAGTCGTGTCTAAATGCCATGTGCATATTAAGTGCCTATTCTCATAGCAATAAACATGGTTTAGTAAAATTTATATTTTGATGTGCATGGAAGTAAATCAGCAGAAGATTTGGGGAACTGAAATGTGTAAACTTTTCTAGCTGAAGGAAATGAATTACTGAAATGCAAAACCAGTTACCTGCTTCATTAAGAGCTATGACTACAGATGATTTCTGTGAAAAATATGATGGGAAGCAATTGGCTAGAGAGTGATTGCAGGAGATAGTGTCTGTACTAATTGACTTGTTCAAGATGTACACAAAATCTGATTTACCAATCATATGTACTTTTTATAAATCATAATATTATGGCAGTTAAAGGATAAACCACTTTTACATGATGTTGCTATATTAACCTAAAGTGATCATCTGGGTTTAATTCAGATCTAAGAAAAACAGTTTATTTAAAAATGTTACCTTTCAAGTCTCATTTCTTTGTGTGCACTCTGAGTGTCTTTTGTCTGCTGTATATTGAGGGTTCTCTTGCTCAGACTGCTGATCCTAAGGGTGTTCATATAAACAGATGTTCCTCATATCCTGTCTGGGTTATTTTTTTCTCTTTCTTTATAGAAGTCATAATTCTACTGTATGTAGTGCTGTAGACATTTTCATGGTAGAAAGCCACAGTGTCTTTCATAAATGCCGTTTCCCATGATAGACCAAAAAGCGTGCAGATCCCACGGTGATAGATGTTCATTGTAGACAGTCTGGGCAGCAACAGGAGGAAATAGATATGTGTGATACTTGTGATACTAAGGTAGCGTCTGATGTGGGAACGACATAGTTAACCTTAGGGGGACACAGCCTAAAATGTAAAAACGAACTTCCTAAGAAAGATTTTTCCCAATAAGTTGTGGAGAAAAATGAAATTCTTTTCTGCAAATATTTTTTTTTACCCTGCGTTTCAGTTATTTCACTTCCATGGTGCTGAGATTTGCCCTGCACACAGGCCAGTTATTTCTCTCATGTTTACATGACCGACCAGGAGGGCTTAGCTAAAATGGGGTTTTCTCCTTGGCTTCAGACCTTGAGGGTCTGCTGTGCAGGCTACTGCTGAGAAGCTCAGATTGTTAGCTGGGGGAAGATGAGGTCTGCAATCTCCAAGAGATCACTCACATTGAACAGGACTCACAGAACTCTGTCCTTAGAAATGGGATGAAGATTGATGGATTTTTGGAGGCCTTTTTTCTTTACTCTTGCAGCAGGTGGAGGAGTGATTTTGTATTAATCCAGCTCTGTAGGATGAGAGTAAATGAAATTATGTTGAACTGGCTACAGGGAAAAAAAATAAAACAAAAAACCCTCTGAGTTTGCTACAAATAGATAAAATGTTCCTCACGGTTTATAAAAATTTCACTGAAAAATGAACCACAACATGGAGGCAGCATGACTTTTGTTTATAAATATTTGTATTTCATGCTGAGAATTCCTTCAGCAGAGTAGAGGTATTTAAAAATATCTGAAGATTAGAAGATCTGACTGCAACAAAATAAATTTGATGGTTTAAATGTACCAGAGTTTAATTCTTCTTGATACAGGACAGAGTGGAAATGTCCACTGGGCAGCTACTCGTGCACAATGTCCATGTCATTCTTGAGCCTGGTTCCCTTTGAACCTGTGCTCACAAGTTGACACTGTATTTTGCAAGCTACTCATTAACACTTGCATTTGCCACCATGAATGGGTGAGCCATTCAGTGATCTAAACTGACTGCAGGCTGAACAAGTGTTTTTACAAGCCTATTTATTTCAGTAATTCAGGTTCTCAAATAGAGCACAGGGGAAATTTAAAAAAAAAAAAAAAAGCCATAGCACTGATAGCACTGTATCATTTTTCTGAACTATTGACCAAAACCCATGTTCTGATCTTCAGTAATATGTCTTCACCCACTTTTCATGCATTCTTTCTCTTTCCTTCATCTTTCTCCCATTTTCCTGCAAAGCCTCCCTACCAGGCATGGAGACTCTTCTTTTTTCTTCCTTCTCCCTTTTCCCTTCTCTCGGCTCGTGTCCGTAATGCATATTTTCCTTCTGATGTTCTTCTAAACGTTAATTTTCTCCTCAAGTTCTGTTAATAGGATGCTACAGGAACTAAGTAATACAGGCTATAATATATCCAGTGCTTTACGCTATAGGTCAAAAGTGGTTGCAGATAGCTGTTAAAATCGTACAGTTATCTGCTAAAACCAAGCTCTTTGGAAAGTAGATTTTTTTTTTCTAGCCCACTCATGGCCTTTCATATCTTACCTCCACTGAAATAGGTGGCAGTGGTTTCACTGTCTTCGATAAGGAGATATCTGATTATCTGCCTGTTTTCAAATATGCCCAGAGGTCACAGGAGGATGCATCTTTCAGAAAGGTTTGGATTCTAGCCCGAGCCCTGAGTGCACACCTGAGTGTTTCAAAAGGATGTGTAGAAGGTTCAGCTACCAAGAAATCCTCTCTATAAATATTGGTGAGGGAACCATGGGAACCTCTGCTCTGTTAAAAGATGCTACTGTAATGTGGAAAATGCAATAAGAAAGGAATTGAGCTCTTTTGGAAAACCATGTTTGAGAGTGCTGATCACTTGACATCATGATGCTAAGTAGTGAAATGCTTTATCTATATTTTGATAGGGATGAAGCGTCCATGGAAGGAGATAGGTATAGAGTGGAGATACCTTTGTGCCTCTGTAGTTTATTTTGGAGGATTTCCAGTCATTCTAACAAGCTCACCACTCCCTGGCATCTCTCAGTGTGCACTGACAATCTTTGGGTTCAGCAAGATCAAGCCGTTGAGGCCATAGCTGATCGATAGTGTTGGCAGTGCTCGGTGCAAGGGGAACCTGACAAAGATTCTTTGCAGCTGTCTCAAGGCAATGTGAGTTCAGGACCCACAAGGAGCGTTACCTACAGTTGAATATTAAAATATTTGTCTCTGTGCAAGAGTTTATCTTAACACTGTTGAATTGTATCTTCATCTTGAACTAGAAATGTCTACTGTATGGAATATAAGGCCCTTGATTGTACTGAGCTGCTTATCTATATTTGTTCTCTTTGAAAATGTTTTGTTTGCAGAGTCACTTACTTCTCAGAGCTGATCAACAAAAGACAATCTGGTGTGCGCTTGCTGAAGGAATAGTGATCCTTGTACTTCTTAGACCTGGAGGGTGTGGTGGTCACTGAAAAATGTGTGCAACCACCTTCTGGAATGGGTAGGTGTGGTGATCCCTGTTCTTGAGTAAAGAATTTAAAAAAAAGTGAATTCCAAGTGACTTTCCAAGCCGTAGACATTCCATGACACTGTCTTGTCTGCACTGTAATATCTGGCTCACCCTTTGAATTGATGTGTTCAGACTGGCATGCCAAAGTTGAAGGAACAACTGGGACCTTCCAGGGATGAGAAATTATGTAGGTTCATACAATATTTAGTTAACAATTAAAACATGAAAACACAGTGTGTATTCCTATTACGTGACCCAAGCGAGATGTCACATGGAGGAAATAAATCTCTGAGAAGTTTACACTTTTTTTTAGGTTTTGGATTTTCACTTCAGAAGACACTTTTAATGCTACAATACACATTTTATTTTTTGATCTATCTTGGGGTTCAATCACCGTTTGTCTTTTTAACATGTTTTGCCTGTTACATTCCCCTAATGACACCACAACTTTTGTCTTCTGGAGCTTATTCCCGACACGTGGAAAAAAATTTGTCTTTCTGTATATAGTCAATTTGATCTCTCTTTTAATCTGTGCTGCTCCTTACATAGAGCAGCACTGTACAGGACGTGGAGGTGGAAAATGTGGTGCCAATGAGCTCCCTTCTCACTAAGCATGAGGTGCTTAAGTACTAGATGCCTGTAGGCGACTCTCTCCGTCCTTTTCCTGCCTGCAAGCAGATG
This sequence comes from Calyptomena viridis, assembly GCA_013390005.1. Lineage (NCBI taxonomy): Eukaryota > Metazoa > Chordata > Aves > Passeriformes > Eurylaimidae > Calyptomena > Calyptomena viridis. The sequence goes on from WEIV01021207.1 coordinate 66,396, forward strand.
GTGTGAGCACAGGGACTCAGCCTGTCCAGGGGAAGGACACAGTCCATCCTTGGTGAGGAAGAGGAGGTCAGGGACACATTCCCACAGGTTTTAGCAAGGAATAAAAATGATCATTTTGTGTGGCCTTCTCCTACTGTGGCTACTGTGTTGTCGTAGCAGTTTCATCCCAAGTCTAATATCTAATATCTAGATATTTTCCCATTGTTTTGACACCTCCAAAGTCAAAATTGATTTGTTTCTTTTCTCCTTTTTTGAGAAAAATTCAGAAAATGCCTTGCACAAATAAATGTCCAAGATTAGACTGTTTTGCGTAATTTTCTGTGATCTTCAGATCTGTGTTGCACAGTAGCTGTTAAAGTCTGCGTTCAAAACATTTCTCCAGAGAATGCTCTCAGGTTGTTAAATGTATATGGTTAAATGCTAACTAAAAATTAAGAACATTTTGAGTATCTGCTTGAGAAATTTAATTATGTCATGATTCAAAATTTATAGGCTTTGGTATCTGTAAGAATGCTAGTTAATTTCCTGCAACTGCTATTAGACTTGTGCTCCGATCAGCTTGTGTATTTTATTCATAATCATGTGGCAGTCAGTGCCCATGATTAACAATTGCGTGTCTATTTGTCAAGCACTATAAAAGACAAATGGGTAGGCAAACTGTACTCTCACTTTTCTATGGGTCAGCAAATATTTTTCATTATAAATCCCATTTCCCAGAGGAGTTCCTGAGATTACTTTGGTATTTTAGTCATGTCAAAACAAACAGTAACCAGGTTGCAATTACATTCATTCCTGACTAGAAATACGTCTGGATACAGTATTGCAGTTTATCTTACCGTTTGTCAATAAGAGTGAAGAAAGCTTCTTCTGCAGGCTGTCAGAAGTACGTGGCGGGCGGCTCAATTGTCCTTTTCAGTTTTGGTATGCTGCCTCTGCTCCTGGTCTGTCACACAAGGCCTTCCTTGCAAGGTGCTCAACTCCTCGAAAAATCAAGACCTGCGCCCTTTTCTCATTGCAGCAGCTCTTTCTTTTCCCCTTCTCTCTTTCATTTCTCAGCTAAAATTTCTCATTTCTCAGTTTGTATCAGTGATGATAAATATATAAGTGAGGGTAGGACATGATGATCTTACTAATTTCTGAGTACCTTGACATTAAATCACCATCAGGCATCTGAAGGAGGATAATTAAAATGAACAAACAAAATCAACCAATGGTTACAGAAACTAGTTGCACATCCCCTGGTAGTGGAGTAAAGCTGTTGTCATCACACCAGTTTTCTTCAGAAGATGAAAAAACCCCTGCTCTGTGAAGCAAAAAATCAAACTTCAACAGAGGCAAATATTGAAAGAGTTAAGGCATTTAGTTTAATACACTTCACCAGACAGTCTTACCTAAGTACTTTTGGTAGAATATATGAAGACTCTACAGATTTCTGGATTTCTATTCTGCCTGCTGAATGTACCCATCTCAATACACATCTGTGGTTTCTGTGGGGAACAGGTTTGTAAACAGAGTTTAGCAATTTCCTGCATTCATTTTGTATATCTATCATATTTTTTAGCCAGAAATCACAGTACAGAAATGCCGAGATAGAAGCAGGGGTTAGTTTTTCCTAATTTATACATATAAATATATATAAAGTGGGTAATACCCTTTAGGACCTATACAGAGAATAAATGTAAAAAAACCAAACCAAAACAAAAAATGGTGAAAAAGGAATAGTTAGTGCATTTTCAAGCGTTATGTGGGTTTGGTTTTCTAGGGTTTTTCAATTTGTTTTTCTTACCTATTAGTGTTCATTAATTATCCCATAAAACTTCCAGTCACAGCTGTTGCTGGACACCAGGCACAGAACCAGGAGATGGAGAGACTGACAGTTCTGCTTCTGCAGAAGAGACTAATACTGTGCTAATCCTGGCTGGTGACCCTGTAAAACTATGAAAAAAAGGTGGAAATTCTTTTAGCTACTTGACTGCCTTGAAAGTAAGGTGATGGAGCTGAATGTGGGTTGTAACAACTGAGACCAAGGGATTTGTTGGCTAACCTGGGATTTGTTTCTTTAGTATATTTAAATTTTATATATGACCTGTAGTCACTTGTTGAACTTGAGAAAGCAAATGCAATGGAAAGTTATTCTTGACTGTGAAATGTTGCACCTCAACTCTGCTTTGAAAGTACTGCTTGCTGGGGATTGAGGAGCCACAACTGCAAGAATCTCTCTGATTATATGAGCCTTTTGATAAAGCCATCACATAAATGCCACATATTGGCTCATTTTGTGGTTTCTTTTCTCACTAGGAACTGTACTAAAACTTCTAAGAGGTTTATGAACCTGCTATTAGACAGAAATATTTTTTTTCTAAATGGGATTAAGTCCAAAATTCAGTCTTTAAAGATCCCTTACATTCCTTTAACTACCACAGTCCATTTCCCATGTGTCTATACCCACATATATTTACTTAACGCCATTCTTTAAAATTACTGGTGAAAAGTTGTCTTTTTGATCTCTTTTTTTCATCTTTCTGGTGTACTTCCCCTTCCACTTTCTCTTTTGCTTTTCACACAGAATTTAAATACTGTGCCAAAAGAGCACTACAAAGGTAAAAGCTTATATTTTGATGTTATGATATAACCCAACTCATTTGACCCGTCATTCACAATAAATCCATACTTCTTGCTGAATGACACATATCAGTGTCATAGTTTGACTCCGGCTAAAATGCCGAGAGCCCACACATAGATTCAGAATTTCTCAGAGAAGAAAAAAAACTTCGACTTTTGCGATAAGGATTACAAGCAACTGTTTATTAACTATTTCACAAGCAAAACAGGCTCTAACTTA
>WEIV01021207.1:69611-82053 GCA_013390005.1 Calyptomena viridis
CCCAGCTAATAAAAACTCTGGCTACTTAAAACCACAACAATCAGGAAACAACTTTTTGTAATGTAAGTGTTTTATGTAAATATTAAATAATAATAATACTCTGTATTATAGAGATCAGTTGTTTATGATAGAGCACTGACCACAGGATCCTACAATAGGCAAACTTGTCAGTGTAGTACTGCACTGCCATTGTAATCACATATCTCCCTTTATGCTTCTGGTGATGGATTCATGTATTTGAGGTGGATCTTAGGAGAACTGTGTAGTTCTAGATATTGAAAATAAACTTCAGAGTCTCCTAGCTTAAAGACAGGCCAAGGTGGTAGCTGTGAATTGCCATAAACCTCTCACAGCAGGTCAGATGACCACACAGAGGTTTCTTTCCACCTCATAGCACAAGTGGACTTCACCACATGAAATACAAATAGCAGTTATTAAAGCCCTCTGAGACTATGGGTTTTTTTCCCCTGTATTTAGGAAAGGAAATGTTCTGACTTTCTCTTTGCCGAGATTTATGAAAGGACATTAAAAACTAGGGCTTAGCATTTTCCCTCAGAAGCAAGATGAAAGAACAGATTTGGGATAATAAGGCTTGAACCATCTCTTGGTGCATGGAGTTCAGGGACATACAGTCTCTTGACAGAAGCTTCATTTTAGAAGTGTTTGAGGTATTTTCCTTCCACTTTTCCCGTTGGAAGGCTGATTCCAAACCTAGTTAATGGCTAGGAACTTTATTTGCATTCCTAGCCTAAATATATTCATGAACAACCTTTATCCATTTGTTTTGTGACACCATTACCTTTTATCTTGAATAGTTCCTTATTAATAATTAAGAGTATTAATTAATATTTAATAGAGTGCAAACATATCCTCCCTTACCTTTCCCCTTAGCTGTTCCTCTTCATTTTGCTAGACTAAACAATCTAAGCTTCTCTAATCTCCCTTGAAGAAATAAAAAGCTCTCTCCAAACTGATTTTTGCAGACTTTTTCTCCACCTGTCTGTTTTCATTTTTTGATGATGATGGCCAAACTCCAGCTTGCAAAATGCATGTAGCTCATAAGCTCTTGCAATGTGTCTCTTTTGCTGATTATGCAATGTTAGTTCTGATATCCAAAATGCAACGAAAGTGTGTTGCCAGTACTACAGTGTAAGAAAATGGAATAAATAGGCACACGATCAATGTACAATGTTCTGTTATGTGTGATGCTTCTAGTGTGAAGCAGCAGCTCTCAGCTCTGTGCTGGCAGGAGGTCCAGGCTGAGGATACAGGAACAAGGTAGGACATGGTATTTCATCAGATGTGCAAAAGGAGAAAGGCTGATAAGATTGAAGCAGTATTTTGGAGAGGTGTAGGGCACAAAATGCAAAGGTGAGGAGGATGCATCCTTTGGTCTATGACCATTTTGTAATGGGCTTAGGGACCATCACTCAGATGAAATGTTAATAGAGATGTTCTGGAGCCCAGCCGTCCTGCTAGCTTTAGCACCCTAGGATGTGTCTATATGACAGGCTGCAGTAACACCTGAGCTGTGTGATCACACTAGCTGTGGCACTGGGAGGGTGTTTTAACATGATATTCCACCTGGGCTGATAAGCCCTTCTCACATAGCCAGGCTGCTCCCATTGTCAAGGCTTGCAGCTGTGGTCAGCCTGACTTTGAATATTACAGCCAAGCATTGTAGGTTTAGGTGATGAGCATATAAACAGCAGAAAAATCTCCCAGAGTCTGAGTGTTTGTCAGGTACGTAAATATCTTGGATTATTTTTCCTTAAATTATCCCTATGGGGATCATTTATGCAGCAGTTTTATAACTAGTTTTTGCATAAAATATAGTCCTGGTACTCAGGTTATCTTTTATGTAGTCAAACTTTTTATTATTTGCATGCTAATCTAAACTCTTTATCACTGAATAACTTCAGGAGCTGTAGCCTGATTTTCCTATGGTGCTTTGCTTTGGAAAAGAAAATGAATGTGTCTGCTTTTCTTAATCATAAATTCAGTCTCCTGTTTCTTTGTTATAATTCTTTTGATGTGAACAAAACTCCAAATCCATTTTTTGTGAAATTTAAATAGAAGTATGTTTAAGAATGCATATGTGTTAACAATCAGTCCTGTGCAGCTGGATGCTTAGTAAAAGCTGGGGCAATGTCTGTATTTAAAGAGTTCTTTCAATTTGCATACTTTACTTTTGATCGTGCCTGAGATATCATTTCCAGCCTTAAAATAAGTACAGGGTTTATTGTTCCAAAGTGGTACAGTGATCAATTCAGACTTCTAGTTTACTTTCTTCAGGGACCTCTTTTTAATGTTTCATATTAAAATATAACTCTAGTAGAGGAGCTGGAATGACATAGGGAGCCTGGATAACATAGGATTTCCAGTTTGCCGGAGTGTGTTGGGGTGTACCAAAGTTTAGGATGTAAGTCTGTCTCACTGAAGAGGACATGAAGTCATGGCAGTGGAGAGTCATGCTTTTGTATAAGGCACACCCATCCAATAATGTGAGGGCTGAAACAAATCTCTTAAGTATGTATATATATGTGTTTTATATATAGCTTTGCATGTTCCTGAGGCTTTGACAGCCCAGATTCCAAACTGTCAATTGCAACCTGCATGCATATGATTACAGCTACTAAACTCAGGGTTATGGATGTCTGGCTGCTTGTTGGCCAGTGAGCATCAAAATCATTGCACCCCTGGACTTCAGCTCTTGTCTTGAGGTTCAAAGCAATTAGGTCACTGATACAGTGTCACTGCAAGCATTTGTTTGGACCCAAACCATTCATTTTCACATTGGTAGTGGTAGAAGGGATGCTAAAGATAAAATAATGGTAATTTTCTTCTGCAGGCTACAGTGAGCAGAGCAGGTGCCCATGCCTGCAGAGGCTCTGACCAAGGAAAGCCTCAGGGAATAAAGAAGGGACTTCACTGTGTTACAAGACATCTTTGGGGCCCCAAACTGCTCCTGCAGCAGCATTTATAACCCAGTAGTAGTCTACGACCCAAGTCAAGATAGTGTATTGACTGAGGGATTTGGGTACCCCAGAGGTAGGTATAAAACCTATCCTGAGGAACTAGCAAGGCTGAGTCTAATGCATGATATGACTTGGTCCTTTCTGTGCTTGTGGTTGATCAAGATCTAAGCTCTAGTTGTTGTTAATATCACTTGTTTGATGGTAATGTCTCTTCCATACAACTGCAGCAAAGCTGCCGAGACGTAGTATTGTGTGGCACCCATAATGCCACTTAATACGTACTTCCTATGGTCTAACTGCACCTCTGGTTTGGTTTTTTTCCATCTTTTCCTCTTCTTTTTTCTTCCTGTAAAGCTTTAAATTCAAGATCAGAAAAAAAAAATTGAAAGTCTCTGCTGTAGAATGACACCTGGAATGATAATTGGATCAAGTGAATAATGAGCATTTTTACTCATAGTCTGAAATGTCTTAGTTTGTGTGATGGATTAATCACCATTTCCTTGTGAATGATGTCATCACTTTCAAAATGATAGCTTAGTTTCCTTAGAGTGGTTGAGGCCATAGACAGCTGCTTTATTAGCTACTTGTTCATAACAGCTCTAGGAAATTAGAATTTTAGTTAGTGGTAATGGTTAAAGAAGCTGGGAAAAAACCAAAATAGGAAGTCCCAGTTTACTTGAAATAACCACTTTCATCAAGATACAGTCATCATTTTTAAATTATGTTTTGCTGGTTCATGTATAGGACTTGTTGAATGAAGTAATCATGTTTGAGTAAAGTTAATCAGGACATATCTGATTCCCCCTCAAAAGCAGAACAGCCCAGTAGTGGCAAATGCAGATCTTATTTCAGATGTGTTCTTTTTTAGAGGAAAAAACAGTTAAGAGCAATAGTTACTAGCATTAGTGACACTCAGACAACATATTCAGTCTTTTGGACTCCATTATAAATACGAAAAAAATCACAGTTTACAAAATGCAGGGACCAAATGTTTTTTATAACAACTCGTCCCTTTGTCATATTCTTTTTTAAGCTGTAAATGAGCACGTTATAAAACTGGGTAATTTTAGACTCGCATAATTACCATGTGGGTTTCGAGAGGTGGGGAGAACCGGCAGTTTTGCAAACTGTTCCCAAATACACTTTTGATTGGACAAAGGAATAGGGGAAGATGAAAAACAGGGAAATACTTGGAAAGGAAGAAAGGAAGGAAGAAAGAAAGATAAAGGAAGGAAGGAAAGAAAGAAAGAAGGAAGGAACTACTATTAGATGATTGTTTTTGTAAAAGTATTTGGTTGTGCTCTCTGAAATGTAATAAATACAGTCCAGATGCAAAATGTGCAGTTCTGTGAGACAGACTCAAAACACTACAATCAAATCCTCCAACCTGCTGAGAGTGTTCAGCCTACCATAATTTAGAGTTTGTCATTAATAACTGACACAGTTACTGACATATTTCTTTTTCCATCATGTATTTGAAATTTTAATCAAATTGGTCTTAGTGTACTAAAAGTGTGATCATTTGCTAGAAAATTTCATTGGGAAGGAATAAATACATTGAGAAATAATAATTCTGAATGCTGAAAGACAACTTTAGGGTTCCAGAAATGCATTTTCTGTGACTTTTATAGTTTTCCATCATCTTTGTGTAGGACTGTGACATGTAAACTATTTTCCCAGCACAAATTTGGGTTATAAATCTAAGTGTTCAATATCATGTTCCAGAGTAAATAAAAAGAAATCAAATTTCTGTTGAGTCAACTTGGTGGTTTTTTTCCCTGTTCAGAATCAACTTCTGATTTTTGATTTAGTGGACTAGTCCCACTGACTAGTGACTGAAAGGCTAGTGCAGGAACAGCCACATTGGATCAGATTGAAAGTTGGTCCAATCCACTACTCAGTCTCCAGCTCTGAAATTAGTGCCTGGGAAAGAGTAGAACAAGAGGACAAGCAGGTATAGCTATTTCCAGAAAATACTTTGTATTTCTGCACTTCACTGCTCAAAGACTAGCTGAGCCAGAGGTGATAGCCCTTGGCAGGTTATCATTCCCATGAATTGGTCCAGTCAGATTTTCAGAGTATGTAAACTTCTAGTAGTTACAGCTTACCATGGCAAAGACTTGCACACAATTTAATGATGTGCTATATGAAGAACCACATCTTTTTGCTAGTTCTGTAACATGTTAGTTTCATGCAATACGCCCCAGTTCTTCTCAGTATTACAGAATCATAGAATATGCCGAGCTGAAAGGGACCCACAAGGATCATTGAGTCCAACCCTTAGCTCTCCACAGGACTGTCACACCATGTACCTGAGAGTATTATCCAAACACTTCTTGAACTCTGTCAGCCTTGGTGCTGTGACCACTTCCCTGGGGAGCTTGTTCCAATACTCTACAAGCTTCTAGGTAAAGAACCTTTTTCTAATATCCAAGTGCCCTCAGCCACTCCTCAGCTTCCCCTCATGGCTCTTCACCATCTTGATTGCCGTCCTTTGGACACTCTGTAATAGCTTAATATCTTTCTTATATTGTGGTGCCCAAAACTGCCACAACATTCAAGGTGAAGCCATACCAGAGCAGAGCAGGACAATCCCCTCCCTGAGCTAGCTGGTGATGCTTTGCCTGATGCCCCCCAGGACACAGTTGGCCCTCCTGGCTGCCAGGGCACTGCTGACTCATATTCAACTTGCTACTGACCAGGACCCCCAGGTCTCTTTCTATGGCCCTGCTTTCCAGCCTCTCATTCCCCAGTCTGTATGTACATCCAGGGTTACCTCATCCCAGGTACAGAATATGGCACTTTCCCTTGTTGAATTTCATATCGTTGGTGGTTGCCCAGTCCTCTAATTTGTTGAGGTTTCTCTTTAGGGCCTCTCTGCCTCTGAAGGAGTCAACAGCTTTTCCCAGTTTTGTGTCATCTGCCAAGTTGATCAGTATCCCTTCCAGTCCTTTGTCCAAGTCATTTATGAAGATGTTGAAGAGCACAGGGCCTAAGATGGTGCCTTGTGGAACTCCACTAGTGACAGGTCACCAGTCTGATGTCACCCCACTCACTATTACCTTCTGTGCTTGACCCATGTGCCAGTTGCTCACCTACTGCAGTGGGTGAGCATCATGTGTCTTCAAATAGACTGAACAGGTAGTTATTCCTTTCCACCCTCTTAATTCCTTTGATGATTCTGTGAACGTCTGTCACATCCTATCCTTAGTCATCAATCTTCCAGGCTGAAAATAACTCTTAGTAGTTACTTTCACCTGGAAGCTTCTTCATGCCTTTGAGTATACTTACCAGCCACCTGTTGGTCAATATAATTTTGTCATGTCTTTTTTAGGTAGAGAAACCAGGAGATATGTCTGAGATATGTTTTACAATGAGAGAATATTTCTGTTTGTTTTCTCTTTCTTTGCTATTAATTTGATATACTGTTCTGATTCAACCCCAGCTGGCATCTAGGCACCACACAGCTGCTCACTCACTTTCACCCAGTGGAATAGGAAAGAGAATCAGAAGAGTAAAATGGGAAATCTTATGGGTTGAGATAAAGACAGTTTAACAGATAAAGCAAAAGCCACCCACACAAACAAAGCAAAACAAGGAATTAATTCACCACTTCTGATGGACAGCCATGTACAGCCATCTCCAGGAAAGAAGGGCTCCATCATGCCTAATGGTGTTGAGGAGTGATGAACAACTTGGTGTGGTTTATATAAATTGTCTCACTAACCTTGTGGTGACAGCAGTGATTATGATATAAGACCTTTTTAACTTGCAGGATTATCACATTTCTCAGTACTCTGTCTTTCTATCTCAGTAGGCGAAATTTCCCTTATTGGCTCATTTAATTGGGGATCTGAAGGAACCAATTTTCTGCGCCTTTTGAGATGGAAACTCATCTTGCTGGACTTCTATTTATGACCCCTTGCTTATATTTTATTTAGGAAATTGTTTTCATTACTTCAGTTTGCTCAACCAAAAAGCTCCAAGCACTTAATTCAACTTTAGGATAAATGCATATAAATGCAATAGGATAAATGCATAAATTCACGGAGTGCAATGATTTATGATTAATTTAACCTTCTGCTGTTTTGATGTCTAGTTTTTCTCATGTATCACACTTGTGATAGAAATAGCTATGGTGGAGGAGTAAGAAAAGTGCCCTAGTCACCTGTCTATGAAATAGGGGTCTGAAAACTTTCCCCTTCTTCCATGAAACTTCTGATTACAGTGAAAACATAACTAGTGTGATAAATAAAACAGAATCTGTAATGCAGTGCTCCTTGATGTCTGGTCTCTTAGGGTGGTGAAATCTACCTTGACATTAGAAGCAAACAATCTGATCTGGAGAATTTTTCAGGCAAGTATTTTTTGAATACTTAAAAGAAAATAAACTTAATATTGTGATTATCTTCTCCTTTGTTATTAGCCTTTTGTGTTATTAGCCTTTGTCAAGTGACAAACATGCTTCAAATCCGCAATCTTCTTTGCAGTTGTTCTGCCAAAACTGCTAATAAATTAAATCTCGATTGTTAGGCATATTTATTAAGTACTTTGCTTCATTCCAGAGCTACGTGCCTTTATTTTTTAGTACAGTTACAGAATTAACATGCTTCTGTTGCATCTTAAATATCATTAACTTTGAATCACAGAATTAAGCGGTAACCCTGATTATTCTTTTATTGTGAGAATGGAATAGACATTTGTGTATTTAGTTTACAAGATAACATCTGGTGTGGAGGGTGCCAAACAGCCAGCTATTCTGCAAATTGATTGCTAGAAGATGACTTTTAGAACAAAGTCTGTGCTGCAAAGACAATGCTGCAGTGCTTGGACAGAATTCAGAGGATGTGTGCTGCAAGGGGATCTCAGCCATGATCTTCAGCAGGAGAAATGCTCCCCCCACATCTCTCTTGATGTACAAACAAGGTTAGGCACCTGCTATTCACTATGCTCTTCTTCCAGATATTAGAGTAGTTGAGACAGGACTGCTCTAAGTCTCTGACTCCTTCAAGTGACTACTGCACTTTTTTTTTTGACAAGAGAGATCTTGTCTATTTACACTATGCTTGCATTAGGGATAGCTCTAGCTCAGTATGATTTGGGAAACTGAGTCTTTGTGTCTGATGTGCTCCCTGCTCAGTTCGCCACAGGGTGTTCTCTTTCTAGCAATTTGAAAGGATCTAAATGTGTCCTGTCTGAACAGTTCTACTGTCACAGAGCAGCATGCATAATTTACACATATTTATTGTATTATTAAAAAAGAACCTGTGTGGATGACTAAGAAATCCACATGATCTGCTGGTGAACAATTTCCTTATACATATATCATGTCCTGAACACTGTGTAAGAATTGAAGCAACAGTATATGAAAAAGCATTTACATGCAATCAAACAAGGAGCCAGTTAAAAGCCTACAGAAATGTAAACTGTGTAAACCTAGCCCTTTCAGATGGGATAGTGCAGACCTACTTTTAGCCATATCATGGCCGCATCAATACTAATATAAAACTTAGTTTACTCTTTCTTGGTTTTTTTTTCAAATTATTTGAAATAATCTTTATTTCCTCAAATGTTTGCCTCTCTGTTTGACTTCTCTTTCCTTACCTAGTTAAGCTCTTCAAGAAAAAAACCCAGCATTTTGTTTCTTTGGGTGATCTGAAGCAGAACTCGTAAGTTTTTACTACTTATTCTTCAAGCACTATTTTCTGGCCTGGAGAAGTTTCATGTAATTCATGCTACCACAGGTTTGAAAAATATTATTGGGAAGGGAAAGGGAAGTTGCAGTTGTATTAGAGCATGAAAACATTGCTTTCACACTGCATCTTTGAAAAAATAATGTATTTATAACAACGCTGTATGGAATCTCAGCTGGAGTTGACTGTTTAGTAGTATGTTCCTGATTTTAGATCTAAATTTAATCCAACTGTAGTTAACCAAAAGCAGATGTAGCATTAGCTGTATAAGCTGGGTATAAAGGCAGTCACTTTGCTGAGACAGTCTTTAACAAAACACTTCTTTCCTATTCTATTTTCAGATTGTTATGTTGTTCTGAGGAACTGATGTCAAATGATCATGCTGTTTTGATGAGGGTTTCTGATTGACATCAGATTTCATTAGGGGCATTAGTATTGAAGGGAAGGGTCACAGATTGGTCATGGATCATTCTACCTGCCTGTCTCACTCAGCAACAACTCAGGAAATGCCCAGTAATTTTCTGGTTTTATGCTCCTTTTAACATTTTAATATTTCAAATGGGTGAAGTGCAAGTTAATCATGTTTATGCATTAATAAAAGATACATAAAGCATTTCAGTCAGTTGAATGAAATTATTTCAGAGATGTGGTAATAACCTTAAGTGATGTTTTGAATACACTTTGTATAAATTAGATACATTAAATGGGACAAAAGTGATGTTTTGTAGGCATCCACTATTAATTGGCATGTTTGCTAGTTCCTGCAGCCACTCTGAACAGATACTGATAGCTTTCCTTCATTGTCCAAATTTTTCCATATTGTGTACCTTGTGTACCTATTCCAATTTCCCCTTCCCAGTCAAAGCCTCCATAGATTGGAAAAATGTCATTTCAAATCCTCAGATTCCTTCTGAGGATGGTGGTTTCATTGCCTGCATGCATTTCTGACCAGAGTTCACCAGGTGCCCAGGGATGAGAGGTATCTCCTCCCATTGCAGTTCCTACTTGCTCCATCTCTATGCAGAGCAGTTTTCAGAATTATAGGTTGTCACAGGGATAAATTTTACCATAGTAATTTTTTCTGCCTTTTCAGCATGCCTCTGATGTTAGAGAAGAGGGAAGAATATATTACACTGTATTTTGTCCTTTGGATCAGAATGATACACATTGAATAGTGGACCACTCACTCAGGCATTATATCCAGAAACAGAAAGGGCAGAAGAAGTCTGAAGGGCAGGGGGTGGCTCAGAGAAAGAGCTGATTAATTCTATGGCAGATTTTGAAATGTGCCTTTGTGGAAAATTAAGGGCAGTTCGAAAACCATAAACTGATCTTTGTCAGTCATAGTAGTCTTCTTCCCCCAAATTAGTGTCAAACCCCATCTATAGTAAATAATGCTATAATCTGTCATGAATATTTGAACTCTTCATCTTCCCCAATAAACGATGATTGCATTAAGTAAATATTTAGCAAGTAGATACCATATCTATTTTGGCTTTTTTCTCCACTTGTGTCTTTGAGTACACCACAGAAAGATTCAAAATTATGTTTGGCTCTCTCATGCTTTCAACTTTTTTCTATGTAAATATGCAGTCGAGACTTCCTCTTGTATATTTCTGAACTCAACAGTGAAAAGGAAGTTTAAAAGCCAGGCTATGCAGCTTAGGAAAAGATAAAGGAAATGAGGACCAAAATTAGTCTGTATCTCCAGTATAAATGTGATTACATAGCAGAACAGGATAGTTGCCTTTTGCAAATCAGATTTTCTGCTCTTCTCCTATAAGCAAACCTAGGGAAAGAGAATCTAGTGAGCAGAGATCCTAATATGCTGGAATTTTAGATGGCCATTGTAGACTGCAGCACCTGTTTTGAGAGGTGAGAAATGCTTTGGCTTTCATTGTTTATGTTCTTCAGTGCAGAACTCTTTGTGGAATCAAACAAACAAATAAAAACATTCTGTTTGTCATGTACATCTTTTGTGTGTCTATTATTATAGGCAGAAAATGCTCCACCTTCTTGAATTTTATAAGCTTCAGGAATAGGGTGAATAAATATGTACTTGAAAGCACAGTACAAAAGATCAGAAATTTTTGTTTAAATGTAGAAAATCATATTCCCTTTTGTCATCTGAAGGCAACAAAGCTTACATACATAGTCATTGTTTTATTTATATCTGGACTAGCAGCAGCACTGTCCTATTTCAGCCTCTACCCTCAACAATGTATCTTGTTCTCTAAAAGGTGTTTTCTCTCTCTCCAATGAGAACTCTTTTTGTTCCTAAACAAAGCCCTGAAAAGGTCACATTGGAAATTTTAGTTCCAGGTAATTCAAACATAAGCCTAAGTTAAAAAATGATGTGTCTGCAGCTTGCCAAGTGCTATTAGAATCTACAGTGTTAGTTTAGATTCAAGTCGAATAGAGCAATATCCATTGGGAAATTATGCTTTCCTGAGAAGCATGTATGGATTTTTTCTTTCTGTATGCCTTTCCAATAAATATTATGATAGGAAGATTCTGTTTCCCATGAATTCTTTATTTAGGTTAAGTATTATGTGTGAACTCTGATAGTGTGGTTTAGTCCTCATCAAAGTAGTTGATTTTTTTAGTTTATCTAGTCAAGAATTGTATTAAAACACACAGCAGACACATATGACAGTCCTAATAAACGTGGTTTGTAATAATACAAGTCCACTTATATAGTAAGAAATAGAAATGAAAGTACTTCAAACTGCAGTGAAGGAAGAATTTTGGTTTTACTGTTCAGCTCCATGGTGATCTCTGCCACTATGTGGGGAGGCCAGCCTCTGAATCCAGGGAAAGGCTTTGTTTTCCTCTCTGATTCCATTATATATTTAGTATCTGATACAAGCATAAATATTTAGTGCCTACATTTAAATCAGAATAGTTGTAGGTCATAATAGGATGAGAATTTTGACTGCTCATGTTTCACAGAAGAGCTTCAAAATAAGAAGCAATGCCTCACTGTTTGCTATGTTGCTTACAAATGGCACAAATCTGTTTGACTCAGCTTACTGGTTGAGGTATAGAGCTCCCTCCATTTCTAGGTGCATTTCTAGCTGGATATGATTATCTTTTAGTAATATTAATCCTCATTTCTTGTTGTGTTTCTGAAGTCCAGTGTGTAAATACTTGTTCCCAAGAGACTTTGATCAGCACAGCTCTGTCTACTTCCGTGGGATATATGGATGCATAACTTCTCATAGGCTGTGGTTCATCCTGGTCTTTGACTGTCCATCCTTCAGTCCAACAGCCATCTGTTTCTCAACAAAGTGTAAGCTAACTGAGAGCACTGAAAAGCACATCTGTACAAAGGTGACTGACATCAGTTGTGGGGTTGGGAGGCTTTGATTTTTGGACCAAACTTTGAATGCAATCTCAGAGTTGCAGAAGGGCTTCCTGTGCTTCCTACCATACTTCTGAACATGCTGGCATTCAAAGTATAGATGAAATTCTTCTTGTATATTTTTCACTCAAAATGAAAAATAAATATGAAAGTGTTAAAACTAATAGAATAGAATAGAGGATGCTGTTGCTAAGAATCACTTAAAAGGCCATTTTTCTCTGAAAAGTGTTGGTAAATACAGAGCTATTTGACTCAGGAGATCTAATCCCAGAGTGTATTCAGTATGCTATCTTCAAATGCTAACAATAAAAATAAAAGGTTTTTTTCCCCTTGTATTTTATTTGCGTTAGCACAGCAGAGTCAACATTGCTAAACATGAGCTCTCTATTGCTTTTCACCTGTCAATA
>WEIV01021209.1:3113-21549 GCA_013390005.1 Calyptomena viridis
AAAGCTTCACCAAGCCTTGCACTGTTAGGCATGAACAGCATCAGCAATGAACTAAGGAGGGAAGATTATTAAATTTACTTTTATTATTACTTTTTCAACATTCTTTCCAACAAAAGTCTCAAGAGACTTAGTTCATCTACTGGTCAGAAACAGAACTCATTTGCTAAAGTGACAATTAAAGTGGGAAACAGTTCAAAATCTTCAGAACAAGTGCAATTTGTTTTCAAGCTAAAAAATCCTTGATATTTAGTGAGAAGGTAGACTAAGTCCAAACAGATTTCCTCCCTTAGTCTCACCCTCAATCTCCACCAATTTGAGAACACCCATTCCAATGTGTCAGCACTCTGAGCACCACTCCTGCCCCGACACAGCTCCCGCACGCTGAGCCATGGGGAGCACAGCCCCGAGCTCCCGGGGCTCGGGCCCATTCCCAGCAGTGAGACAGAGCAGTGGGCTGAGACAGCCGAGTGCTCAGACCCTCCGGCCTCGCCTCGACCTTCCCAACCTGCCAACAGCCTTGTGACATCACAGCGATTCGGTGTCACCCCCTCGCCTCGTGCTCTCACCGATGCCACCACCGCCCCGTTCNCTCCCGGGAGGAAACGAGCGCGGGCTGAGCCACAAGGGCCACAAGACAGAGGCTGCCCGAGATCTCCGCGCACCCAAGTGCCCGGGGCAGCCCGGCCGGGCCCGGCCTCGCCAGGAGAGCCCGAGCCCGGCCGGAGGGGGCTCGGCCCCTCTGCCCCTTCCATCGTGCTCCCCGCCCTGTGCCTTCCAGGACACACAGGGCTGGACACGCTCGGCCTGGCCCAGGACCTGCTGCCTGGTCGACTGCTCCCGCCTCGGCGCCGAGGGCATCGGGCGGCAGAAGGAAAACCCCGAGTCCATCGTGAACTACCTGAGGCACCTGCGGGAGAACCTGCTGCGGAGAGGAAGGGACAGGAAAGGCTGCAAAGACTTGGACGAAGAGGCGGCACTTTTCTCTGACTGAGGAAACAACGCCTGCTGGGGAAATGGAGCACTATACTGCAAGACTTTAATAATAAAGAAGCTGCATTAGCAGTTATTTACTAAGTAAGGCAGCTTTTATTATTGTTTTAACTTTAGTCTTGCTAACACGTTGACAGTAACTCCTATGAGAAAGTGAAGTCAATGGTCACCAAACCATCTTTGCACACAAAGGATAACGTTGATCCTGTTATATCCTTCCTAAAACCCATTTTGTTTAGGCTATTTTGAAGACATGCAGGAGTGGAAACACTACAAATGCTCCAGCCTGCTTCTCTTTTCCCCTCTGCCCCAGTCTCAGGAATATATTTAGAGTTGAAAATCTTCACCAGAAACAGTGGTTTCACCAGAAATCTTCACCAGAAACAGAAACACCCTCCTTTTTCCCCCTAGATCTGCCCCATCATTTTCTATCCCTTTGCTTATGCAACCCAACTTGCTTTAGCTCTTCCTCCTCCATCACCCTTTGGCCCTTCAATCACATTCCCAACATCTTGGACTACATGGAGCCAACAGCTTGAAATAGGATGAGGTTGACTAGCTGAGCTCTTCCCACCAAATACACTCCAAGCTCTCAGCTTTACTTACAGCTCCTCTAGCTTATCCCAAAGGAAAAGGGCCTTTACAGCTCACACACGGGTAGAAAAGCCGTATTAAATTTAGTCAACAAAAGCTGTGTCTGAAAAGAAAGCGTGTAAAGTTCTCCCGAACTAAGAGGAAAAAGGACTCTGAGAACATCTCACTAGAGGGGCCCCCCACCCAGGACATGAATATGCTCGGCTGGTGCAATGGACAAGGATGGCACAAACCTGCAGCATTGGAAAATCAGCCCTGAAACTCACCGAGAGTCACTGCTCAAATAGCCAGGGTTTTAAAGTCTAGTATGCTTTAAAGTCTCTTGATTTTTCAACAGGTCTCAAGCATCCAATTAGAGAAATCCCTACGGCAATACCAAAAAGCTTACAACCAGAAGGAGGAGAAAAACCTACAGCTGGAAGAGTTTCTGGTTTAAAAAAAACCCCTTATATTTGCATTTTAAAACTACTTGTTAATGAAGGTAGAGCACACACATAGTAGTAATAAATAGGTACTAAAGGCCCATAGCACAAAGCAATACCTGTGGCAAAACAAAAGGTACTATGAGCAAAAGCCAGTAAGGGAGGAAATCCAAGCAAGAAAAGGATTGATGGCAGGGAGGCTCATGGGCTCACACTGTTGTAATGAAAGTTTGGTAAACAAGTCAGGTGACAATGTTTTTTCCCCTCTAGTTCATAAAAACAAGTAACAGACTGAATTGCAAACAAAAAAGCTGAAAATGGGAGGGTTTCATCATTTCTAGTGAGCTTTAGAATTCACAGCTGAAGGAAGTAAATCAATTCCAAGTTAAAAATACATAAGTCTGCCCACTATCTCATCCCTGCTACAACAGCTACTAGTAGAAACATGCACCCTCCCATAAGGAAGGCTTCTCTAACAGGGTCTGGAAACAGAACTGGAAGAACCACCTGAGCAAGGGACAAGAGTCACAGCATCATCTCCAGACAAGAGCCAGCCCTTCCACTCCTAGGAGAATCCTCAGCAAATACAGGACTGGGACACTGCTCCACTTCTCATGGGCTGCTTAAAAAGCAAAGGAGTTGAGCAAGCTTTAGCAGTGCATCTGACCACAGGGGAATGTGCAGCAGCAATTCTGCTACACACTCCGTCTCTTTTCCATTCAGTGCCTTTTTTCTTTAATTTAAGGCTTTGTTTTCACAAGTGTCCTGTACAGATTAAAAATGACAATTAAATGACAGCTATTAACAGTTACTAACCTCACATCTAACACATCTTTCCATCCCATTTGTTTCTGCACAGGCTTAAGGAGTGCTAGAAAAGACAGATTGTAAGACCTGTTGCATTATATGTCTGCTTCCACTCCTACTAAGCGTGGATGGTTGTACAGGAAAGGCAATTGCTTATCTAAATCAAGATAAGCATTATTTCCATATGTTCCATCACCGGGGGAAAGCATTCACAGATGCACTGTAGTACTTCAGATTTGCAGGACAGATTTGCTCTCTCCCTTCTTGGACTTAAACGAGATCAGAACCCGAGCACAAGGAAGAAACATCTGTTGCAGACAAATCACTTCCTACCTGGCCAAAAACGTGGCACAACACGCAAGTCAGAGGCACCTGATGATGAACACCAACCCCTTCTCCCTGGCTGCACACTCCGCCAATATGGTGTGTTCCAGTTAATTACAAAGTGGCATAACTGGATTAGCTGAGGACTAGAGCCAAGCACCAAACTCCAGGGGCAAACAGGCACCACGGATCACGGAACGCGTGAGGTTGTCAAGTCCAACCTCCCCACTCAAAGCAGAGTCACACAGAGCGAGTTGCAGGACCCTCTCCCAGTTGAATTTTGACGATTTCCAAAGACAGAGACTCCACAACCTCTCCCACCAACCTGTTCCAGTATTCAGCCAGCCTCACACCAAGTGTGTGGTTTTGTTTTCCAATGCTCAGGAAGAATTTCCGCCTTCAGCTTGTGCCTACTGCCTCTTCTCCTGTCCCTGTGTACTGCTGAGAGGAGTCAGCTAAACCCCAGCTCAGGCTAAACCCCAGCTCTCAGCCTCTCCTCGCACACAAGTTGCTCCAGTCCCCTTATCTTCTAATCATCACTGTGGTTCATCTGGTGCATCAACCACACTTCCCAGTTCTGCACCACTGACCAATTTGCTGAGGTTGCACTTTGCCCCATCTTACAGGTATCTCCCATCCATGGTTTTTCAACAGGTATCAAATATCCCCCATCTGAGGGATGAGGGGCTACAACACACCTCTACAACTTCTGCAAAAAAACCAGAACTCACTTGCTTGGGCCAAGTTAATGCAGTCATGTGGCTTCCAGCAGCCCCCAAACAGGGCTCCAAGTATGAACCTCGACTTTTTAGCCACGTTTGCATGGGAGCCACTGAAGACATTTACATTTCAGAGAGGAAGAGTGGTATACCATGAGAATTGATCAAAACAGCCAGTCAGTCTGAACAACCCACACAATGCTCACGCAAAATGCAGTTTTCTTTGTTACAAAGGTCTTGCATGGTCCTTGCAGCGCTATGTTCCAACTTTTCCCAGTCAATCCCACACAGCTCTCTATATCCCAATAAACCAAAGCTGACTCTCCTTTCAGTCTGAGAGGAGAGGAAGTAGAAAGAAAGCAGGAGTTTGTCTTTTTCCTAAAGTTTTTGTAAACCCAGGGAAGAAAAGTACCAAAGACTGAAGCTTGAGAAAGGAGTAACAACAAATGAGGAGAACAAGATCAGGAATACATTCCCAATTCTAATTTGTGATGCAACCTGGTCTGCAGGGAAAGGCAATTGTCAATTCATAAATCAAAGTCTTCTCACTTCAGCAGCATGCACAGTGACAGCAAAGACACGACAAAAGCAGGCTGGGGCCCCTGGGTATTGTGTGTTTACTTGGAAAGTCAGCATCCAGCTGCTGTGGTTCCTCTGTTTGCTTCTGATGGGCTGAGACTTCATGATTTAGGGTCCATAGGAATGGCTGCTGGTTTAGCTGTGACCCAGAAGGAGCTGGGCTTGGTCTGTCTGAAGAAACTCAATCACTGGCTTGTTTGGCTGTTTGTTCTTTATGTGAACCTTCAGGGGTATTGCAGGCTTTGTAACCATATACTGGAGTAGCAGTGCTGTTGGATAGCACGTTTGCTAACTTCTTGCCCAAGCCTGATTATCAGAGCCTCACTCCAAGTGTTACCAAGAATTTCAATGCACAGACTCTCCCCCAAGAATGGCAGCCTGAGTTGTGCTGAAGTCCCTTCAATGGTCAGCCAGGGTCACATGGAGGCAAAAACTACACTGCACTGTCTCCGACTCCACTCCTACTTTATAACCTCCTTCTGCTACAGAGGGTTGGTGATTAACAGTGAAACTTCAAAAACAAACACATGACATTCCTTTAGGCCCTTTTCCTTTAGGTTCATTGCCACATGAGCATGCTGACAGCTGTCTATAAAGCTGGATGATGTCACTTCACTAGATTCCTTCACAGACAAAGCAGATCACCTTTACTGCCAGAGTTGTGTCTTGGCAATATCACAGCTTTCATACAACTATTCCTGGTGTGTGAAAATCGATCCAGTACCTCTTGGGATAACTATGAGCCTCCATCCAAAACACACCACCAGCATTGCTGCAATCCTCTACTCAGCTTTAGAAACTAGCTGGGAAAGAACTGACTTTTCATGGACAGCCACGTGTTTGGTCTTCAGCAACACCTATTTTATCTACCAAACATTACAGCCCATTTTTAATAGGCAAGCACATACAGCACCAAGCAAGATTAAAATAAGTTTACAGCAGGAAACCACAAATTCATTAGCTTTCATTCATTAGCTTACTAAGCAGTCAGTTTTTATTCTACATTTTCTGCTTTTTTTAATTCCCTACACCATTGCTAAGCAACATCTTCTCTAGCTGAGCATTGCAGGCTTTTGTAGTACTTGCAGTGGAGCTTGGAAACAAAATGTTACTACCAGAAAACTATAAAACTTTGGCAAAGCCTCCAGCAAATATTTCATGGCATTGTCAATCAATAATCTAGTACCAGGGGACAGGTAGGTCAGTTCTTATGCAGATGTTTTCTACATGAAGACATCAGGTTTGGTGGCAGCTCTTACCTTGCAGCATTTCCCTTCCCCGAGATACCACAAAGAATTTGCTAGCCTGAGGAATAGGGGGCTTCAATCCAAACAGCAAGAAATACAGGAAATTTGCAACATTTGAAGAGAACTCCATCATTATTATTAGTAGCATTGCAAGTCATACTCGCTTAATTTAAGGACTTGAAAAATAATCCAAAAACTCACAAGCAGTTACAAACTCACTAGAAAGATTCAGCTTCTGCATGTCTTCCTAGAAATAACAGACACACCAAATCTCAAAGCCTTCAAGTCAACACAAGCATGTCTGTGTGCATCACCTATTCTACCTGGATTTAGTTATTTGCAATACACTTACAATCCTTCTCCTGCAAGAACACCAGTGGGAATGCAGAAGGAAAAAGGTCTTTAAAGGCGTGCAAAATCCAAGTTTATCTTTCAACTGGATTGTTAAGCCTTCTCTCCAGCACACAAGACCCTTTTCTGGGCATGAGAACAAATACATCTGTACACAGCCCTTCCTACAGGGCTGAAGAATTCTGTCTCAGCTTTTTCCCAAAAGCATGTCAGCTTGATGCCCTCACACAGAGAAAGCCACACAGCACTTCACAGTGTAAGTGCTACATTTAATAGCTTGACTCCATGACCTTAGAGGTCTTTTACAACCTTAACAATTCTATCATTTTACTCTACAGCTTATTCAGACATTAGTTGGTTTGTTAGAGACATTTCTATGTGCTGAGCAGTTCAGCTCTAGTGAATTGAAAAAGGGAAACCAGGCTTATCTGGTTTCCAGTGATTGGGGTTTTAACCCATGTAATCGAGTGTTTAACTGTGCATGAAGCAAAGGCAGCAATGCATGAAAGTTGGTGAAGATGATCCAAACAGAGCTTGGTGAGTTTCAACTGCATCAGTGCTCCTACACTTCATTGAGGGAGTTCAAGCAGTGTCCTCACCAAGCTGGAGTGTGAGGTGAGATTTCCAACCTGATGCAAGCCTCCCACACCCAGAGAGCAGCAGCTGAGTGGCCCACACTGTGTGACCACTAAATCTCATTAGTCCCAGGCACCAAATCCAAGTTCAGGCAAGGGGAGATGAAAAACATAAGTGTCTGTCACATCTAAGCTCCAGCAAATTAAACCAAGCCATACCAATCTCTTAGTGTATTATCAGAAGAGACTCCTACCTCCTGCAAGAGGATGTCAGCTTTTCCCACCTACCCTTGAAAACATCTAAGTCACACAGCCAGGCAACAGGTCTACATCAGTAAGCCATGACAAGAGTACAATTTAACAGCTTGGTTTTGGCCTCAGCCTAATCACAGGCACATAGCACATTGGTTCACATCTGTCTGCAAAAGACAGAGGACATATGCCACAATCCATCATAAATTATAGGTTAGAGCATTAGCCAAGCCACCCTAGTGAGCAAGGCTACATGACTTACTGAACTTTATCTTCGCAGAGCACTAATTTGGGGGGTTGATCTTGCAATCCCCCATGCCCAAAAGGAGCTCATCCTTTATACAGAAAAGGGGAGATGAAAAACATAAGCAAAATATATAACGTGTTATTTTTCCCCTACATATTTGACACTATCTCACTCAAAAAGTTACTATTATCCTTCTTTCTCTTAGTATTCTTGAAGACAAGTCAAGTCAGCCACCAAAATATTCCATACTGGAATCCACAATTTTTCTCAGCAATTTCTGAGGACCAGCACATCCTGAGTTTCAGCATCACTGCTGCTAAAGCCATCCTCCCTCACACCCTGAACAAGCAGAGCCTGCCAGCTGACAACACCCTGCATCATCTCAACTTTCTAACTCTGCCCAGTACACCCCTAGAGACCTCTGGACAAAACTTCAGGGCACAGAGACCTTCAGCAGCTACAGAAGAAAGGATTGTATCTCATATTGCACGGGACAGAAGCTTGGAAATTATTAATCGGTCAAGACTCATGTCACCAGTAATCAAACATTAGAAATATTCTTTCTGGCAAAGACGTGTCTAATTCCCTTTGCACCTCCACCTACTATTGTTCTCTGGAGCCCATTGAGAGCTTGCAGAGCCTCAATTTATTGTTGAGAGCAGGATCCTTCCCTCCAGTTAACTCTTGCCCCTTGAGGAGCTGTCTGTCACTGTAGATAAGAGAGTTTTCTCAGCTGCCTGCAGAATGCTAACTCTGTCTATATATGCTAACGGCTCTGGTTACTCCTTAATGCTGTGAGCAAGTTAACTTGTTTAAAAAAATCACTGAGCAGCAGCTTAAAGAGAAGTCACCGTCTTAATTACATCAAAGACAAGTGATATTACTTTCTTAGAGAGAGGATTAGCCACACTGGATTTCGTGTTCTTAATCTGTGTAAACAGATCTGATTTTTTTTTTTTTGCTTTTTAATCATCATCTCATATTTGCTGAAAGTAAGATTTTTTCATTTCTTCCCCAAAATACTTTGAAGAAAACTATAGCACAGGCATCATCTCTTTGACAGCTAATCCATCCTATAAAGGCTACATGCATGCAGCTCCCCAGGGAATTACAAGGCCAGTTGAATACATATTCACTCTTTCTGTTTACTGTAGTTTACCCTCACCCCCTCTTCTAAACACACCCATTAATCCACTTATATCAGGGTTATCACTAATTAGGAATACCTGCTGCCAAAACCAAACCAATACACACACAGATTAGTGCTCAGTTTACACTCAAACTTGCAGCTGAAGAGCTTTTCCCATCTCTTTGCTGTGCAAGGCTATCTTTGGAAATGAATAGCCAAGGTGTGTGTTCAGGAAGACACCAAGGTGTGTGGGGTCAGCAGATCACACAGTTAGATTTGCACCACTCTGCAGCTTGGCATCTGTTCAGGACATGTCCCCAAAGGGCAGCCAAGAGCCTGGGTGAAGCACAGGGCTCTGGTTACTCCTGGGCAGCCTTTCATATCTGTTGCAGCCAAGCAAAAACCACCTCAGCCTTAAAAGTCCCTCTGCATAATGCCATGGGTACTCCTGGACATCTTCACAACAGACTAAAGAAGCTGCAAACATATTTTGTTGTTGTTACCCCTCCAACTCCTTTACTTCCTTCACATATATGGACAGAGAGCAGAAAGGAGCAGACAGATTTGCAGCCACTTCCACAAAAAGCATATAATTTCCCAAGTATTCAAAACACTTGACTACCATGATCTTTGCAGGTTCACACAAACCACAGGTGTTGGCTTTTCGTGGTGCTCCCCCAGCTATTGCACACAGCAATTCATAAACACTCATCTCCACGTGCATCTAAGTGACACAGCTTTCTAACCCCACACACACCAGCCTGGAAGAGACCTTGTGATAAGACATTTAGTGGGAGCAACAGGGGTAGGACATTATATGAAGAGTAAGGACAAAGCCACATACAGCAGGAATTTAAGCGATGCTGGAATTCATATTCAAGGCCACAGGTAACAGCAGAGATCCTCAACAGTGGCACACAAGTTGTTGCTATTTCCCATGTGAGCTCAGCAGAAAAAGTGCTGCACTGTGAACTTCACCAAACCAGGACTTTCAGTAGCAAAATCCCCATTTTCTTTGACAGATAGAAAGCACCACACTGAGCTAAGATGCCTCAATTTACTTTCATTCTCGTCACTCTGCTAAAAACGTGTTATCAAGACAGTTGTTCAAGTCAGTGTAAGAAAAAAGCCAAATGTGAGCTGATGGACTTGGGTTCCTGGTGGGGGATGGTCTCGAAGCACACTGGTTTCACACAGCTATTACAGACAACTCATTGTCATAACTTGCCCCATAATCAATCTTTATGTTCAAGTTGAACACAATTTCTTGTCCTGTGTAAGTCACTGAAAAGAATGAGTGGCTTAGAGAGGTGCTGTTCCTCACTCCTACACATCTGACTGTCTTTGATAACCATCACCCTGATTCCCAATTCCTCCAGGAAATACTGGGTTCTTGGGAAGGTTACCTGTGCTTAGTTACCCACCTCAGGAAATGCTGGTCACACTCAGTATTACCACACGTTCTCTGTCCACCATGAAACATTTTGAGTGGCCACCTAAATGCTTTGTCTCTGTAACCTTGTCAAGCCACTCTGAGTATTTAGAAAGCTGCACATTCACAGTACAACGATGCTTTTATTAAATCCAAACCTAATTATTATACATAAACCCCTCAGTGTTTAAGTAGATTACTTTGAATACACTTTGAACCATATAATTTTCTTAAAAAATAGCAGATTAAAAAGATCCAGAAGCTTCCAAAATATCTGAACTTATTTCAAGACTTGCTTAAAAAAAGGACTGCAGACCTTTTATGTCATTTAATCCCTAAAAAAAGCCTCAAACTCAGTTACTGTGTCCTTCCATTTTAACTTCATCCAATCAAAATTAGTTCTTACCATTAGCAAAGATCTTGAAAGGACACCCTAAATTTGCTGTTTTCTTGGCACCACTCATGAATTCCTGAGGCTGTGAGAGTCAGCAGGACTGTCAGCTTGCCTGGAGTTAAACTATAACGTTCATCCCATGATCAATTGCTCAATTAATGCAACGAAATGTTTCTACCAGAAAAACTCACAAAGCTCAGAAGCAAGAAAATTCTCCAGACTCTGACTTTTCAAGAAGCTTTCAAGAAAAAGTTTTCTGAAGTTGTCTCTCACATTCACCAGTGCAGAGTAAAGATATCTTTGGGAATTAGTGTATACCCAACAAAAAGCTAATGTATGTATTAAACTTCACCAACCACTCTAGTTGTTACTCTACATGGTGGCATTTTATACACTGATCAACATTAGCTCCTCTTGCTGTACAACATGAGTGCCCAGCATAAAGGGGTGTGTAATAAATATCATTGAAACAAAGGGATATAAATTCCAGAGCTTCAGAAAACAAGTCCATTTTTTACATGTTGTCAGGAAGGAACTCTACTTCAAAGTACATAAGAAAACAGATGAGATGCCTGACTTTGGTGTATCTGGAGGATAAGAAGTGGGAAGAACGATGGATTTCAGTATATTCATATAATGCAGCTCTCTACAAGCTCATTCTTTGTTTCCAAAGGGGGCAACTGCTTATTTCCTTAAAAAAGGCACTTAAAGAAATCTTATATTTACAGAAGTACTTCAAAACCAATAATTTTGCCTTCCTACCATCCCCTCCAACATTAAAGAGGGCCACTAGTCACCAAGTGCCCCTTTTCCTCCCACTGCTGTGTTACAGTATTTTATCTCTGAGATCCACTCATGCAGCCTGGCAAGTGGCACACCAAAAATCCAAGGGGTGCCCACAGTGCAGTCCTTCTGGAAATGCACACCCCCACACCACTTGCCTCCCTCAGCTCAGAGGAGTGGGCACCAGGCTTAGTCTCTCTGCGTTTCACATTGCACCACTCTCCTCCCAAAAGCGAGTTAAAACGATTCCATCCCAAAACACACTCCAACTTAATTTCTTATGGTCAGTTGTGTTCATAAGAGGAGACCTGAAAAATATGTGGGGTTTTGTTTGAGTCACAGAAGGGTAAAACAAAGACACTGCTGCTTTCATCTTCCAAATGCTTCCAAACACCTTTGCTGCTAGAGAGACAAAACCCTTGTCAGCTGCCATTCGGAATTCCCTAAATTCACAACTCGGAAGCCTTTACATAATTACACACCCCTCTGTTACAAAGACTTCCAGACTTGCCAAAATAGCAATTTTTTCTGAGCTTTACTGGTTTTCTTCAGAATTCAGTTCTGGACATAACTTCCTATCAAAAGGTGGAGGAGGAAGTTTTTCCTCAGCCTTTCTTTCACAAACTAAGGCATGTTCTCCAAACCTGTTAACGAAAAGCACACATGAAGTACCCTGGCAGTGAGGTTGATTCCTTCCCAACATGAACCTCTTCAGTCATTTCAGTTTGAGCACTTCTGCACAAAGACTTTCAATAATTTTATGCTAAACTTCCACATTCCAAAAGTGTGTGCCTGCCTGGAATCTCCCAACACCCTCCAGCGAGTCACCCACATTTAAGGATGGGCACCACAAAGGGTTTATGATGTTCATGCCATTTCTCCTGACAGCCAGAACACAAATTCATGCAGAACTCAACAGTGTTAATCTCCAGTTGAGTATCTACAGGGACTACTGCCAGCCCAGATGCTCTGCCCTTCTCCTGCAGCTTCTTACTCCAGCAGCTGATTGATTGCTCCTGCTTCACTTGATTTGTTCTTGGTTGCTGTCTTGATTTCTCCTCATCACTCTTCCTGAACAGCCACTCCATGCTTTACTAATCAGTCATTTTTTCACTGTATACAGTGTTGGAAGTAAATGGCAAAGAATTTTTTCCACATTCCCCATTAGTTGCTGTTTTGGCTTGACAAGTATACAGAGGATTTTATTTTTTCCCCCCCTTCAGACCTCTTCAGTTTGTCAGTGCAAGCAGTCACCTTTCACTTGAAGGAAATATGAGAACTTGTGCATGACATTGCCAAGTCATCACCAATTCCAGCACACCTGGGGCTTCATTTGTTCTCTCCTGTCTCATTCAGGCTGTACCTGTTGCCCTCCACACATCCCAGTATACAGAGCAGAAGTTCTCATTAGCAAGGACATGGAAATTCTAGTTTTGCTGTATTTGAGCTCAAAGTAACAGTCCTTAAAGAGTGGGGCCAACATTGAAAGGAAGTAAAGTTCAAAACATATGCAGTGATAGTCACATTAATACACGTATTTCTTTTAATTGTACTGATCAGCTGGAACATGGAAGCATTTCAGCAGCCCAACCTTCCACAAGTTCACTATTCCACATGGCTTATCTACAACAAATACATCAAAGAAAACGAGTGACTACACATATTTTCTTCTGAATGTACAGTCTAACAAAAGCTTCAAGTAGCACAGAAGTGTTTCAGCACAACTTTTGCCTTCCAGCATTTTTTTTGCAGTGTACTGGGTAGAAACAGAGGGAATGCAAGAGCAGCTACAAGAAAATAAATTCACCACTGCCATGATTCAATACCCACATATTAGGCACTGACATTTTGCTTCTGTGAAGTGTAACACCAATCACAACATAAATCCACACCTCGTCACCTTCAGCAGCCCAAGTAATACAAGATCTGTGATTTTCAGCACTTGGTACAGAATCAGAGTAGCTGGAATAAAAACACAGTTTGGGCTAGAAGGGATCAAGAGTCTCCTAGATAAAGCACATGAAATACTGCACATTCCCACACAGCACAGGCCTCCAAAATCAACTCAGGAGAAGTCAGGTAATATTTTTTATCTTTATGCTGCCTTTGTTTTCTAGATGGACAAGCTTCCTGATGTTGTAAGAAAGAGGTCTGTGGGTACTGATGTAATGCAGCTACCCAGCAGTGCTGAAGAGCTCAGCAACTCACAGGAGTTCAGCACTTCAAAAGTCCTTCCAGATGCTTTTAGGAGTAGACAAGAGCTTTAGCTGTTTATGACAAGGACATCTGCAAATCTGTCAGCTCCTCCAGACTGTGCTAAAATAAAAGTGCTACAGCTTTCCCATTTTATTAAAAACAGCTGATGAGCTTCAGGCCTCATCTCACCTCAAGTATCATCATCAAGCCCATGTTCACCTGCAGCCATAAGATTATCCTCCACACCTGTTCACAGAGGCCAGTCTTTGCCCTTAATGATAACAAAAGGGTCAGAAAATTAGTCCTGTATCTGCAGAAGCAGGAAACACCTGAGGTCTAACAGTTAGATACTCCTCCAAAAATATACAGGCTTCACCCAAGTAGGGCAGCAAGACAGAGAAAGAAAAGAGGAGGAGGAAACCAGCTCAGAAGTCTGCCCTGATCTTCCACACCCTTGTGTGGATGAAAGGGAACTAGACAAAGAACAAGGCACTGCTACAGAATCACTTACAGAGTACAGAACTCTAAGTGAACAGAATTCTCATTTTTGGTCAGTCCTCACTCTAAGTATTTAGACAACTCTCCTGGCAATCACAACCATGATAAAGCTGCACACACTGAGAGAATGGGAGTTAATCCAAGCCAGGCTGATGCTCCTCAGCTCAAGAAAGCTGGCAGGACCAGAAGTAAGAGAGGCTTCAAACCCAATCTTCTCCAATTTCTGGATTTTTAGAAAAAAACAACTTGCACAGTTCCTCTCTGCTTTTCAGCCACCTACAGGAACAACACTGTTCTGCCCAGATTCCCCATGTCATTATGCTCCCTAAGTTGCAAAGACAAAGCTCCTTAGGTGTGGCTAACTGCTGGAGTATTTGGAAAGTAAAATAGAACAGCTGTTTTACACACTTAAGCGTTACTGACTCCACCTGCAGTTAGAAAACACCAGTGAGGCCTTAAGAAATTTTGCTGGTGATCATTTTTCCCTCTGCCCCCATTTGAGGCCGTCACTGTTCATAGCAACACGAGTTCTAAACCTCAGCTTTCCTAAAGGCAACTCCAGACTGAGGAAACAGAGTGGTCTGTGTTTTACTCACCATCGCTTTCGCTCTTGCTTCTCAAGTCTTCCATCCACGTTGGAATGGCTTTCAAGGCAACGTAGTCCCCCGAGTACTCCTTGCGTCTTTCCTCCAAGGTCATCTTCAGCAGACGCTCTGTTCAGGGCAAGAGGAGAAGAACAGTTTTCCAGGCTTGTCCATGTTCCTGCACACGAGACACTGCTGTGTGTCTTTGGTGCCATTTGAGAGAACCAGGCACGAGTGATTTGGTGAGTTACAGTCACAGGAGTTCAGCAGCTCGTTAGGCATCTAAACCACTGCACGTCCCTATTTCTGGGCATCCCTGTCCCGCAAAGTGAAAAATTAAATGCCTCCTCTCCACACTCTGAGCTGGCCAGGCTTCCCCTCCACATCACTGCTGTGCTTGCTCCTTCCTGACTCTTTACTTCTGGGATCAGAGAACCAACAGCAGGTTAAGCAGGGGATTGTTTTATAAAGAGTTTCCAGGTGTGAAAGTCTGTTCTGTAGGTTATGCACTTGTAAACCAGAACTAAAAAAAAAGTTAGAAAGGTCAAAATTGAAACATTTTTCCTGAAACAAGTTTAACAATGTCAGCAAATAAAGGCAGGGAGCGTGGAGGGGAATTAATAAAGTGCTACTGCTTCACAAGAGAAACCAGAGCCGAGGCAAACATTCTGTTACTTTGCAGGTGACGGGTGCTAACAAAGGCATGTATAGCTTTAGAAACTTGCATCCAAACATCAACAGCACACACTTGTTACCACACCAAAACACAGATGGATCGTTGTTTTTGTTTTCTCCCGAGAAAGTCAAGTCTTTTTTCAGACATTCAGTGAAACAAAGCCTCGAAAACTGTACAACTATGATGGCTCCTGCCAAACTCACTCCTCTTCAGAGATTGCTATAAACACACCGAGTTCTACAGGAAGAAACCATCCCAATAACCCAACACTGCATCCAACCCCAGCAC
The DNA here is from genome assembly GCA_013390005.1 of Calyptomena viridis. NCBI lineage: Eukaryota > Metazoa > Chordata > Aves > Passeriformes > Eurylaimidae > Calyptomena > Calyptomena viridis. The sequence goes on from WEIV01021209.1 coordinate 18,201, forward strand.
TGCAGCTGAATTTTTGCAACACCTTATCCCTCCCCACCTCATCAAGGCACAAGAGGCAGAGCTTTTCCCCTCCCAAAAGGGCAGGAAAAGGGAAAAGAAAAAAAACTCAAACAGTGCAGTATATCATGATACCAATACAAGATTTTGTGTCTGTTTTTACCAGTGGCACTGTACCACTACTAACACGCTAAAAGTTTTTCTTGACACATTAATCAGCAATAAATTCTCTTTGATGATCCAAGAGTTTTTAGGAGTGTAGGGGAAGGCTAGACCATATTGTTTGCCTTTGACATAAAGGACTAGATGAACATAAAAAGAACATTTTCTTCTCAAGTTGAAGAAGTGGGGAAAGAGCTGAACCTGGAAAGTGCTGCTCAGATCAAACCTTGAAAACTTCCACTGTGAGTTTTTTGTTGGGTTGGTTTTTTTGTATGTTTTTTTTTTTTTAAATAAAGTTTCCCAATTATGTAGGCTGCAATCAGCACAGTCAAATAACCAAAGGCAACTTTTCAGCACAGACTCTCTTAACAAAATAAGCTCATCTTGATATTTTGACAGCATTACCAATTCCTTCAGTTGACAAAAGCATTTCTCTCCCGTTATTCAGGCTTAGTATATCTTAATTGGATATTTACATCTGCCAAAGTAGAACTGGTGTGACCAAGGTCACCATTATGCACTCAGCTCCTTTACCTGAGGTTCAAGCATACAAAATTCCAAGTATTTGACGTGCACATTGGAAGTGCTACAGGAAGGCAGATCAGAGAGTATTTGCCTGTGCGTGTCAGGTTTGAGGGAGAGAAGCAGAGCAGTTCTGGGTGCCTTTTGCTGAAGGTGACAGAGCCAGCCCTGTGCCTTCAAAACACAAGTTCCTCTCTACAGAAATGTTTCATACAACTCTGCTCTTGTGAGTCAGCAGCGAGAGCTTAAACTGAGTCTTAATTACACACAAACCTCCCGGAAGGTGCTCCCAACAGCCTCGGCCATAAGTACAGTTTTCTGCCTGTAGCAGGAACTTGGGAAGTTTGCAGGCAGCCCAGCCCTGTGTCTCTGGAATCAACTCCAGTCCCACATCTGTCCTCAAGCAAGACCTCCCCTGGGAGAACGTGGACCAACCCTTAATTACCAAGAAAGTAATTAAGAAAAGCAAACGTATTGTCAGTAGGTTTGAACTCAATATTTAGGTATCGGTGCTCTTTTCTGTTTAAGAGGTGCTTCAGAATATAAAAGGCTGAGAGCAATTGTATTCAGAGCTTCATGGGAGGAGCAGAACCAGCAAGTACAGCCAGCTTTGCAGGGGTTCAGGAATACCTGGAAAGGTGAAGGCAGTCCTCACAAAAGATTTGATTTCCCAAGTACATCTGGGTAGGAAGGCAAGAAGCTGGGCTTCTCTAGTCTTCCTCTCTAATAAAGAAAGTGCCTGGTAAGAACAGTCCCACAGGGCTACAAGCTCAAGAGCAATGCCAGCAATGAACAGGGAAGTTTTTTTGCCCTTCTCACCCAAAATACCCAGGGCCAGCACCATCAGCATGATGCTGGAAAGCAGTTACTGGAGCAGAAGAGTGGCAAATGCTGCTTGTTCTCACTGGAAAACAGACAGTGAGTTCTGGCCAGCTAGCACTCAAACCCTTCCCAGCTGGGAAAACCTCACCACAGCGAGCAGCTCTGGTCTGCAGTCATTAGCCTCCCCGTGCTGAGGGAGACCACCCTCCTCACAGCTGACTGACACAAGGAAAGCACCTCAGCAGCTCCAGTTCCCAGCCCTGCACTCACCCCCCTCACCAAGCCTCCGAGTTCACCTGCCAGGCTGTGAACCCACAGAAACAGCAGCAGAGCTGGAAGAGATGAGTGGCAGCAACAGGAACATTCACCAGAGCCTACCAGAAACCTTTCCCCATCTGCCCCTGACACAAACCCAGCGTTTTTTAAAGGTAACAACATACAGCAGTGAGGGTTTTTATAGCTGACCACACAAACAATGCCTGAGAAGATTTAACTGTATCTTCTTTGTTGAAAACAAACTTTTGCCTGGTAGAAATGTGTTGCTTTGCTTTTACTACAGCAACATGGATTGATTGTAAGACATTTTGAAAGAAAAAAGTATGGAATAAAGTTGGTTCATTTGAGAAGAGTTTGACAGGAGCAGTTAGTCTACAGGGAGATCAGTTTATCTGTGTTTTAACACTTTTTCCTTATAAATGTGCCACAGAAAAGAAGAATGAATCCTACCCATTGAACTGGCCTTCTGTCTTCGTAGCTTGAAACACACAGAGTCACAGGGGTGATGGCAGAAAAGAAAGAGAACTTAAAATATGACCCTTTGGTGTGTTTTTCATCCTCTCCTCGTGTATTACTACATTATTTGTAAACACATGAGGCAAGAAGCTTTCCTCCCTGCAGATATAAATATTATACTTCCACTGTGTGCTTTTTTTTTCTTAGTTTTTACGTTGCTCTCCACAGGATTGTTATGAAGCACCAAAACCAGCAAGGTCTGTATCAAACGCTTGGCCCACGGTTTTCATGCTCCGGAGTTTGATATTGGGGCTTGTAAAGTGGGAATACACAGGTGGGAGTCCTTAAAGAGCATGAAAGGCGCGAACAGTTTGAAATGGGGGAGAGGGGGGTGCTTGGAGAGCCCCATATCCCAAACACTTCACCCCGGCTGACCGGCCCTAGGAGCTGAACTGATTAACAGCGATCCCCATAAACCGTGTTTCCTCTTGGAAAACAAGCGCATTCCAAGCAGAAACGGCACGTTTCGAGGGCATGTGCCCAACTTTTCCGCCTGACACTCTGCCACAAGGTGACTCGGGGGCGGGAAGCCCTCAGCAGAGGGGCTGTTTACCGCTTCCCTCAGCCCCGGGGCTCCGCTCCTCACGGATCCCACCCCCGATTCCCGCACACCTGGGCTGCCGGGAGGCGGGAGGGGACTCTGCCTGTGTGCAATTCCGGAGCGTTTGAACCGAGAGACCCTCGGACAAGGGCAGAGAGCACTGAACCCCCTCACGTTCCCCACCCCACCTCACCTCAGCCGCGGGAAGCGCTGCCGGACACCCCGCGGGGAGGCGGCGGCTCTGAGGGCGCCCGGACCGCCCCTCCCTCCTTCCCTCCCGGCTCAACGTGGGGTTAAAGGCGGGAGAAGCGGGCCCGGCACCGGGAAGGGCGATAATACCTTTCTCCTCCCGCCAGACCTTTTTCCGCTTGTTGCCGGGGTACATGGTGGTGTGGCTGGCGGCGGCTTTGAGCTGCAGGTTCCCCAGGCTCACGAGGGGGTGGAGGAGACGCCGCGCCAGAGCCGAGCGATACCGACGCCCCGCGCCGCTGCTGCCGCCGCTGGTACCGCTGC
>WEIV01021209.1:21620-75896 GCA_013390005.1 Calyptomena viridis
CTGTTGCCGAGCGACGGGACCCGGAGCTGCCCCGCTTGGCCGGGCCCTCCCGCGGGTCCCACGGCGCCTCTGCGGCCCTGGAGCCGCCGGGACGCGGGGAAACAGCTGCCCCGGCCGGTTTATAAACAGGTGCTGGAGGTGCCGGGCTGGCGCTACCGGGAGTGGGGGGCTCCGCTTGTGTCCAGAGAGGGGCAACGAAGCTGGTGAAGGAGCTGGGGAACAAGTCTTGTGAGGAGCGGCCGAGGTGTTTAGCCTGGAGAAGAGGCTCAGGGGATCTGGTCACTCTACGGCGCCCTGAGAGGAGCCAGGCGGCTTCTCCCAGGGCGAGAGGAATGGCCTCGGACTGTGTGTTAGGTGAGGTTTAGGTTGGACGTCGGGAAGAATTTCACCACAGGGAGATTAGACATTGGAATGGGCTGCCCAGGGAGGTGTTGGGCTCGCCGTCCCTGGAGGTGTTTGAGGAAAGACTGGACGCGGCACTGAGTGCCATGGTCTAGTTCACAAGGCTGATGTTCAGTCAAAGGTCGGATCGGATGATTTTAGAGGTCTTTTCCAACCTAATTGAATCTGCAAGAGTGTGACTCACTGGGCTGTCTGGGATCCCTGCCTCTCCCCACCCCACTGCTGGGGCAGAGGCCAAGGCCCGCCTGGGACCAAAGGTCGGGAAGGGAGCTCAGCCCCCACGCTGCTCACCCTTCTCCTCACCAGGAGTCGTTTTCTCTTTCTCACAAACTTCCAGGGACTAAATCAATAGATGTAAAAACTTCCCTGCAGCCATACAGATCCTCTTAGCCCTTCCCTGTGCAGGTGGATGGATTCAGCCCTGGAGAACAGTGCGTGCTTAACTTCTTATACTTTCTGCTAGCAAAGACATTAGCATTTCTACTGTTACCTTCAATCTTGGTGTAATCCCTTACAGTGAAATCGTTAGTCAGGGATGCAAAGAACCACTCAGTTCTAAGGGGATGTTGTTATCTTCCACCTTTACGTGATTTCTTCACTTTGCCCAGGTGAAGTGGTAGCCCAAGCACAGTGTTCTCATCTTGATAATAAAAATGAGAGAGAAGCCAACAGTTAAAAAAAAAAAGAAGAGATCGTTTAAATCATGCTTGCTTCCGTGATGTGGAGCAAATATTTGAATGCATATCCTAGATCATTGCATATTTACCAAGCTACTGAATATTCTAGTGTCCTGTGGGATCTGTTCCACATTTTATAAATCAATGTTTATTGGACTAGAAGGGGAGAGACAACTTAACTCTTCCTGTAGAGGTTCATTTGTAAAAGCAGCTACAATGGACGTATCTAAAGGAAGTATGCACATATATAAAGAGAAAAAAAAATTATGAAGCCTGATGTTTACACCAGCACCAAAATGGAACACAACATAAAAGAGAGGAATAAAACTTTCTTCGACATAAAAATAGAAATGTCCAAATGTTACAACTCCAGTAAGAAAATGACTGTTGCATTTTATATATTTTACCTCCGATGCTGGTGATACAATTGCTGCCACTGAAGCAGTAAGAAATCATGTCGCTGACTGTCCTTCACTTCTTACACTTGTTGATTCTGGAGGCCTGAAACCAGATAAATGATTGGCTCTATCCCATGTGGGAAAATTTACCTAAAAAGCAGCATTTCAGTACTTGGATAAAAACCAATCAGGCTGCAAACTGAGAGATTATTTTGCGAGAACACTGTAGTGAGCTGTTTATATGGCAGGCTAAAGCAATGCTCAGAAGGGCTTAAAAATGTTCTGTTGGAACAAGGAGCATGAAAATGGGACCAACAGGAGACTTGTGTTTGTCTATTGAGCTGGGTGTATTTAGCCCATCCAAGGCCTAGTGAACACGCTGGTGACATTGCATAGAAGAAGACAGGGAAAGTAGGAAATGTCCAAAATTAGCAATTAAGAGATATATATATCCTGGGCAGAATACTAATAGCTGTAAAATGAACATTTAACATATGGATAAAGTAATGACTGGGTAGAGAGTTCCCATCAGAGATATAATAGGAAATGTAAATGAGTATGAGAGCGAGTACTACGCTGTAGAAGTGAATAAACGTGCCAGAGGAGAGCTGGAGCCTCGCTCCAAACTGCCGGATCACCCATCCCAACCGGCATTACGGCACCTGCGCGCAGCATTCCCGGCACCGGCCACCATCCCGAGCCAAGGACAGGCAGTGGCACTGCAGGTCCTGCCCTGAGCCCACGGCTGTGCTGTGGGACAGAGGGAGGACAGGGCCAGGCCAAGGTGCAGGTCTGAGAGAAAGGATCAAAGTACCTGCTGCTGGAGACATGGAGAGGATGGGAATGGAAGTTGTCCGATCCAGGTGTGGATGGTCTTAAAAACATTTCCAAAGTTCTGCGACAAAGAGGGAAGGGCACTGGGACATGGCAAACTGGTGCCACCTTCACAACCACCGTGGTGCAGGGCCTGGGTGTGTGGATGTTGAGCCAATGGCAGGAGACTGGAGCAGTTCTGAGAGCAAAGCTTCAATATTTAACAAGAACAACATTTATATGAAAATGACAGTAAGCAGCTCTTCTCATTGTTCACAATGGAACCAGTCCTTTATTTGACTGTTATTTACACTGTTTATTCAATTTTTCCCTGCATAAGTTGTCTTAAAAGTTCTTAAATATTTTGAATTTTCATAAATATCAATATTGATACGAATTTTAAACGCAAATCTGTATTTAGATTATGTCCTTAATTTCTACCTGACAAAAAAAAGCAACGGAACATTATGGACAGTTTCACATGTTAAGAGAAAATTCCTTCCTCATGCATGCGGAAGTACATTTTTAAATGAGTAATTTCTGCAGCTATTAAACAAAATTGATCTATTACACCAATAACAGAGCAATATAATAATAATCTAAAGTGTGTTTCTAAATTATTTATATTTAATAAAAATGTGTTTCAGCAGTCACTGTTCTTCTCCAGCCTTGCCTGTGTAGCAAACTGTGCATGCTCCTGTGGATTTGGATAAACCCTGTGCTGTGCAGGAAATTCAAACACCAACTTACAGCCCCTGTACATTAACCATGAAGTCTCTCCTGTCCATTCCTATCACAGGCTAAAACTGTTCCTAGTTCTTTTCCCAAGACTTCCATGGTAACGTTGGTAAGATGTCACCTTTTATTAGCACGTTCACTCTGGGATTCACTAACGTGCTTTGAAAACATCAAATGCACATCATCCATCTTTGCTGTGACAGCTGCATCCCACCTTCTGAACTTCCAGGCTGGTGGCACACCTGGGTCAAGGCTCTGGTAATAAAGTGATGCTCAGTGACAGGCAGAGAGGGAGTCACCGGACTACGAGCATTTGATAAAGTGTTACCTGTAATTCCTTTGGTTTGTTGCCTTGGGCAAACGTGCTAAAGAGGAAACGAGTAACTACAAGCCCCATTTGTCCAACAGGGTGAGTGGAGAAGAAGATGAAAGGCAATATACTCCTGTTACTCACAGCTCTATGATTTTAGCCCATTGTCAGCCCATCAACTAATGTGATGGCTAAACTACTCAAACAAAGGGAAAACCAGTGTTTCTGTACTGTTGATATGTTTGATATGATTCCATGATTCTGCTGTTTCATGAGTAATCAGATGCACAGCGATTCAGTTAAACTACTAAGGTTATAGTTGTATCTAGACATGGCCATTTTTTCTAGTAAATAAATAATATGAAGCACATAAAACATAATTATGCAAATAATCTAATATACACGCATTATTAAGTGACACTTTTGACAATTAAGCCTCTTATTTTCTAATATTTTGATACCGATTAATGCAGTTCAGTCTGGTGATGTGAACGACTGGAGCATTTTCCCAAAACTTAATTACAGTTTAGAAGTACAGGGTGTGACTACATGCATGGTGTGAGACTGATGCTTGTTTTAATGACTGAGCTCCACAGTGCAGTGAGTGCTGCTGTTCACTACAGCCAGAGCCTGTGCTCAAAGTCCAGGTTTGCAAAGGCAGGAAAAAGAGCTTTTCAGAGTTCCCAAAAGAACCCCACAGACCTGAATTTGTGTGTGCAGCAGAAGACACAAGAAAAAAAAGATAGGAATGTTCAACTTAGGCTCCTCTCTGGGATCAGGATCATATGGAAGAGATAAAAATACAAGCTAAAAAAGCCAGGAGTTGATCCAGTCTGAAATTGTCTCCTGCTCCTGAAACTATTCCCGGCTCAGAGAGGAAAAGAGAGAGAAAAGAGAAGTGCTCCACCCTGGAAGTCCCTCAGTGGAGAGGGGAGTGAAATGCCACTCCCTGGTCCCAGGCAGTTTGCCACAGCTCAGGTGTTTGTAGGTATGATGGTGGAGCTCACACAAACCTTTTCAGGCCTCTACCAGTGACTGCTGGAAACAGAAGTACCTTTTAGTTTCAGTCATCCTGTATCAGAATAAACCAAGATGTGTTCCACCAAGTACTCGAGGGAGAGCAGAACTTCTAAGTAGGACCTTACTTTCCAGTATGCCATGGAAAACACGGAATTCCTGCTCAGGCTACAACGGCCTCGGCAAAAATTAGAAAGCACCCAGAGAATGAAACAGTCCAAGTGACCTCAGTGCGGAAGAACAAAGGGAAAAAAGCAGGATTTTTAACCGTGTGCTCCAACTTGAAGTACATAACAGTAATTGTGCTGATTTCAGTGGCACCGGTGACGTACTCGGTGACCGCTGGGAACTCGACCTCAGCAGGCTCTGCACAACCTCCCATCAGCAGCACAGTCACAGCAAGTGGCTTTGCAAGGACAGAAGATAATTAAATGTGACCACATCTAGCAGAGGAAAGCATAGTGTAGTAGTAAAACTGCAGCAGTAGTAAAAATATTTCCCAATTATAAAATTTCTTAGATGATTGCTTCTTTTCTTTCCAGAAAAACAACATCCTGACATTGGAAGGGTTCAAGCAGGGTGACTAAGAAGTGGCAAACAGATGCATTTTCATGTTTTGATTCTTCCCTTGTCACTGAACACATCTACAGCTATGCTTGGATTTGTATTTTAAAACTGCAAGGGGCAGAAGGCGAGTGATTTATTCCAACATGCTGTGCCAAATTCCCAGTATACAGCTGAGCAACTGGGACTAATCAGGCTGGGAACTAATTGGTTGCTAAGAACAATAAAAGATGGGAGTACTTTTACAAGACATCTAACATGCTGACTGTATAAAATTAGGCTGAAACAATATTATTAAAGAAAGCTTTCAGTGGAAAAAATGAAAGAAGGTCAGACATCCTCGACTGAGGAAATCTAGATCTCACCAGAGGGGACATCCACTGTTATTATTCTGCTGTTTAATCTGTTTTGTCTTTTACAATTCTGTAGCCAGACAGACAAAAAAAAAGCAAAGAGATATGGTTGAAAGTTGAAGGACTGAGCAGAGAGAGTAGATAAATGGTATAAGAATTAGAAAGACAAGTCAAATTTTTAAAATTACAGACAGTGAAAGCTGGTACAAAACAGTTACTGATGAGAAGTGAGGCAATTCTGAACGTCAGTGTTATACATCTTACTGGTTTTGTTTCATCAGGTATCATGCATCACCACAATCAGTGGGATTACACCACTACAAATCCATGTTTAGTTCCTCTGTAACAAGAAATAACTGAATTGATCTTTCAGGTCTGCTTCTCCACCTCTTTCCTTTGTTCAATTATTTTGTTTGGTGTGGCTTTAACGAAGGAATCACAGACTTGCCATGGCTGGAAGGCCCACAGGATATCTCTAGTCCAAAGCAAGGCTGCACTGAATTCCCATCAGGGATGCTCAGGGCCTTTGCAGCCTCGGTGCCAACAACCCCCAGGAACAGTGGATCCACAGCCTCTCTGGGCAACCTGCCCCAGCCTCTGCTGGATTTCTTTATCACCACTTCCATCTAGAATCAAGCTTTAAGGAAATAGTCCAAGGAATTTCAGTCCAACTGACTGATGTACCACAATTGCTAAAGCTGCACAAGGCCATCCCCACCCTCAGGACCTCCCTTGCACTACCCTGCCTGTTGCCTCAGACCTCGCTCTGGATTCCAGGGCTTTTAGGCAGGGAACTGCATCTTTACACTTGTATGGAGGCTGGGGGGGAGGATGCCTTTCAACTTTGCTGAAGCAAGGGCATGCTTATTTTTCAGGTTATTTTACTTGACTCTTTTGCCTTCTCTTGCACTCTGTTTGCTTCACCCAACATTTCCTGTTGTTTATGGCTCATCTTTCCATTAGCAGCACACTGTATTTTTATCCCCTCTAAGTACAACACATGCTCCTGCTCCTTTTCTTGTAATGCTTCCAGCACTGCACAAAGATATCTACTTTTCCCTTATCTTTTTCTTTCATTTTAATGCAATACATGGTGTATCCACTCTGCTACTTTCCTCTCAACTCAATCGTTCTAAATTATTTGTTTGGTATGAGAAGAGAACAATATTGTGATAGAAAGAAGTGCTTTGCCTTTGATCACCTGGGTATCATAACAGTTTGTATGTATTGTTTTCAGTTTAATTCCATCATTTGGCAAAAATTAGTTCAAAATTCGGGAGTTCAGGTTCCATAGGAGACAAAATTAAATATAATTTTACTATTAATTAAAATGTCCTCCCCATCAGCTGGAATTTAGTGCTTTGTAAATAGCATGTCACTGTAGCAGTGACTTAGTATATGATACACAAGGAAAGGAGGAGATTTACATCACAATTCCCTCAAGATGTTTTACCTCTGACTTTCATTTTTTAATACTCATCTCCATTAACTTTAATGTTTTACCTCATTACAATGTTCTTAGTTGCTAGCACATTAATAGCTTTTCCTAATGTGCCCAAATCAGTGCAAGTCTTTTTATTAGTAATCCATAATCCACAAGTATTTCTTGACCTGTAGGAATCAAGTTTGGTTTTATTCCTCCTGTCAACGTGCTCAAGAGTTGTATTGTGAGCTCTCTTCTCCTCATAGAGAATTTCCTGCAAAACTCCTGCAGTCTAAGGGATAACTGGCTGCTAAAACACTACTTAATCTGTGGTTATTCATGTAGGTGTTACAGCCAACTTCTATGTGCTGCCTGCTGCCTTTTGTTCTAGGTTGGAAAATGAATTTAATCTTTTTTTTTTTACAGCAATCCCTTCCTGGAAGCCCTTTCAAGAAGAGGTCTGTAGTGTGCTCATTAGAATTTAATCTCTTATATTTTAATAAGTATGCTACAGGGTTATTAAGGTGTTAGAATTATCTCTAAAAAAATGAATGACATCATTAGTTAGCAAATTAAGAAAATTTGTCTCCCAAATACGTTCTGTTTGAATAGAAATAAAGCAGTTTTATAACAAAATGAACCCTCTTACCGATAACTTGTTTATTTTCAGAAGCCAAAAACATTTTTTTTGAAAACCACACAGATATAATGTTTCAAAACAAGTAAATGCATTTCAAAGCATAATTGTACAATTTATCAAGGATGAAAGTTTAGTCCCTCCAACACAGTCACACACTGTGTTGCACAGTTATTATAAATGGGGACATTACTTCTCTTAATAAATTTGAAAAATCATCTGAAGTACCAATATTTTTTACTAACACCCAAACTGCATCCACCCGGTTATTTAAAGGTAACAGGGATAGGCAGCAATCCCTCACACACACTGTTAAGGGGATTTTTGGAGCAGCTCCCAGGAGGCTCTGGCAGGCTGGGGTGGGGTCAGGAGCAGCCCAAAGCCATGCCCTGGGGGCCAGCAGGAGCTGAGGGCCTGGTTTAATTGTCCTCTGGGTGCTAAAAATCAACACCAAAATCAAGGAAGCGAGGGTCGGTCACTGTGCTCATCCCAAGTTTCCTGGAGGTGGGAATCTCATATATAAGAGCACACCCTGTCAGTGTCCTGTATCTTGCTGCTGATAAGGCAGCAAACTGGAAAGTACTTCCAAGACTGATGAATCAGTCCAGATTCTTAAACTGGAACTCAGGTGGAAATGGAAACCCAGCACATACAGCTAGAGCTGCCCCACAATATTTGAGTACGAGCACATTTTGCAAAGTGGTCATTTTTAGTATCCAAATCAATACCTCAGTGATGTGATTTGTGGAGATGGCACTTAGTAAATGAGTTCAATTTCAAGCTGTGATGTATGGAAAAAGTGCTTATCAAATATTTGCTTCCAGATGCAATTATTTTAGAAGTAATTTTTTTAAATATTATCTCACTTTATGCCTAAATCCAGCTGCATTTCAATGTTTTCACTGGAAATAAGCTATATCAAAGGAAGTGTTTATCTATGAGCAGTATTATCATAGGCTGCTCTCCATAAGCTTTTCATTGCTAATCTTTTTCTGCTGAAGACTTGCATATATTTCAGACTGAACTTATTTTGTGCTGGTGCTTTGCATGTGGAATAAATAAACAGGTTTATCAATATGTAATTCATCTGAAACCAGAGTGCATTTATTAAATAATTGAGTTGCTCTTTGGGCCTTGCTTCAGCTGCATTTGAAAACAATGTTAACTTTTCTGGATTGGTAAACAGAAAGAAAAATGCTCTGTTCATCACCAAGGTTCTGTAATTTGTGAAACAGTAACAGTTTTCTGTGTACAAAAGATGTATTCCAGTTTTTTTAAATGTTATCATTACAAACTGCCTCTGTAAAGGCAACAAAACTGTTTTCTCAGTGATTTCTGTCATTGACACTCATCTTATTTGCTGATAATTCCCCCCATTTAACATCACCCTAAAAATTAAGTCATGTGAAACGTTACCAAAAATATAATTTAATTTTAGTAGGTGTAAAACCACAAAAAACCCACCTAGAATATGCTTTCTCAGACCTTAGTAATGAAATGCTCCTTCTGACAACCTAAATGGACAATTTAGCAAGTTTCTTGTACAAGAGAATTCAGCCACTTAGACAGAAAAAAAAAGAAAGATAAATTAGTAGCTCATGTCATAGACTCAAGCCTGCACAAGTTCAGTCTCTTCACGTTGCTCTAGTTGTACAAAATGGGGTAGAAACAGCCTCGGGGAAGAATCCCAGAGTAATGAGGTTAGTTCAAGTGGAGCTGACACAACAGCTCTCAATCAGTCCCCAACACTAAGCCACAAATCCAGAGGCAGCAGGTAAAATTCACCTTCAGCAATCACGAGATCAGCTACAATTTAGCTGTGGTTTCTCCTTGTGTTTTCCTGGTTAAACACAGAGCTTCAGACAGTGTCAGGAGGTACACACACAACACTGATGAGAAGTTAAAATGCACATTAACAGTGCACTTGGAAATGACTCCACCTGCCTTAGCAGAGCTCTGCACCAAGTTTGCAGAGTTTTCCCCTTTCCATAATAACAATATCTGGTAACTTTAATACAGTTTCTGTGTGGAATAACACTGATGCAATTTAGATCACCCCGGACATTTGATGGTCAGATCTACAGTGGCACAAGGATAATTAATTGTGACATTGCCAAAGGGATGAAACACTTTTACTGATAAATTTTTTACATCTTTCCAAAGGGTCACAGTCAGTATTTCAGCTTTAGGATGGTTTATTGCTTACAGCAAATTTGATTTTAATAGACTTACACAAGTTATTGAAAGGGTGATCTGTAATGGTTCCATGTTTCAAACATGGAAAATGTTCCAGGGAAAATAGAAAAGCTGCTGTGCTTGAACTTCTTCATGCAAATAAAGTCTTACCTGAATATAAATGGTGTGCATCTTTGAACATTACTGTCAAGCTGAAAAAAACAAAGCATATTAATATTGTAATACCAAGGTGAGATAGTTTGATCTTAGTTTGATAGAAATAATTTAAAACACAGATTATGGAGGTCAGCAGAACACAAATCATGAATGGAAGGAGGAAATGAAAAATCAAAAAACAGAAATCCTAAGAATAGCTGTTCAGTCAAAAATCATTTAAACCCGTCCTAAAAATAGTTCTAACTTAGAAATACTAGTGGAATTTTTTATATTAATTCTCCTCTGTCCTTTCAGCATAGACACAATGCTGGTATCATTTGTTAGCACAGCTGACTGTGCTTGATGAACCAATTCTTGCCAAAATGCTCATTTACTGATATAATTCTGCCAGCAGACTTTTTCACGTGTATTGTCCAGCCTCATACCAGATCTGCCTCTGCCTTTTTTTCTATCCTTAATTGGCCACCACTCTCTGTACCCAGTTCCACATCCTGCTATCCAAATGAAATACTGCAGTGATTCAGCAGTGAGAGCTACAGGTCTAAAATGTTTGCATCTGACCTTTTTTTGTATGCAAGCCTAACATAAGTGAACTGTATAAAACTGTCTAAACTGGTCTGATGTCAGTCTTGTTGGATTCTCCTGGTGTGTTCCTGGATTAGACAAGCCTGAAAAGTGCCCCCTGCCTTTAATGATGTTTCAACAGCATCTATGGTCACAAATGCCATTTTCAGAAGTGATGTCAAGTTCCAATTGAAAAAGTGACACCTTGAATGAGAAAACTGAAATGGGAATTGCCTGAATACCAGACGTTGTGTTCTGAATTCTGAAGAAAATATAATGGGGGTGCTGGGATTTTGTTTCTTTAAAGACTCTCAGGATTCTCCCTTTATAGAGAAGATGATTATAAGAGTTTTCTTCAGGAAGAAAAAGTAGATCAAGGATAGCTCCAAAGAGGAACTAATAATGAGGGGCATTAAAAAATACATATGGAAAATATAAATGGAAAAACATATAGAGAAAACCAGAATTTGGGTTCCTTGGCTTAAGAAACAGCCTCAGCAGGATAAAAACAGAAGCAAGGTTTCTTCTCCTAGGTCAGACTCCAGCAATAATAAACCAAGGCTGTAGCTACTTGCACTAGATCTGTGTCTATCCCCAGGCTCTCCAAGAGGCTATACTGACTTACAGGCAATGAAGCCTGGCATGGCCTTTGAGATGTGGCTAAATTAGGTCAGGCTGATGTGAAACACAATCATGCAAATATTCAGAAAAAATGTTTAAGTGATTGTGATGCCCATGGCACTTAAACTAAATGAAACAATAGTTTTTTGAGAATTTCAGTGAACTTTCCTGTGCTTTACTCAGGAATGTAAGATTCCTCAAATTTAAAATGAACGATGTCACCAAAATGTGTGCAACATTGGAACTAGACAGAACAATCATCCTAAAGAAAATCAGCTTTCACACTCTGTCTGTCACACTTGTAAGCACTGGTTTGAGTCAATGACAACAGACTTATCTCAGTTACTCCATCAGATATTACACTTGGAAAGAGTCTATCAGACTGACTTACCTACTGAGACACAGGCTGGTAAATTCTGGAAACATGTTGACCTGGGTGAAATCATTATGGTACATACACAAAAGAAAATGCATCAGTTTGGAAAAGAGTAGATTCTTTGAATAATTCAAGAAAAAAATAAAAGAGAAGCACAGGTGCAAAATTATTAATAGCAGCAAATGGAAGATGTAAATGTTTACTACACAACAGTTTCCTCTTTTACTTTTTATGTTCTGCAAAATCTAACAAATATTAAATATCATTAAATATGAGATTTCAGTGATAACACTGGAGTTCTGATATCTGCTATTCTTAAGGACCTAGTGCTAATAAAGCAGACTCTTTAAATACTTATTGAAGTGTCTTCTGTTAAACTGAGAATGGGCCATTACTCCTGCTTATTAAAGTCAATACATACAACGTGTATTTTCTTAATCACACTGTTTACTGCTACCAATTATAACCTGGTTTTCTTCAGTCTAAGGAGCCCAGACTCCTTTAGCTCATACAATATGTGAGCATATTTGTGCCATCTCAAAAGCAGATAAGCTGAATTCTTAGATGTTTTATTTATGGGATGTCAGTCTTAACCAATGTGGCAAATACAGCTCAGTAGCTCCCAGCAGCATAACAAGACCGTTTGAGCCCTATATATTAAGAATAAAAGTAGAGATATGAGTGACATTTTATTTCAGTTATTGCTAATGTGAATGATGTATGAAATCTAGAAATACACGTAAATGTGTGTCTACCTCAAAAATAAAAACAGTTTTGAAAGAAATGGTGCACCATTTCTTTCCTTCTCATATCCAGGACACACTGAATGAATTTCAAAGATTAGGAATGGAAGACATGAGCTCATTGCAAGTTAACAGCCCTGGCTCTAAGTACCTGCTTTGCCCACATGCTGTTTGCCCTGTGAGACAATGGAACTGCAAAGCTTTTCTACAGAAGATGTGTCTCAAAATGTAAAGCACAGTCTTTAACAAAGTTTCCCTATCTTCTACTTTTACTTGTTAGATCGTGTCCACTCCAGATGTCCCTCGTATAATATTAATGAACAGTTTAATGACCCCAAAATGAGGATTGTCACCACGGAAATCACAGTAAAAGGTCGTTTCTGCCTCTCTTTTCACACATGTAGTACAAAAAATCTTTCATGCATGTGCCAAAAAACTACAAGGTGCAAGTAAATCCTATGTATAGATGGGAATTCCTCTGCCTGCAGATGGAGGGTGGAGGACTGCACTCCCCAGTCCCATCTTCCTTAATATTGCCTTAGAAGAGCACAATGAATCAGTCAGTAAATACAAGGGCTACTCTTGATTTCTGGCTCACATGACCAGCCTGCCCAGTTCACCATGTAAATCCCTCACAGGGTTAATTTTGAATTTATGCTCCGAAGTGCTTCCATATGGTAAAACATTTGAGCATTTGCTTAAACTTTTAATTGAATGTGAGCCCAATTCATCATTGTTCACTTAATTTGCATTTGGGAGTAGATTATTATTTTTCGAGAACCTTTCTGTAAAATACAGATTATAGATTGTTTGATGATCCAAGACAGTGACTCAGTGGGGGCAAGTGTGCAATGAGTACACTGAGATGAAGAAATAGTCACAGAGGAAAAACATGATTTCTTAAACTCTTCAGTGTTTGGTGTATTTTAGCTGTGAAATACACAGACTTCAGATCTATATTGTGGTCAATAGAGCTTTTCAGTGCTCTAGTAGGTGTTAGAGGGATTTGTGAGACAGAGGAATTTTCTAACCTAGTATTTTTAGAGCAATGAACCACCTAAACCAAACATTTTTTTAGCCTCTACTCAGAAATCAATTAAATATTTATAATTAGAAAAGTTCATATTAATTACAAGTTAATTCTAGTAAGCTACCTATTTTATATAAGCTCCAGCTGAGGTGAGCAACAAAGACATTTTTTTTTCTTAAGGAAAACATTCTTTTAAGGGCAAAGTACAGAGAAGGGGAAAAACCAGAGGTGGACAGTTGGAACGAGTTCACTTCAATTTTCATATGGTCCATTCCATTCCTAAGTGCACTGTAAGCTGTATCAGGCCCAAGAGAATTTTAATTTCTTTGCTGGCATGAATTAATTTGAAAATAAGATTTCCTGTGGTTTTGGGAAACTGAGCAACAATTGTACAGGTTTGAGAATTGCAATTTTCCTTTCCTTGAACTCCTGTTCAAGTAGCATCTGTAAAACTCAGCCTTGAAACTGCTTGAGCCAGACTCGTTTGCAATTTGGAATTGGCTAAATCTGGCTAAACTCATCTGTTACATTGAAACTGAGACCCATCTGGAGTGGAACTATTGAGAGATGTGAGGTGCAAAAAGATGGGTTTCTACAAGCAGATCAGCAGCAAAAGGAAGTCTAGGGGAATTGTGGGGCTGCTCCTGAATGGGACAGGAACCTGATAACAGGGGACACAGAAAAGAGCAAAGCAGTTGATGGCTTCACTAAAGAAAACTCCACTCTCTTCTCAGTGAAGACATAGATAATTCAGTGTTATCCAGACAGGACAAGAGGCACATTAAAATACGGGAAGTCCAGCTAAATATAAGAAAACATTTGTGTGAAGGTGATCACTAGAACAGGTTGCCCAGAGAGGCTGTGGAGGCTCCATCCTTGGGGATATTCAAAATGTGGTGGGACAGGGTCCTGGGCAACCTGCTGTGGGACATCATGTCTGAACAGGGGCACTGCACCATGGCATCTTCACAGATCCCACCCAGCCCCATCCACTCTGGGATTCTGGGGTAAAATTCAGCAAAGAAAGCAAATTATCTCTACCACGAAAGACAAAAGCTAGAGTCATGCTATTTTCCCCTTAATGTCATCTAATCTCCACTGAAGTACCCAAAATAATAATAATTTCTTATTTCAATTGACTGCTGGATTTTTCCAAGTACTGCGTTGCCAGTGGAATTCTTTTGATTATTTCAAGTTGATGTTGTCTGATTGCAGATGGAATTACACTACTTCCACTGTGATTGACAGTCCTTTTTAAAAAGACATTGCTAAGTGCTTCTGTTAACTATTTATTACTTTAACTGTTTCAGTAAGACATTAGATAGGGAAGAAGGAAATATTTTGTGCTTATGATTGGTGCTGCAATTTATTTGGGTGGTTCTGTTTGGCTACAGAACAGTCTGCTACACCACAGCAAACCCCATCATGGTAAGGATTGCTACCTTGCAAGTAAATCCCTTGTTAGTGATGATAAATAACAAAC
Source organism: Calyptomena viridis (assembly GCA_013390005.1). Taxonomy (NCBI): domain Eukaryota; kingdom Metazoa; phylum Chordata; class Aves; order Passeriformes; family Eurylaimidae; genus Calyptomena; species Calyptomena viridis. The sequence continues at coordinate 36,122 of WEIV01021209.1, forward strand.
AAAACCAGACAGCTCAACCATCTATTGATCATGGAGCAAAGCAGAATACTGCCCTTCATTCTATGGTGTCTTTCATAAGCAGTAGTGTTTTATGAAAGCCTTAAAAACTGCTTTGTTTTGTTTTTCTTAAACTTGTCCAATACATAATTTTCTCTAGTCTGAAAAGGGGATGACTAAAAAGGGGTATGACAAAGATCTGCAAAATCTGAGTGGTATAGAGCAGTTGGATAGACACCAAGTATTCATTGCCTCTTCCAAAACAAAACCTGTGGGGGATCCAATTAAGCTATTAGGAGCTATGCTGGAAACAAATGGAAGAGTTTTCTTCATGTAGCAGAGAGCAGAGTTAAGGAACTACTTGCCAAAGAGTGTGGTGAGTGGCAGACTCTTACAGGAGCACTGGGGACACTGGACAACTCCAAACAAAACCCCTGAGGGCTATAAAATACTGAGGCACTATATACAGATCAAGAAGTCTCTGAGCTATTCAGTAGGTGGAGGCCAGAACGTCCTCTGTGGACTTACCCTGTTTGTAATCTTTGAGAAATGTTCCCATTTGGTCCCTGTTCCTTTGGGACAGGCAGAAGTCTGCTTCTGAGGCTGAAGTGTCCTCCCTGAGCAATGCAGGAAGAAACAAGTAGTTACAGAAGTCAGGGAACAGAAAAGGTGGAGAGGAAGATCAAAAAGTAAAGAAGAAAAAAAAAAACCCTAAAAAATCAGGAAGAGATCCAGATCACCCCTGACAGCACTTACTGCTCCCCTTCAAATACACCTGACATGGAGAACACTGGAACATTTGTCAAATGTCAAACACAGCATAAACCTCACAGTAACTGTGATAACGAGGTGTCTTCTTTTACAATATTATTGCAATAAGATAATGTCACTTTATGTAGTTATATTAATGTGATTACCCAAATGATAAATGCTATTAATTTGTAGCACATCGATGTCTGATTATTACAAGTGAAATAGCTCTATAAAGGTGAGAGATATAATGTCTATATTGTATATAGTAATATATATAAATATCTACAAGATATTATAGATATCAAAGAGGTTATGTATTGAAATAAAGCTTTTGAAAACCAGTGACATTCAATTAGAATGCAGCTTAGGGAAAAACGAGCACAGCAATACCTGAATAAAACAAATTTAGACTTAGTAGATTTAACAGGTATCCATTTTTTATATAAGCATCTCCTTAAACTGGTTGTAGGCTTTACCATAACAAAACCAAAGGAAGAAATACGCAAGATAATGTTAAATTTTAATCCTTAAAAGCACACAAAAAAGCAGCTGAAAGCCTCATTTAGAACTTGAGGATGAGGAGAGGTAGATTGAGAAGGAAGTGTGTTCTTCACGAGGCAGCAGCAATTTGTACCTCTCTACCAGCCAACCAAAAGTCAACTAAAGAATTCCAGAAATAACTTGTGGCATTCCCTCACTCATCTTTGTTACAGAAAAATAAGCATTATTCTCAAGGAGAATATAAGACACTTGGCACTCAAAGATTTTAGCACCCAAGGCTCCTTCCTATAAAGAGCTGCTGCCTGATGCACAGGACTCTAAGAGAGAGCACTCGTGGTTGTAGCACCCTACAAGAGGAGGAATTCTCCTCCACTTTTGCAGCACTGCTGCCTAATAGTAATAACAACAGTGAGCCGATTGATTTTCCCTTTTAACAAAGTACTTCGCCATCTATTCCCCAGAAGTGGAATCACAGCCCAAGCATTCCCAAGGTGCAGAGCAGTTGTGTAGCACACACGGATGCCCACACACACATGCACATACTCTGCCCCTCTTCCTTCTTCTCATAGGAAAATCTGAGGGTCTGGTAGAAACAAGGCCTCCAAAAGAACACACTTTGTACTCAGAAATTAGGCTTCAGAACAACACGTTTCCTACTAGAGGAATTACCAGTGATCACTTTAGGTAGAATGGAAGAAAATGGGGGTTTTGTTTGTTTGTTTGTTTTTTTAATTCTGCTTTATCTTCGCGCAGAATTTCCTTTACACCAAAGACAAACTTACAGTTTCACACAGAATTTCAGTTGGAAGTGCATTGGCACCAAAATAAACAAGCACCTCTCCATCAGTCCCTTGTCCTTCCCCCATGCCATCCTCTCCCTGCCGTGGCACAAGGGTTGATCCAGCTGGAAAAACTGCTCCGGGTTATCAGTGACCTGACAGGATTTTACTGGCCCTTCTGGTGGCTTCCTTTAGGTTTCTGCAGCTTCTGGTGTAAATCCAGCTCTGGCTTTAGTAGATGCAAAGGGCTTTTATGAGACCTGTCTCTCACCAGCCTGAACTAGACGTTTTTTCTCTACAATTTAACTCCCAGGTCATCTTTTTATTCATTTAATGCTATTAACCCTAGTCTGATGTTAATGTTACCAAGTAATAGTCACATTAAGTTGAAACTACTGCTCTGAGAGAGTAGGAGGAGAAACAGAAGTTTAAAGATCTCTATTGCCAAAAAAATGTATTGTAATAGCTCACAGAGGGTGGAATAACAGCTCTTGGTGTTCAGGCCAGTGCTCTACACTCCCTGTAACTACCTTAAAGGCCCTGGGAAACATTCAAATTCAATTTGAAGCCCTCCGTTCTGATTTAGAGTCCATCATTGCCAACCAAATAACAGGAAATCTGAATGCAATGGGAACAGTAGCTCCTGATTTACTCTTCAGCCCTGTTGGCCTTCTGCACACAATGCCAGTGCAGCTGTGCTGCTGTATGACATCTCCCTGGAAAAAAAGCCAAGATAAAAGCACTATTTTAGATTTTCTTTTTAAGTGTATAAAGCTTTAATTAGCACTACTCAGCTAGAAAGCTTATAAATATTTGAATAGCAGTAAGATGTAGTTTACTTTTACATATATCTTGGCATAAATTGGGGTCACGTGTAATTATCCAAATGACAGTATCTGCTCTGAGATTGTTTTAAGAGGATCACATTTCCTGATCAGTGTTGGGAATAACTAATATTAATGAGTGCCACTGAACCTTTAATGTACTTCCTTTTTATTCTTTAAAAGCATTACTTACGTTCAGAGCTTCATTCATATTGGAATAGGCTGTTCCATGTCACTTTTTGTGACAAGTACTAGAGTTGTGTTTTATTCTGTGGTTCCAAAGATAATTGGCAATGTTTAACTAAACATTAAATATGATTCCCCATGAAGGTTTTAAATCTGAATTTTGAGTGCATAAATGTGAGAGATGTTTTGACTATTTTACATGAGATGTTCTTACTCTACCACTGAAAACTATATTTAGCTGTTGAAGTTACAGGTTCATCTTTAAATGCTACCAAGGTCAGCATGTTTTCCTGGGGAAACACATTAGCTATAACTCAAAACCAGAAAATGGAGTCTTTCTGATTTGCTCAAGAATCTTAAATACCAGATATAATTTAGAAGAATTTCAGTCTGAGTGAAATTCCTTTGTGACTACATATGCATCAAGAACATGGGTTGTAGGTCTTCCCTTAAAAATACTGCATTATTCCCAGTTGCTGTTTTCTGATGATTCACACCAGATTCATTTCCCATTACAACTCACTATCATTTAATGCCCCAGAGCCAGCCAGCATTACCACTGTGAACTCCCCACTGGGCATCTCACTATGAAATCAGGTGCTCCAGATTCCATGAATCTCATTCATGATTATCCATGGATGAGACCCTCAAAGCTGTATGTCTGTTAACAGCTTTATGGATGTTTCTCACTGCATTGTTTAGTACAGACTAATATTTAGTCCAGCATAAGCTCAAGTGTTTTAATTGATGGCTGATTTTGAGTAAAGTGGGATTTCCAGGTGCCAAATATTTACTTGTATAAACATGTTTGTTGGGTGTAAGACACAGAGTAAAGTAAATGTGAACTGAACTCAGCAGAATTCCCTGTCGCTCAAGAGAGTGTTTCAAATGACCTTACTGCATTCCTCTTATGCCTTGGTATTGTTCTAACAAAGGGTTTGAATTTTGGTTGTATGAATTTCCTTGGAAGAATACTTCTTAAATTTGCTTCAGATCTCATGGCAACTATAGGATGAAGAGAGTTTCCAGTTCAAACCAAGGACCAAACACAATCTCAAATTTGATATCCACCTGGCAAAGAGACATTTGAAACAAATGCTTCATGTAGAGGAACTACATCCTCCATGGGACAACTTCCAGCTCCTATTGAGGAACACTAATGCTCTCTAAAGTATTCTTCACAAAAATAATCAGGAAGGATCAGCTGATCCAGCAGGAATTCACTGCAAAAATGCTGAGAGTTTTACATCAGTGGTCTCAAGAAACAGTAAGTTCACTTATTAAGACATGAACAGCACTGTGTGTTACAGGTACCTTCCCCTCCCACTTCTGTATAACACCTTCACACACCCAACAGTCCAATTCAGTAACTAAAAACTTACTCCAAATACTCAGATCAGAATTTCTGTGTTTCTAAGCCATGATAATTGTTGAAATAAACAGGAACTTCAAGAAACTAGATATAGCAGAAACCCTTACAGGTAAAAGCCATTCTACAGGAGTTGTTCACATCTCTTAGATGAAGAGAGATGAATTTAGATAGAAACTAACACTGGAGCACAAAAACAACCCATTTACCAATACTGGTAGCTAATACTTTCCTTTGCCTCCAGTAGCTTCATAAGCCTTTAGTAAGTTTATTATGCATTGTCTGGGTTTTTTTGAGATGTTTTGGGTTTTTTTTCTACTTGAAATGTCTGTTCTCCTGTTGGGGAAAAAGAAAATGATTGTCAAACACTGTATCCTGCAACTTGTTGCATCCTGAGTTTAGGCTGGAGGGTGAGGAAGCATCTGTGCTGTGCTGCTCTCTCACCAGGATTTGAACACCATATTGCTCAATGTTAGTACTGGGGACCTTGTCCTGGGAGTTTAAGACAGGTCCTGGTATTGTAACACTTTGCTGTAAGTTCTGCTGCTGCCATATACATGTATTCCCATTGTACCCATACCAGTGTTGGTACTGGAGTTACAGACCTCTGCACCAGGAAGCAATATTGATTTAATTCCAGTCTGTTGGAAGCAGGGTTAACATCAGTAGCTCCTATCTAGTCTTCCATTGCAAAACCATCACTTCTGTAATATGGAAAGTAATTTCTGACAGAGACACCAAATCCCAGGACAGAAGTCCTGCTGTTCCAGCAGGCACAGGTTATGTTATTAGCTAAAGAGCAACCCTCTTCACTGTGGCTCCCAATGCTTAAGCAAGACCCTAGATTCCATTGGAATCTTACTCAGGATGGATTAATGTAACATTTTTCCTGTTTGTTTAATTTTCTGTCACAGTAACCATGGTGATAAACTTTGCAGGAATTAACAGAATAATTCAAAATATATTAAATAGATAGTGTCACCCCATATCCGTTTTGATGTGTGACATCCTTCAGGTATTAACAACACTGAGGCCCGGTGGAATTCCATAAACACTACTAAAGTAACTGGTCCAGCTCCCAGCTTTAGCAGGAGGTGTTTGCTACCACCTAAAGTACAGGATTTCACTTTTCTGGACCAGTTCCAAAGTACATTGCATATGGGCAAGTCCCAGAGCTTTCTATTTATTTATTTAAGAGGAGAATTAAACCACAGAACTGGAGCATTATCCACGGTTATTAGCAATGCACTTGTGCTGAAAAGGCTTTAAGGATTTATTCAGCACTATCAGGAGCAGTTCTATAGGCTGCTTCTCCATTTTCTCTTTGCATTGCTGTACAGTGTGGGTTCTCTCATAATACTACTGTGCTGTTTGCATTCACTCAAGTAGGTGACTGTGGTGAATTTGAAAGATAAAATGCTATAAGGAATGCACACATGCCTTGCTATATTTGGAATGAAAAATGAGGAAAAGAGTTTGCAAACAAGAAAATAAGTAAGCTAGATATACCATAAACAGAATACAGGAAAATCATTCTTTAATCACAGGCAGCAAGACATCATTATCCTGGAGTTAAGGTTGCTAAGCAACTTAGCTGGTACAAAATCTACAGAGCAGAAACCTTCCTGTTAATGAACTCTAAGTGTGGTAATGTCCAAAGTAATATGGATTAAACTGATAACATTATGTTTCATATACTCCCTTATCTGTACAAGCCCAGCAAGTCAGAGTCTCATTCCCATTTTTCATTCTATTAATTTTTCATTTTGTTGAACTCTTGATCACTGTGCAATAATACTGTATAGAAAAAGCAGTGTTAAAGAACGTACAATGGACAGTACAATAAACACCAAGTGATGGGAGAATTTTCAAGGCATATTTTCCCTTACTATACAGACTATAGAAAATGTCTTACCTGAAGACCTCTTGTGTGCTTCTCCTTACTTCATTCATAAAACCCCTGTAGCTGTGGAATGTGAAGACTTTTTAGGAATTTTGGTCTTTAGGTCTAAATACGTGATGCTTGTCAGTCCATGTTCATCAGTTAATTTGTCTTAAAGACACAAAAATCACTTTGGAAACTATGAGCAGAAAGATAAAACAAGTAGTTAATAGCAAAGCCCCTTTAAATACTCTGTTAACATACAGAACATGTCATAGTAATTACAAATGGTCCTCCAGGTATTTACTAAATAAGTATTTGATGTGAAAGGAGGCTGAACACGCCACAATTACCTGATGAAATACAAAGATTTATTGAATTCAGCTTCTTGGGCACTCTAGACTGCAGTTCAGACTATGGGGATAAGGGTAATAAAAGTTAGAATAAATGCATTTAAAGTTGATTTAGAACTTGAATTAAACGTATTTCCCATATACCTTTGAACCATCAAGGCTGCAGCAGTCCTTACACTAACAATATCTCTTAACTATAGAGCTAAAATTACTTTTAAAATATGAACTCTGTAACAGATTATTTTGGGGGGATCTTTGTTGCCTGAATACTCATCCCAAGGGCTTTTAATCTCAAGTATTTTCCCTCAGCTGCTCCATTGACTATAAAGCATCACAGCAAGACAGGGAGGGGAAGACATTAAACACCCAGTGAAAGATTTCTGCTGACTTCAGTAAACATTAGATCAAGCAAATAACCATGCATCAAACCCTGCTTCGATTAATGGGCTTCACTGAGAACATATTTCATAAGCAAAGCCCACAGAAAGAAAACATTCATCCTTGTTTCTCTGAGCTTCGAGTGCATGGAGCATGGACTTAGAGCACTGTGGCTGTGATCTTTTCTGTTGGTTACCAGCACATGACCATGAGCAGGAGAATTATTACACCAATTTCTCACACAGGAACCACCGAATGAGTTGGATAATCAAGTGTCCAGGGAGCGTGGGCTGTCTTTATAAAACCTGACACGGAATACAAGTCTTCTGTGCCCCACCTGAATGTCTAAGCCAACAGATGAGTTTTACCAGCACCAGAACAACTCTCCCTTTAATGGGTATGGGCTGCCTGGCCTCTATAACCTGTGCTCTTTGACTATGCAGCTTTGAATAACTTGTTTGACTCTTGTGCCAAGTTGTGCCTCAGGCAGTTGGACCTCCCAGATTTCTTTGGAAAGCAAGTCCACCTTTCATTGGATGACACTGACTTCAAGTCCATCTTTCTTCTTTTACTCTTGGACTCAAAAGGGAAGACTGTCAATCTCCTGTGACATTACTCTCTCCCATGTAGGAAGTCTGGGTCGTTTGGACTAAGAACTTTCCAAACCCATGGACAGAAATAATTTGTGTTAATAGCAGTAGATTGCTCTTTGTGGACTTTTTTCTTCTTCAGTACCATTTGTAAACACCACTCATAACCAAGCTTGTTGTTCCACCTTATTTAAGAGCTGTTTAACGTGGTGGTTTTCCTGTTTTGCTCTCAGGGAAGGGAAGGGAAGGAAAGCCCACTAAAAGAAGAAGAAAAACAGAGAGCCATCATTTTGATAGCTCTGCAGTAATAAATAGCTATTGCTACTTCCAGACTCCTTAGGTAAACGGCCCATCTAGTGATTACCACATCCCTGGAGTGATTGAACTTCTGCTCCTGTGTGGTCTCACCTCAAGGGCACCTGTTCAACTTCCAGGCAGCAGCAGTTCTCTCTCTCCCTGATCAGATCCTGTTCCTTCTCCACCTCAGCAGGGTATTGACCTGAAGCTTCCTTGTAAATTATGGTGATCATTCTCCTCTGTTCCCAGTGCAATTCAGCAGACAAAAAGCAGCTGGTAACTGCCTCACTTTGCAGTGCAAAATATGAGGTTGAGGACAAAAGCACGAAGCAAAAAGTAGTTCTGTGACTGTAAATGACTCATATAAATGTTAACCAAACCAAGATTCTCAGGAACTTTACCCACTCCCGGATTGAGCATGAATTTCTTTTCCAGAGGGGGTGGGGCTCTCTCAGCTCATTTTCCCTTTTTTCTTTCCTTCTAAGGTGGAAGAAACAAGTATTTGAGTCTGAGCTGAATCCACTGAGTACTCTGGCAGGATCTGTTTGCTCTTCCCCGTGAATTTTGCACTTCAAAGGAGTGATACCACACCTGGCAGAGTTTGGTGCCTACCTGTGACTGCATCCCACTGCAGAGGAGTTGGTGCAAGCTGCCTTGGATGGCACCAACTAGACAGAAGGAACACGTGGCCCAGGACCATTTGCCTCCGTCCCTATAATCGGCTCTGCTCGTTCCACTTCCCACGAGACAGGTTTTTATTCAGTAAAACAATTCCACTCACCTCTATTTCATTTAATGCCCCCACAGAGAGTCCCCTGGGGCAGCTGCCCCTCTGGGCTTCATCCTGCCAGAGCTCTGACACCAGACACCTTTCCCCACTTGGCTGTGGCGCTTTGTCACGCTTCGTAGGGATCCGCGTCAGCTCGTGACTTCAGTTCCTACAAGAAACCTGTCTCGTTCCAGCAGGAACTTGAAGGCTTATGTAACAGTAACTCCCTGTTCCTCAGCTGCTCCACGCTCCCATTGCGTCTCACATGGCAAGACTCCTTTTGAAACTTCTGCCTGGCAGCCTGCTCCGGTCTCCCGCAGAGAACCTGAAAAATACATTTCTTTCCCTGTGATGTTCCTTTGCAACATTTCCTGTCGTTTTACAGTAGGCAAGATTAAAAAGCAATGAAATGCCCTGACCAACAAGGAGTTCTGTACTGGCTGACAATTTAAGGTGCCATTGTGCAATAAGAGACTGTGAGGATGGCAGTTTGTTACAGCTCTGCAAGGAACAGTGTGTGACAACGCAGTTATATTTAGAGACTGTCACTCAACTGTGAAACCTCCACTGCCTTGGTCAAAAGTCTCTCTAGTGATCCAGCATGTTTTTCCTTTAACTCACATTTCAGAGTTCAGACTGTGGAAGAGAAGTTCAATTTCTTCCTTATTTAACATCCCGGCAAACTCTTTTAAACTATACAGGTACTTGGGTTTGTGTTTTTCCTCTGAACTTCCCTCTTGTGCTGGATGGTGGGCTGCACATGCTATAGGAATTATGCACTCATCTTTCCATTCATCCATTTTAAAGGCTCTGAAGAACTGTATATTCCTTACAAAAATACATTCATGCATAAAATAAGTATCAATTAAATAAAAATAAAAATAATTTCTCTCTGAGATAATTATTATCTCTATAATTACCTCTAAGAATTATTATCTCTATTTTAAACATGGTACAGTTATTATTTTCTTGGGTACATGAAGAAACTTTGCTATTGTATCTGCAGGAGTTGCTGTAGATTTTTAACTTTCTAATCTCATAATCATCACTAATGTTTTCAATTCCAGATTGTGGCTACCAAAAAGCTTGGAATACACAGCAAAAATTACATACTCCAGATTCCATATCAGTTTCCATTGGCTTGATTTGTGGGTTCCCAGCCCTTGTGATTATGTGCATTTCTGAGCCATTACCACCAGTTTACCAAACTATGTCCAGTTCTCAGTAGCCTACACAGAAATATCAAATATATTGAGATCAAAACCATTTTTATTCTGAGCTCAATCCAATAGTTAAGGTTTGGAGGTGGGGTTTTTTGTTACTTTTTTTTTTTTTTTTAAATTAAAAATGTGAATTAAACAGAGAGGGAGCTCAGATTTCTCCATAAGCCAATTAGTTCTTCTCCCATTTTTCATGAGAATTTCCAGAGCATGCCCATGAAATCTTCACTAAATCAAACAGGTATTTCAGTAGACTGCACAGTAACATAGCAAAAATTGACCTTGAGACAGTAGAATTGTTTTGAAAAGATTTCTCTAGCTAGTTTTTTTTTCCTCCTGACATAGAGGAGACGAATATGGGATAATCATAAAGTCACCCCAAGANACCTTTTCTGAAAAACATTTTGGATTTCAGTAGCTGACCTAGTCCAAGAAGAAACCCCCAAACTTGCAGAGCCTCACCAGATACAGCTTGATGCATTTTGTGCCCCTGCAGACTTGCATTTCCAATTTCAACTAGTGCTCCAAGCCAAGCAATGAACCTGACTGCACAGCTTTGTAGCTTTAAGGGCTTCACATTGGATTATATTTACACCCTATTCAGTCTTGCAAAGCATGAGAGAACTGCATTTAAGATTTCTTAGAAGCCAAGCTGAGCCTCACGAGACCTGTGCTGCTACACTGACACTCCAACCACAACCTGCTCAGCCCTCGGAGTCAGGAGTGCTCCAAATACTTTAATTCCTTACAAATGACTGTACCCTATGGTAAGTGCAAGAGTAGGTGGGAAGTTTTATCATACAGTTTAAAACCATACAATTGTGATGTATTTAACAGAGCTGACTAAGCTTCCTGTGGGAACTGGTGCCAAGCTCCATGCTGCAGGTGGGCAGGGATAGGAGCAATGCTGACCCCAAAACTGCAGCATTAACTACATATTGCCCTCATTCACGAGATTATGCTGTACTTACAAAAAATAGAGCTATGTTGTAGTGCAATCATGTAGTTTTTGATTTAACTCTGTTTCTGAACAACAGTTTCATGAAAAATTCTATTTGTAATGGCTGAAACCATACTTTGCCATTTCAAGTTAATACAATCACTTTGAGTTTTCTTTCATTACTCTGTTTTTGCCAAAGATAATTTTATCCTTAATGCATCATCAGTAGAACATCCAGTTTACATGAGTGATGGTAAAATTAACCTACCTTATTTTGCAAGCCAACAGTCTTGAAATAGTGTCCTTAGTGCAGCAACAGCAAATACAGAGCTCACAGAAACACCATACATTTACATTTTGGTAAATATGATCATTATTTCTCATTTATTTTGCCTTTCTATCTGCAACCACATGAAGGGTGAACTGTTGAGAAGTGTAAGCCCTTGCACTGACTTTTTCCAGCTACTGTTCTTTTTTCCTGAATCATGCAATCATTACTAAGAACAGAAATGAAGAGCATTGGAAATATTCTCCTGTGTATGTTTATTGTGGTTACCCAAGATGTTTATGCAGTTTCATTATGTTTAATATGCTGCCTGGTATGATCTCTCTGGTTTACTCTACCTTTACTATACTCTTTCATCTCAACTTTAGGTCTTACAGTTTATTAACAATTGCTGTTAGGTTAAAAAAAAATTTAAGATATCCAAAAGTTGAACCTTTACCCGTTAAGTTGTGTCGGGTAACAGAGGGTTTGAGGGAAATTTTCAAATATTTTGTTAATATTGTTTGGGGTTCTGGGGCAAAAAAGAGCACCATAAAAAGCAACAGTGGTTTGGGTGTTCCTGGGGGTATTTTTCAGCGTTTCCTGAAAAAAGGCACTGTCATACACAAAGAACCTGTGAGTGCTATTTTGTAATTCATTCGAGCACAGAAAATAACAGAAACCAAGGGTTCACTGAAAGTATTAAGCCATTGCTTTCAACTGAATCCTTTTAGATAGTGAGCACTCAGCGTATGTACTTCTTGGACACAGATAATGTGTTTGCATGACTATGAGAGCAAGTTTTACTCCAAAAGTCCTGGGCTTGCTAATTTTGCTCAAGAATGTCCTTCCAAAGCAAATCTCCTCGTTGTCCCCATTTACCTGCCTTGGCTCACACTGTGGACCAGTTCTGGTGTGCACTGACTGGAGCAGTTTAAGGTGAACTTAAATTGGAAGTGCACATCAGCCATTTAGGGGTGTTTAGCTCACAGAATGAGATCTTAACTAATCTGATGTAAACCCACTCCTTGCCCCTTCAAACCCACCCAGTGAGTACCTTCAGCCTCTTTGTTTCTGCAGATCCACATCCACTGCTCCACACCATTTGCTAAAGCAGACACAGCCCACAGAGCTGAAAAGCTCACAGGAGAGCAGATCATATTTTAGGACTTCTCTGGGTGGAAGCTGGTTCTTTTATTTGTTTTCACTGTGCTCAGAATAATAAGACTCCAGCCTGGATCCTAACACCTAATATTGCAATAGTTATGAAACCTAGAAATATGACAAAAAGACATTAGGCTGCAAATCTGGAATGGAAGTAGGTTCTGGGTCTCCAACACAAGGTGGACTGAGGCTGTCAGACAACCTAAAAGTAGGAGAAAGTTCCTTCCTGCTTCAGTGCTGTAAGAAAAGCAACTCAATCAGAAGGTGTCTCTTCTCTTTCTGTCCCCCCTGTCAGGAAAGAAGGAGCAATTCTGATTTACTAGGTCAGCTCAGTCTGCAAGGCTTTGCAAAATAACACAGATGCAAGTACCTTCTTGTGCCTAAGGCTTGCTCTCTCAAAGAGACATAAATCATACACACATAAACATATATATTCATTAATTTTATCCTTTGCTGAGCACTTTCAGAGATACTATCAACAGCTGGGCACAGCAAGAAAGGTATTTTCAGTTATAATACTTCTGAACACTATTTCATGTTTTCACAAAAAGGAACTTATCTTCTATAGCAGTGCACTGCAAGGAGCATTTCAGATTGCTGGTTTGTCTGGTTCAAGCAGTTAACCTGACCTTGCTCTTTAAAGAGAATTCTTTTCAGCTGAAATATCTGCCTCTTCTCATATGACCTCAAATGCAGCCACTTTCCACCTCCCACACTAAACTGTGGCTATTTTGTCATCACAAATGTGTTGGGTGGCACTGCATGTGCAATAATCACTTTTTGCAAGAAATCAGATTAAGCAGCTAATTAGGGAAATCCATTTTTGTGCATTTTAATACTTTTCAATTCATGTGAAGCAAAGTGAAAATGTAGAATACTTCAAGCTCATTTCAGCTTTTTTGGGGGTGAGAGAAAAGACTGCCTCTCTTTAAAAAAAGGTTTCTACTATTTCAGAAAGACAGACAAAATAGGGTGTGCTAATGATACGGCATTTGGGAAAAGGTAGGAATTATTTTAAGGCTAATTTGATAAATTGCCATCATTAAGCCCTTGATAGGTCTAATGCTAGGTCTAATGCAGCTGCTTAGGTATGTAATAATAGTATGATGCCTGATCTTTGGTTTTTTTCAAGTAAATGCCATAGCTTGACTCAAGTACTGGTGACAGAATGGGCTGATTGTCACTATATCCCAGCCTGGGAAAGAGAATTTAGCTCTTAAACATCATGTAGTTGGTTACTTTGAAACCAAATAAATCAGAATTAGCAAAAGTACTACCTACAGAAATCTCCCTGGGATAGAGATAATTAATAACATACTTTTACTTTATACTTAAATCAAACCTAAACCAAACCTGGAGAAAAGCAGCTGGCAAACATGGAGCTGAACTCCAAGGATACAGGACTAAGTGATGCTGGGCTCAGTGGGGAAACTGAGTTTATATTCCTTCAGCTTTAGCCATTAATGGACCACTTAGATCAGGATTGTGGCTGCCTTGCCAAGTAATTTTCATAGATTGATTTGACCCTAAGTAGCCACTAGGACACCACTGGAATAGAAATGCTATTTTATTATAACAAAGTAAATACTCATCAAATTAACACACAAACCCCTACTAGAGTTACATTTCTCCTCTGAGCTCTATTTAATATAATATTTAAGTTTGCTGGTATCCAGATAATACATATCCAATAGAAATCCTTGAAGGAAGTCATAACTACCCAGAGCATGAAAGGATAAAATAGGCAAAAAAATGAATTCTCTTTGAATGGAATTTAAGTTGGAAAGAATGGAGCACATTTCATCGTGGTATTTCTGATTGTACTACCACATGGATAAGGAGAAGATATATCTATTATATTGACCAACATGTCTGGAAAAAACCCCAGCAGCATCAGAGTAGCTCTTTTGTCTTTCAAAACTTCCTAACAGCAGTTGAAAAGGTCGTTTCTTCTGTTTTTAATATAATATTTAATCTGCACTTAATTATGAAAGGAAACCATGTAATTCACTTAATGAGATAGAGTTAAAAATAGAAACAGGGGTACTATAATATATAATGAATTTTGGCAGCTGCTTGTATTTAGGGAAAGAGTAAATTCTATCTAAGAAGTAGAAGAATTGAAAGGGGAAGAAAATTCCCATTGTATGCCTGAAGTCTGAAGGGCTATTCACTAACAATCTTTAGAGCCAACAGCTCGAGATCTCATTAAACCATAGAATATTTTATGCATATTAAAACACTAAGGTCTGGCTCACGCTTAGATGTGCTGCAGAAGTGTAAAATCTCACTTAGTTCTACTGCTGCTTTTCTGTCCAGCTTTACAAAGTGCTTTTGAACTGGAAAGCTGCTCTAAGAACTTCTGTATTGCATATTTTCCTTCTCAGATTGATGAAATCAATCCACATTTGGTTTGGTCCCGAGAACTGCAGTTATTCTGTTATCAAAGGATTTATTCTATGATCAGTTCACAAAATAACATGTGATATAAAGCCTTAAGCATATTAAAAATGATGGACAGATAGCAGGTTTTCACATCCTCAGGTTGTGCAACCATGCTTCTCATTTACATAATCATCATATATGAATATTCTTTGCATCAAAAATTATCTACTGTGTACAGTCTGTGTATCTACAGTCAGTAAAACTGTAAAAGAAAAAAAGTCTTTAGCTAAATGAATCTCTTCTAGAAAAAATGTCATCTCGTTCCCTCAAAAAAATTGGAAGAAATTAAGCATAAAAACTGAGGGGAACAGGTAAAAAGATGTTAAATATACAGTGCTTAGCTCAATTAAATGCTATTTAAAGAATAAGACATTTACTTGATTCTTCATCCAAGTGTTAAAATATAATTTGCTCACCATGCACTCTTGAGTATGTTTTGACCCTGAGGGGCTGCAGCCTTACACAGCAATCCATAATCAATTCAACAGCTGCAAGCTCCAGATTTAGGGCTGAAAGTCAAGTTTACCTTTTTAAAAAGTGAAAATAACCATTGCAAACAAGGCCTGTGGTAGCTTCTACTGCATTGGAGCTCTCAAATCAAGGTGAAATGACTTTTGGGTCCTTCACTGAGGTCACCAAAGCTCCTTTAGTACTCTGAAGGGTATCCCAAAGAGGTGATGCCCCAAAGACAGGTATCAGGCCCCTAAAGGAGTCAGGGCCCCAGGCACAAAAGGCTTTACCAATCAACATGAAAATTCCAAGCTATTTCCAAGCCAAAGCACTCTGCTGAAGCCTTCAAAAACTAATGGACTGTATTGTGTAAAGCTGCCAACGTGAAGCAAACAGAGATCCTTAAGTGCATCCTTCCCTGTATCCATAAATCAACCCATAATAACTCCTACTGCTGGACTGAACTTTTCCTTCTAGATAGTAAAATATTTATTCAGAAAACAGAAACGTGCCTTCTCATCTGCCCATGAAAACCAATCAATGCTGTTGATGCCTTCTCTGGTGATTTAATCCCTTCCTTTAACAGTGTGTATGACATCTTTCCCCATTTTTATTCACTTCTGAGCAATGCAAGCAATTACTGGGGGAAGGGGAGAGAAGAAAAATAACCTCAAACCAATGGGATGGAAAAAGCATAACACAAGAAGGCAAGAGGAGACAGACTTGCTTGGTGTCAGAGCAGTTGCCATGGCACTGCATGACTCCTTGTCTACAAGGACTGCAGATTTAGTCTCTCTCTGGCAGGTAGCAGCAGGCACAGGAGTCAGTTTTCATCCTCTCTGGGAGAGGAAATTTATTTTCCCCTCACCTCCTGGGCACTAAAACTCAACCTTGTTCACAGTGCCAAGAAATACTGAGCTGACCCTGAATGCCACATCCAGTAGGAATCAGCCTATGCCACTTCCCACACTCACTCCTCATTTTCAGCCTCTCACCTTCACCACTAAACCTGTTCCAGTGAACCTCTCTCCAAAACTTTTTCAGTTTTTGAATTCCTGTTGCTCCACTGGTTCGAATCCTTTGAATCTATAACATACTTTTTCCTTTCCTTCACTGAAATTTGACTCATGCAAGTGACCAGAAAGTCACTGAAAAAGTTCAAGTATGATCTTTATACTTTTTAGAATATTTTCCATTATTTCACCTATCAAACTATATAATGTCAAAGAAGCAGTAACTGCTCCTCCTACAACTTAAACTCATTGAATAAGCTGATAAAGAGAGAAATTTCCTTTTCCTGCAGCCTCGAGGGAAGCTCTTTTGGTGACCTTTGTCTCTTTCACCCAAATGACCTCCCCAAGTTCTCAGCAATTTCAAGAGTCACTTCTGCCTCTGAGTGATCTAAATCTCTGCTGGCTGTACTCCCAGCTCCCATTTTTAGCTCCAGAACTGAAGGTGTGCCTTGTCACCTCCAGCTAACTAACAAAAAAAAGTTTCAAGTTTGTCAGATCTTTCCCCTCTGTCAAACTTGTTCCTCTCTTCCATCATTAGAACACTCAAACCTATTTCTCCTTCAGCTAAGCTGTTGCTAAATCATATCTGCTTTCCTTTCACATCCTTCTATAAACCTGTTTTCCTCTCTCTGATCCTGAAACCATAGTAGATATTTTTGACATTACTCCTTTTCCTGCTTGTCACCCTGAGTTCCTTGGATTATTTGGAACACAGCTGCCAACCACCCCACCCTCAGCACCTGCTTTTGCCATTCCTTTATCTTCGATGGCCCATTTAGGCTTGTTTTCAGCTTCAGAAGTCTCCTTTCCTCTTACCTGAACTGCTCTCTCAGACTTTAACTCAGCCTGTGGTTGCCCTCTGAGCTCTCCACTCCAAATGCTCCGAGTCCTTTTCCAAGTGTTCTCTGACAATACTCTGTGCAATCACATGGAAGCAATCCAGCCTCTCTGCCATAGCTGCAAACATCATTAGCTCAACAATACTTTTTATTTTTGGTAACAAGAAGAGGAAGCAAAAATGCTGTCTGGAGTCAGGTCCCAAAACGAGGGCTTTGCCCTCAGAAGTGCCTCTGCTTTCCAACTGAATGTAGAACTATAACAAATGATCTGCTTTCATTCCATTTGAGAAAAAAATAAAAAAATCTTAGTAAGTTTCAAGCCTGAGCAACAAGTGGCCAACGGAAACTATGATTAAGATTTGTTCTATAATTCTTTGTGCCTCCTGCCCTTCCTTTGCAGAGGCTCCCTCATCTGGAGCCTGCTGCCTCAGACTGGAACTTCCAGCCCTGCAACTATCTCAGACTGCTCAGGACAATGACAGGATTTATACACTGCCCATGGATGACAGCTTCACTCTTTGCAGTGCAGCCTTTTTTCCCTTTCAGAGCAGCATATGATAATAATCACCAGCTTTCAGAACCAGTAACAAATGCAGCAAAGGGAAACACTTGATTGCAATAACTTGGCAATCCAGAGGTCAGTGTTCCAGACCTGTTCCAGCCAGGCTGTGTGACCTGTCAGATTAAACATGCAACTAATTCCTGCATAAACCATAAAAATACCTGAGCTCAGAGCAGCTGCAAGGCTTGTGTCCAAGTCTAACCACACTCCAGCTCTGCAGCCACACATCTTCACTTTGTACCTTTCTCCTTACATTTTTCAGTGAATTTGGTTTAGTCATACCAGGGCACTTCTCACATTTACTTTCCATGAGTGCTCAAACAATTGAGTTTTCCTGACATAAATGCCTGTGGAGAAGGAATGACTGTCAAGGTCTTCAGCCAAAGCATTTGTGTCAGCCTAACATATGATTCAATGCAGAGATGATGTGCACTCTGCCACTCAGGAAATGGAAAGGAACACACCATTGTGATTTATGATTGAGTACCTCCAAGCAGCACAGCTTGGAAATGAAAAACTAGCAGAGAGGTGTCTACAGTGTATAAAGGGGAAGGCAGGGCAGGACAATGGAAAAACACACATGGAATCTAAATTATTAAATGAGGTTTAAAAAAATATGATAGTTTTTAAAATCTTGAGCCTGTAATAGCTTTTAGTCTGTTGTTAGTTTTGAGTGTGAATTTCAACAAGTTGTGAGCCACCTTTCTTTCCTGAGTTTCCTTCCCTTGCCTTTGCATTCTAGTTCCTGGTGAAAGAGGCAGGTCTTCATGGTTATCACACATGTTCATCTACTACAGCTGCACCTGTCCAAATTACATTTCTGTTCCATCACAAACTCCATTCTCCTGTGGTCAATTTATACTGCAGTGTTGAGTAAACTTCAGCAGAACAGGGATTTTCATACTTTTTTTTATAAATATTTATGCCTGTGGAGAAAAAGGTTAAATATAGACAGCGACATACAGTTAGCTGTATTCCAGAGCTGCAAAGCAGCTTAATACAGATGACAATAACTGTAAATATAGACCAAAAAAAAGGAGTAATCACATTCAGTACTTATGCAAAATAATTATAAAATATAAAATGTGCAAGTTTTACTCAAATACAAACTGTATGTGGCCCATAGAATGCTGATTTTAATGTCCTCATTACTGTTAAATGATTTGCTTCTCATATACTATTTAGTAAAAATAGTCAGGTTTTGGCACTATATTGGAGTTTAAATTAGTATTATTTTTTTAAATGAAGTATGCTCAGAAAGTCTGTTCTGTAAGAACACTGCTGAAAATATGATTACTAGATAAACACTAGGATGAGAAGGAAGATTTAGTAACTTTTTCCAATTTTAGTTTCAGTTTCTCTGTTACATAAGAGAAGACAAGCAGAAGACAGTAGTGACACAGCAGAGACCTATGGCAGATATTTCAACAACTATTTATTCACTGCAGAGCACAAATGTTCTGCTTCCAATACAGGATGAAGACCTGTGCTGGAAAAAAAAAAAAATCACAGAAGAGAAAAATCAAGCACTGGACTACAATGCAAATATTCTTTTGAAAAATAATGTTGCTTTACTTACCCAGCCTTGCAATCAACTCCTAAGCTTGCCCATCATCTAAAACTGCTTGGGAAACAGGGGTTTGCTTTGTGCTTACATTTTGTTCTATTTTACAGGAGAAATACATATTGTAATTTCCACTTTAATAAGATCACAGAATGGTTTGGGTTGAAAAGGTCCTTTAAAGGCCATCAAATCCAACCTCCCTGCAGTGAGCAGGGACAACTTCAACTACATCAGGCTGCTCAGAGCCCCATCCAACCTGACCTCGAACGTTTCTGAGGATAGGAACATTCTTTTATTACTTTATTCCCTTTTGCCTGCAGAGGTGAGGGCAGTCCTCAAGTGCTGCTGGGGCTGGGGGGCAGCCACCCACGTGCAGGCACAGTCACAAAAAACAGAGCCCTCCTGCTCTGCCTGTACTGTATTCCTAGAATTAGGATTAAGTGAGGCTGCTCCCAAATGCCTGCACAGACCAACAGAACGTTTTACTTCTTACTGGTTCTACTGCCAGAACACCCTGATCATACAATTTACTCTTCAGCTACCCCTGAAGAGAGGTGCACTGATTTACTGGGTAAGATATGAATACACTCCCTCAAGAGATTAAAACTTTGCCCTATCTTTGCTGTGGCTCTCTCTGAACAAAAGACTTGAGAACACTTCTCCTGCATAAGAACTTGTATTTTGCACAGTACAGCTCAGTTTGAGGGAGGCCAGCAATGGAAATGCTCCGTGCTTTTCTCCCCTCACTGGGGGGTTCACATAGTTCAGCAGCCTAGAAAAACTCAATTTCTTTTTAAGATTTTAATACCTGCTTTTAAATGCCATGTCTTGAATAAACTGAGAAATCCCACAAAATTAACATTCTTTCAGTCTAAGCTGGAACATAATTGTTAGTCCAAGATCAACATGAAGATACAACATTACATACCTAAAAAAGTGAAAGGTATTTCTTCCTATAGTGTATGCAAGTTATATATTTTAATATATTTTCATGTATAAATACGCAAGATATATTTTAATAAAGTAATTTACCTTGCCCTGAGTTAATTCCTAGAAATCCAGACTTTAATGGCCTTACAAACAATTAAGCTGGACACACTGCCTGGGTTTTTTGGCAGGCTGCTGCTCTCAGAGGGCACAGTGACCCATTCTCCCCCAAAGCAGCCCAGGACCAGCCAGGCTATTCCATTTGCAGAAGAGGAAGGCAGGCAGGTGTGCTGTACAAAATTATCAGGCAGGGAAGTGTGGCAGGGCATAAATCACTAAGGAAGTGGGTGTTCCAATGCACAAGAAGTAACTTGCTCCTTTCACAGAGGCAGTTAGAATTTCATTCATTGTACTTAACCAAACGATGCAATTAAAATACCTTCAAAATGGATGCACTCCTGAAGTAATTAGAACATTTTCACAATCCACAGGTTTGTTACAGAGAAAAGTCTTTAACATTTATGTCTCTTTTCAGCTTGCATCAAGAGATGAAATCGCAAATCCATCATGAAAACTTACTTGGAAGAACTTTGTTCTAATCTTCCAGACTCAGGGTTTGTTTTCACGTTTATCCACTATGGAGGGAACAGAATAGAAGCTTCACATTTTACTACACATGTGCTCTCATGGCCTTGATTTTCAGCACTTCAGTCTCAGCAGATCACTGCAACCTCACTACATCTTTCTCACTTTGCTGTACTGTAGGAAAATATGGTCACAGAGTTTTCCATCACAAATGAACCAGCTGCAGAAGGGAGGGAAAACTGTCCTTTAGATTCCATCAGCTTGAACTTCTGAAGTGTCCCCCAGCTGGTCACATCCAACCAACTGCACAGCTCTGGCACCTGTGTGCAGCAGCAGCTGCTGATTCATGGTTTGAGGGTCTCTGTCAGCTGTGGGATCCCAGCATCCCTTCCCCTTCAATAGAATGTTAAATCATATTTTATCATCTTTATCATCTGTGTGTATATTCCACATTTAGAAGAACTGACCCAGCTCCCCTTACAAGCCTGCACATACAGAACTGGTCACATCCTCACATATATTTGAATTTATAGTCCTAATAATGCATTAAAAAAGTTAAAAACCCCTATTGCTACCTCACGCAAACAAAAAAAATCTCTTATTGAAGGAACTTTCAACCCTACTGATGTGCCTGTTAGAGCCAGTACTTTAAAAACTCCTTGTACTGAACAGATGTGACTGATGTTTTACAGTAATGCCTTCTGTCAAGGAAGCACCCAATGGGAGCCAGTTACTGTATGGACTCTAACATGGCTTGGCACCTTTTCACTAGTGTTTTCAACGTCCACACAAGAAATTGCCCATTAAATTTACAGACCAATTTTATGCTAAGTGTACTCATTACAGTCTGAGGAAACTAGGTAATTGGGTTGTTGTACTTCTATCTTTAGAAATAAATTAGAATTCCTGCTTAGTTAGAATAATTTAAAATGTCTGACTGTGCCTGTTCAAAGCATCCATTAACAAATGCTGGCTTCTACTCGACTTCCCACTGCATTAAACAGGCCATTTCTGTACACAAGACAAAGCAGCTAATCAACTGGAAGTTGAAAATAAATATGCAGGGAGCAGGCATACAAACCACAGTGTTAAAATACATTTGCCTTATGCCAAGATTCATTTGTAAATTCATCAAGTGTTATACTCACTAAGTCATGTTGATGTGCTCTCAAGATGGTTAACTGCTCAAAAACAAATAATATTTACAGTACAGTTAAATGGAGTTATTCAGCAATACTCAAAGGCAGAAACTGAACAAGTAGGTGTACAGAAGCATTTCTATTTCTGCAGCACTCAGTGCTGTGGTCTAGTCCTTGCCCACTGCAGGGGATTGGAACTGGATGAGCTCTAAGGTCCCTTCCACCCCAAAACCATTCCACGACTCTGTGATCTAACCCTCAGATCCTTTTACAGCAAAGGGGCTCTGATTTCAATTCTCAAGACTTCTAAAATTATGCAGTCTCTATGTGCCTGTTCAGAGATCTAGGAGAGCCAGTATAACAAAGCCAAGCTGAACAGCAGAAACTGCCAGAAAGGACTGCAGAGACTGAGGAATTTTTTATTTGTAAAGATGAACTAACTCTGCAGGGAAACACTTCCCTGCACTTAGGAAGCCTTTGGGTTCATAAACCTGAATCCTTTCTCAAAGAGGAACAATTCAGTGCAGTCTAAACCTATCTCAGAGGCTACTATATAAACACACCTTTAATTTCTATACCTTTGGGATGGCTAGCCACAGAGTTATAAATTAAATTCTATCTTCTAAGGGACAATATATTTTTAGATACCAAAAAGTACCAGCCAAAGTTACCATGCTGTAAAATGTAACAGTTTACCATGTAAAATGTAGAAGTTACCAGGCTGTAAGATGTAAAAAGTTATCATGTAAAATATAAAAGTTACCATGCTGTAAAATGCTCTGGATAGAAATGGAATCATCCAATCCATTCAGTGCTCAAAGTTTTACTTTCCATACAATAGAGACTCAGTGAGTCAGGAGGAAAAAAAACCCACCTCCAAAAAACCCCAAACAAAACTATGAGCTCTTACTTGGAAAGCTCAGATATATAAATAAAAGAACAGATGTTTTAGTTTGTTTTGTGAAAGGTGGTAATCAAAGATCAGTCATCCATGCATCAAACAAGTGCTCAACCTCTGCTGACTCAACGGTGCTGTGACAGCACCACAGCTCCTCCTGAGAAATGCCTTCCAAGTGGAACCCTGGAGGCAAAACCTTCTGAGGAATGCTTTGTTTGAGATGTGATTAACAAAACCTCTTGGCAGCAGCTCCAGCTCTGCTATCTTCTGGAATTTCAGAAATAATTACAGGTAAAAGAAACTCCCAGGCACGGACAGGATGCAGTTCAGATCTGTGTTAAGTGCCTTCTATTTTGAACTTGGCTACCTATGAAGTTCATTAGTTTAGCAACTGAATCTTGCTCCAGCTGCTGTCTCAGAACAGCAACATTAAGACAGGGCATTCTGCTGTTGAGTCAGAAAACATACTGACTGGGAATATAATTTAACTGGTACTTAAATGGGAATTACATTTTTAATTAAAAAAGTGAAAGCGACTCTGACATTAGGAAATAACGTAAAGAGTTCTGTAACACATGTAAGTTCTGCATCAAATTAAAGCAGTCAGTGGTTCTAGAACTTGAATACAGATCTTCACAAAAATAAAAATAGAATGCACAGTAGAAAAGAAGTGGGGAGACTTCAAAATAGCCCTTAAGTAGTTTTTGGTAAGAAGTGATGCTCCTGGCACCTGGAAGCTACAGCAGTGCTGCAGACATGAGATGATGGAGGAGCTAAAGAAGGGGAATTACATACAACCATGAGTGGCTCAGTTCAGGCAGAAAACAATGCCAGGGAGAAAAAACACCAATTCCACTATCAATAAACTTTGATGAGACCTGTTACCCAGTAGATTCCCTTAGTAAATTGTTCATTTTGGATAGTATTTCCACAGAATAAGTAATATTTTAATATTAGGATGCTTCGCTTTGGAAGTAAAAAATTTAGATATTCAAACCATTTAAATTAATGCATGTACTAAGTAAAACAGTAACTTTTTCAGGTTGTTAATTTGGCTAAAAGGGTGGTATTTTATACCTAGGATAATAGAATGCTTTGGGTTTAGAGGAGTATTAAATCTCACATGGTTTCAACCATGGGCAGGGACACCTTCCACCAGACCAAGATCTCCCAAGCCCCACCAACCTGGCCTTGAACACTTCCAGGGATGAGGCACCCACAGCTTCTCTGGGAAACCTGTGCCAGGGCCTCACCACCCTCACAGTAAAAATATCCTGAAATATCCAGCTGAAATGTATCCAACACATTTCTGTCCCAGTAGGGATTTATTAGTGAGGTAACAAAGAAGCCTCCTTATTTTATGCATTATTAGTAGAAAATGTCTATGTTTTGATATATTCCAGACTATCACAAGCACTTTGAAGCCAGATAAGATTCCCCAGTATCCATCACTGACTGCTTCAAAATAAGATTCCAAAGGGGAACCTTCTTCCTGAGAAGGTTTTTGTCTCTTCCTTTATCAAATGTACCTTGTGCCCCAAGAAACAGCTCCAAATTGTGGGAGAAATGCACACAGATTACACCTTCCAAAATACCCTGCTATGATAGAAATACAAATGCAATGTGTGTGAACAGAATATCCAAAACTGAGAGGCTCAAAACCGCCTGATTGTCTGAAAATGAAGACAACCCTCAACCACATGAAACAATAATGAGACCTCAGGTGGGGAAGAAGATCAGCTTCAAAATCAAGTATAAAAAGCACTACCATTCCTAAGAGTGGGAAGAGAGCAGTGAAAACCTGGTCTGACACTGAGAAGCTCTGCTGAGGCCTGAGGCAGAACCCTCCCCTGGGCCTGGCACTGGGATGGAGCTCAGGGAGCAGCAGGCACAGGCTGCTCCTGGGGTGTCACCCCCTGCATGTCCCTGCTAACTCGGGAGGGACCTTCTTTAGGAGGGTGTGTAGCTATGTGAAGGTGTTTACCCAGGTTTTTTAAGGGTCTGGTAGTCATCAATCTGGTATATTGCTGCTATTAATCCTGCATGTCTAGTTCATGGACTAACAGTTAATTACAAGCTCTCAATAAAACACCAACCCCTTCAATTCTAACTTGATTTAAGCCATGAGTTGTTGTCTCCTAAAACAAGCACATGCACCCCCTTAGTGTTTTCTGCTTGTTTCTGCACTGATATGCAGNGGCACAGGCTGCTCCTGGGGTGTCACCCCCTGCATGTCCCTGCTAACTCGGGAGGGACCTTCTTTAGGAGGGTGTGTAGCTATGTGAAGGTGTTTACCCAGGTTTTTTAAGGGTCTGGTAGTCATCAATCTGGTATATTGCTGCTATTAATCCTGCATGTCTAGTTCATGGACTAACAGTTAATTACAAGCTCTCAATAAAACACCAACCCCTTCAATTCTAACTTGATTTAAGCCATGAGTTGTTGTCTCCTAAAACAAGCACATGCACCCCCTTAGTGTTTTCTGCTTGTTTCTGCACTGATATGCAGCCTTCAGCTGAACTTAACTACCTCAGGTTATTATTTTTCTTTTTCATTCTCCTTTTCCTTCACCTGAAGGCACCCAAGACATTCAGGAACTCAACCCACAAGCTACACAGGTCACATTGACTTCAGTACTCAGCATGGTTCCAATCAAAACTACTACACTAATTGCACTGCCCCAAAATAATGGCTCCAAAACCTGGGCCAAAACAGGTTGCAAAGTGGATATTGAGTTCTTGGGTTAGACAAGTGAAAATTTAAGAAGTTTAACATATATGCTAACTTTCTTAAAAGTGGCTTCTTGAACAACACGCTCCAATGAATTTAATCCACTAGGTCAGGTTTTTGCTTCAGGAAGTTCCAATTAACCACCATATGAAAGCTTGGTGTGTTTCTCTCCCTGCAACTGTCAAAGCTCAGTGTTGGCTCTTAGTTTTTCTAGAAGGCATTAAAAGAGTGTCATTTGTATTTCTTTCTTTTTTTAAGCAGAGTAAAAAAAATACAGTTAATTTTGTATGGTTCACTTCTGCACTTCTGCTGATGACATTTTTATAAATTAGAGGTAATGAAGAATCCTTTCCCATGTTTTAACTTCACAAATTCTGAGTGTTTTGAAAGCACAGGGTCTCATCCCTACACCCCAAACAGACTTGCACAGAACTACACATTGATAGATCTTGTAATCAAAGACACAGAGCACGTTTGCTCATTGATCTCAGACCCTAAGTTAAAAATACTCCTGTTCATTAAGTGTACACTTGCTTCTTCTAAACTTATTTTCATTTTTTATGGGCTCCTAACTCCTGATTAGTCAAAATAAATCTTTCTTTTTCATTCTTCTGCGATCAGGACAAAACCATTCTGTATTATGCATAAAGATTTTTAAAATTAACTAAGCTCACAAGAGATGTTATGTCACCTTAGCAACTACTTTTTAGAAGTTACTTACTCTGCAAGAGCTGACTCTTAACATGCACTTAGAGTTTAAAATAACTTCTAGGCTAGCAACTGGCAACCACATTCTTCTTCACTATAATTTTAGAAAGCCATAAAGACTTAAATCTGAAAAAGAGAATGAAAATGAAACAGCTTTATGTGACAAAAACACCTTTTCATAGTAAACTAAGTGTTTTCAAATGACATTCATTCAAATGACTAGTGGAAACCAGAGTAAACTAGAATTTCAGGAAGAAATAGTACAGAAAAAAAATAGAACTGCATTTAAAAACACACATAAAAGGCAGTTATGGAAATGCAGTCAACCAGAGAAATAACACCTTACCTGTCAGTTCCATGCCTAATCCCAAGCAACATTGCTCCAATGCCATACTTGTTACTCCTCACTTCTACTCCCCAGCCCTTTTCCAAATTAATGGAATAGCTAAACTTTTTTTCTTCTCTGAGTGCTAGGAGGAAAGCTACTCCCCTCTTTCTCCCTGTTCAGAAGGCATGTTTCCCCATTACCAAACCACTTTACATATTCCATCCCTGAAATATGGACTCAAAGGACTGGAAATCCTTCCTTTTCTCCGTAACTCAAACGAGCACAGTAGGAGAACTTCTCCAATTAACATTTACCCAGCACATTCCACCTCCTCGTTCCCTCAACACATCTGAGTCACAACCACCAGCTCAAGTGACTGGAAATTAACCTACTAAGGCAAAAACGTGTAAAGTTATATTAATTTGACACATAAATTCAGAGAAACTTACATCTGGGAAACTGGAGAGATTCTCCCAGAAATAAGGGAATTTTATTTAAGCCAGAGATCTGCAGAGTGATGCAGTATCTTGTACTGAGTCCACTGATGTGGTATAAAAAAAAAATAGAGGCTTTCACAGAAACAAGCTCTTGTTTCAGATTTAGTCTTTAGAGGGCTATAAAGGCTATCAGATCACTTACAGCCTCTTCCCCTTTTTCCAGGAGGAATACTTTTCTCATTCCCCTTGAGTAGTTATGGATTAGGCTTGTAAGAAAAAGAAGGACAAAATATTCCTGCCATCCTTCATTTCTTATTCCAAGTGAAAGCCTGGTAGATACAATAAACCCCCAAATCAGAACCTTTATGTTTGTGCCTACCTGGCCTGTTGGGATTGTGCCACACACAGGTTCTGTCAGACTCCACCTGCTGGATAATCTTAAAAATTACTAAGGAAAAAAAAGCTTCAAAAAAGGCTTAAAAAAGCTTGTGTTTCACCAGTATTGATACAGCACCCGATACTATGAGAAAACTTACTGTATATTTAATTAAATATTCTTTATCCTTTTTGTTTCTACCAGTCTCCATACTTGCTAAAATCAAGGGAAATATTTTTTCAAACACCTCAGGTGAAAGGGCCATATTTGTAACCACTATTAATTTCTGGTAATGCAATTATACACAGGCAAAGTCATAGCTCCATGTCACAGCTAAAGAGAAAATTACATTTTTTTCAGCCTCTAACATAGAAAAGCAGAAAATAATGTGTAAATGCAGTTTTAAGCTGATGTTTAGATAAAGTATCACCTTCCATTATTCAAATCTCAAACAGTACTCAAAGTAACTTTTTACACATAATTTCCCACCCACAAACTCCATAATAATTTTGATCTTTGCATTTGTTGGTATTTTCTCTTATGGATGTCCCCATTCTCTACTTTTACAAAATACCATTCTTTATTATGATCTACCATCCTTGAGAAATAATTAAAAAATAAAGCAGGGTGAGATACACTTGAGATTTGCAAATCATACCTGGAGTAGCCTGATACTGAAATGCTGGAAGAGGTGTTACTTTTGAAAACAGTAACTTAATCAAAAGTTGGGAGAGCAGGTATTAATTTAGAAAACTCCTCATATATTTCTTTAGAAATAAAAAATGACCACCATTTTACACAGATGATGCTGTGGCACAGGCAGTACAAAGCCATAAAACCCTGCTGTGTTGTCACTAAATGAGCACACGTGAAAACAGTCTGCAAGGACAAGTTTTATAGAAGCTTCAAGATAATGATTATCTCTGGTGAACAACTACTTTTTTCCTCTTGAAATAAGTCCTTCTATTTTTGCCAGATCTCCGAATGAAACTGTTGCAGAACCTCTCTGGGCTGGTTTTGCCTAAAAGTAAATAAAAAAATTATAAATAAATACAGAGCTAATTTTAAGTTACAATGTTTTATAAAAAGCTTTTAAAGCAGTTCAGTTTCACATTACCTGTGATTCATGGTATTTCCAGCCAATCATGTAGTAGATTTGAAATGTGGCAGGTACTGAGCCATCACTATTTCCATACATTTCTGGTAGGGCAGGAAGGGAGAGAGAAAAGGTACAAACATCAGTTTTAGGAACCACTTAGTTCTCAGAACACTAGAACCAAGTGTGACATATTCATCATAATGACTCCTGGTGAAAGATTTGGGACAATAAAAATATCTCTTCCTGGTGCATCAACATAGTTCAAATCCTGTCATTATAATTAAAGTTAAAAATAGCTCACAATAATGGTATTTTGCTCTATTCCAAAGTGTTTGGGGTTTTGGCTTTTTGGGTTGTTTTTTTTTTCACACAAAGGTCAGAGAAAAAGACATGGGAAAAAAGTTCTTAAAGTCATTTCAGGTGAACTCATTACCTCCCAAATACTGACCTCTGTATATTGCAGCAGCTGCCAACATTGTGTCCCTGTGCAGCAGGGGTTTTCTATTCCAAGAGCAATTACTCTCCCCCATACCTAAAAATATGTTTTAGCTTTAAAAAAGAGAAAATATAGCATATGCCATGAGTTAAGTGTCATGCACTAAGGACAGATTCTTACTAAACCAGAATAAGAGAAGCCTGTGCATCTCACTGTAAGAGAGAACACACCACAAGGAATTAGCTGAGTTCCTCACCTATAACAATCCTTTGCAATGTACAGCTTGCATTGCTAAGAATGATTTAAAATGATTACTTCTTCCAGCCTGAGTCTTGAAACATTTAGGCATTCTAGCATAACTTAAGAATGAGTACAAAGTGTTTATTCAGACATATCATCGTACATTATTTTTTTAACAGATAAGCATTAAAATTATTCTCCCAAGAGACTTTTAATACAAAGTAAAACAACCACAAGTCTAATCTCTCTAATCACTTAGTGCATCTGACTGTTGGTGATGAGGATAAGTTTCATTTTCATTAAGGAATTTTTCCAAACAGTAGCTGATCCAGATAAGAAATGCCCTGCATTGTTCTGTAAGTACCAACTGATTGTACATGAGTGACTGCTTTACAATTCAACACAAGTGCAACCAGAATATTAACAAAATCATTACTCAATTAATTGTTTGTTGTTCCTCAGCCAACTCCAAATTGATGATCTATTTATTCTCATTCCAAAGCAGCTTGCTGAATGCCCTGATGATTAGAAAGGCTCACAGGAAAAATCACTATGTGGGATACAGGTCCCTGTCTCCCTTTCAGGGTTTTCTGCAGCTTACACTGAACAGGCTCAGCAGAACAGGAACCCAAGGGAAGCAGAAAATTCATAGCAGGCCACGAAGTAGCAAATCTCTGACTTCTGCTTCCCAACACAAACCTGCTAATCTGCATCATCTCCTGACTCACCAGAAAGCAGGAAAAAAAGTAATGCTTCCACTGTTACAATACTTTATTATTTATATTGCTTTCAGAAAGGTTTTTTTATTATGAAGGTGATAAGGCACTGGCACAGGTTTCCCAGAGAGGGATCGACAGATGCCCCACATCTGAAAACATTCAAGGCCAGGTTGGACAAGGCTCTGAGCAACCTGATCTAGTTCAACATGTCCCTGCTCACTGCAGGGGGGCTGAACCAGATGGCCTTCAAAGGTCCCTTCTGACCCAAATGATTCTGATTTAGAGTGAAGAAAAACACAGTGAAACTCTTCTGTGTCCACATCACTGATACAGAAATCATTTCCATCTCCAAACAGTATATACTTGCCTTGCAAGTCTTCCATGACCTCAAACAACCCCGGGTAGTTGACTTGGATTTCATCAGTATCCTAAAAGAATTGAGAAGCTCAGTTTTAAAGCATATCAGGCTAAACCAGCAGCATTACACCAACCTTCAGAGCTGCTAATGAACTACTCCCTGCCCATGGCAGGGAAGTTGGAGAAGGATGATCTTTAAAGGTCACTTCCATGAACCATTCTATGATTTTATTAATCTGCTTCTTCTCCTCAAGCTGTGTATTTCTCAGAAGAATGAACTGCCCTAACATTTCTATAAAGTTCTGCTTAGTAGCCCAAATGCAACAAAATTTTAATTGAAATGCCATTATTTTCTTCTCGGTTTCAGAAGCAACACCAAGTGTCTAAAGGCTTTTCAAGCAGTTCTAACATTCTCTGACATTTCTCCAAGAAAACCATCCAAATTCTACTGGGCCACGAGCCAAAGACACACTTCAGTTGGTTCCATTAATCACTGCAAAGCCAAGAACAGCAGCAGTCCAAGCTCTTTCAGAAGCGTATTCAGCAAGGTGCACGATGTGCAGGAGGAAGCAGTGTGTCACTGACACACCACTGAACAGGGGGGTTTTTATTCCAGCAGCTCGGATGCTCTGCACTGCTCTGCATTGCTCTGCCTGCTTGTTGTTGGATTTATAATTACCACAGTGAGGGTGTTAAAGCCAGCTCTGGACAGCAGATGTCCCAGGTCAGCGACGGCAGTGAAGGGTGACACGTGGGGGGAAAAGCCCCCTTCCCTCTCCAGCTCTGCCAGCTGCAGGGAGCAGCGCAGCTCGTACAGGGTGTCCCCCCCAAACATGGCCCCGATGAACACTCCGTCTGCCTTGAGAACGTGGTGAATCTGCAACACACAAGAAGTCAAGGTCACAAGGGTCAAAGTCACGGCTCTCGGCATTAAGTCCGTGTAACCGAAGGTCTCGGGACTTGGGTTTTGTAATGAACTCAAAAGCCATCACTGCAAGAGCTGTAACGTTTAATGCTGACTGCATTCTGCAGGGCAAGCTGTGCCACAGCTCCTGGTAACACAGCAAACAAGGGACCTGTCTGGAGAGACACTACTTTTGCTTAAGAAATAGAGAATCCCCAGAAATTCCTTACATCCAGGAAATACGGGATGAAATGTGGAAATCTGCAGTAAAACTATTTTAAGCAGGATACTCCTAAAGCAATATTCTCAGAATAATTTTCAGAAGTGAATGAATTCATCTTAATCTACCCTATTTCTTTTTACTTTCTCAGGAGAGCAGCAAAAGCAGTTTTTAATGGCTTGCTATAAGAGAAATGGAAACCTGAGTCTCCAGTAGTGATTTTGCACTTCTGAATGACAACAGAGTAATGCAATTTTTATTATGTCTACTCTTACTTATTTTTAACTAATCAGAACAGCAATATCATGACTCAGAAGCCAAGGCTGACGAGCTGCTTTCTTGTCTCTTAAATCATATCCCCTTCCCTAACAGAAGGGCAATTCATGCTCTCTTTTTTCCTTAAGAATTGGCAACAATCTGTTGCCTCAGGTGACATTAGTTACCAGATTTTAAGCTGTTGAGAATCCAAAATATTTTACAAACATGTTGTTTCAGTTATTTATTCCAAATTGATCTGAGGCAATAAATTAGTAGCAACATCAAAGGATGCTCCTCAAGCTGCCAAAAATATTGCAAAAAATAGTTTTGTTCAACAAGAGCTATTTCTGTGCCTCTTACTTAAAGAAGACCTGGAAATACAGAGAGCTCTCAATGCAAGTCATGGCAAGTGTTGACTTTTAATATTAAAAGCCAGTTTCTTACCTCTTTAAAAGCTTTAGGAAGGTCATTCACCCAATGTAAACTGAAATAAAGGAATCCCACATTTTATAATTTAATATTAAATAAAGTTTAGAGAATGCAAATAACTGTTTAATTAGTTAAGTAATTTTCAGGAGCCAAAGCCACAAACTAGTTCCTCCATCTGCAATATTTCTGAAAAACTTGCCTAAAAGTCATACTAAACAAGAACAAAAGTTCATACAAATAGAAGCTTTTTTATTTTTTAAGTTGAGAAAATGTAAGTTCTGGAGACTAGTTTGTCAAAATGCAGGACAGGGAGAAGCTACAAGTGTTTTAAAGGAAAACAAACCAACCAACCAGGAAGAAACAGCAGGACAGCAGTGTTTTCCTAATGCATTCTCACATTAACTATGCAAGAACATTTCTTATTGTTGTTTAACAGACTATTAATACTTTTGGGGTTAATTTTCGTAAAGCTACCCTGAAAAGAGTATTATTTAACAAGACAAAATGAATGATTAATGCATACCTTAAGCTGCTAACTACAAGATCAAACGTGTCTTCTTTGAAAGGAAGGAATTCCTCATCAGCTACAACCCTGACCGTAGGGATTTCAGTTTCTACAGCATTTTTCTAATGTTGGGTTAGAAAAAAAAAAAAACATCACAAACTCACTCTTTCTGCTTTCCTGTATTACAGAATTGAATGACATTCAAAAAGCTACTTACCAAAGCATTCTCTGCGACATCAACTTGAATAAGTTTTTCAACTGTTTCCTGAAATAAAGTTTGAAAGCTCTATTAAATATTTAAATTGTTTCTCAAGTGGACACAAGTTATTTTTTGGAATGCTTACACCTGTTTGTAATAAGTTAGAAAGAGTCTTTTCAGTTCTTGATAAAAGCTTTATACAAAGCAGAAAGCATTTTTCCCTCTCACCAGGGAGAACAGCTGAGACAGAAGTGATAACAGAAAACACATTTTGTATTTTTAGGCTTAAGTTTAGTTCAATAGAAACCAGGGATTAACAGCCAAGGAAGCACCTTTGCTCACAGTGTGGCTTGTGAAGGGGAAACTGTGGCTTAAACGTTTCCATAATGATATTTCTCTTTAACAATTAAGAGCATGCAATGGATTGATCAAAAAACATGCATGTTCCTCTACTGTCATACAACAGAGTTTCCTTTGCACTACCATTTGTCTTCAGTGACAATAAATTAAGAACAGGCTGCACAACACAGATTTGGACAACAACTACGAATACAAAGGGGAGAGGGGGGAAAATTCACCTCACCAAGACGCAGAAAACGGATTTAATTTATAATTGAGCCCTATATGAACACAGAGGGATGCATATGAACTCACTTTAAACACCTTTAAGAACCAAGTCAGTACCTTGGTTAAATGCTGAGCTATGTAACCTCTTCCAGAGCCAACATCCAAAGCCAGAGGAAACGTTCTGAAGGATAAAATTAGCAACAAAAAGCACAATCAGGACTTAGGAATACTTGAAATTTTAACCTGTTTTAAGTTTCACCTGCTAATTTCTAAAGGAAATGGCACTCAGCCCACCCTTCTGTGGCACCGCAGGGAAAGGCGCTCCCCCATCCCGCGGTTCCCCCGGGGGTTCCATGCCCTGGGGACGAGCGGAGGGTGCGGGACACGGCAGGGCTCACCTGGGGATGTCAAACACCCTGTCCGCGATCCTGCCGCCGACCTGGGGGGAGAGGCCGCGGTCAGAATCACAGGACCAAACAGGCTGGAAAAATAGCTATGAGAACATCGAGTCCGACCTGCGGCCCAACACCCCCGTGTGGCTCAGACCGCGGCACCGAGTGCCACGTCCAGTCCTTCCTTAAACACCTCCAGGGACGGCGACTCCACCACCTCCCCGGGTAGCCCATTACAGCGCTCCTTCTGTGAAGGAATTCCTCCCAATATTCAACCTAAACCTCCCCCGGCACAGCTTTGTTTTGTCGCCAGTTTCCTGGGAGAAAAGCCCGATTGCCACCTGACTACACCCTCCTCTCAGGCAGCTGTAGAGAGCAATGAGGTCTCCCCCGAGCCTCCTCTTCTCCAGGCTAAACACTCCCAGCTCCCTCAGCCGCTCCTCACAAGCCTTGTTCTCCAAACCCTTCCCCAGCCTCCTGGCCCTTCTCTGGACCCGCTCCAGCCCCTCAATGTCCCTCCTGACCTGAGGGGCCCAGAATCGGACGCAGCACCGGAGGAGACCCCCCAGCCCTCACCTCTTCCCGCAGATAATCGCACTTGGCGGGCTCGGCCTGCAGCGCCGCCCAGTTCTTCTGCTTCCGCTTCAGCCGCCGGTCGAAGGGGCTCAGCGCGCCCGGGCGCGGCGCGGTGCCGGCGGGAGGAGGAGNATCGGGATCGGTGGGAGCGAGCGGGGCTCTTCTGGGGCTCCTCCCTGTCGCGAGGAGAAAGCGGGAGCCCGGCGCACCCGTGCTGCTGCTGCTGAGCCAGCGGGCGGAGCTCGGCAAAGGTGTGTGTGCGGGCGCGGTGGGGCGGCACGGGGCTGTGTCTGCAGCCCCTGGGGCCTGCTGGTTGTGTTTCCCTTGCCGTGGAATCCTAGAATGGCTGGGGACGGGAAGGAAATTAGAGTTCAACTCGTTCCAACCCCCTGCCATGGGCTGGGACGCCTTGTGGTAGGGCAGGGTGCTCGGAGCTCCATCCAGCCTGGCCTTGGACACTTCAGGGATGGGCCGTCCACAGCTTCTCTGGGAGACGTGTGCCAGGGCTTCACCTCACTCACAGGAAAGAACTTGCTCCTGTTGCGTGATCTAAACCTACTCTCTGTCAGTGTGAAACCTTTCCCTCTTGTCCCGTCACTCCAGGCCCTTGTGAATAGTCCCTCTCCGTCTTGTCGGCTCCTGTCAGGGACTGGGAGGCCACAGTTAGGTCTTCCTAAAGCCTTTTCCAGGCTGAGCAATCCCAGTTCTCTCAGGCTTTCCTTGCAGGAGAGGTCAATGCCTTCCCGTGCTGGGGGCCCCAGAGCTGGATGCAGCACTGGTGGTGGGGTCTCACCAGAGCAGAGCAGAATTCCCCCCTCAGGGCTGCCCACACTGCCTGGGATGCAGCCCAGGACACGGGAGGGTTCTGGAGTGTGGGCACACATGGCCGAGGAAGAAGAGATTTGTGGTTGAGACCGTGGCAGTTCCAGGATTATTTGTGAGTTATTTGAATGTGCTGCAGCAGCAAAGCCAACAGGGTGCTGGGTTGCATCAAGTGTGTCACCAGCAAAGATAAAGGAGTCATTATCCCAACCTACTCAGTGCTTGTGGGGCCACACCTGACACAGTTTTGGTCCCTGCTAACCAAAAAAAGATGTGGACAGAGTGGAGAAGGTGCAGAGAAAGGCCACGAGGGTGACCAAAGGACTGGGAGGTTGCCATGTGAGGAAAGGCTGAGAGAGCAGGATTTGTTCAGCCTTGAGCAGAGGAGACTCAGGGGAGACCTTATAACCATGTTCCAGCATTTAAAGAGTGGCTACAAAGAAGATGGAGATCTCTTTTACAAGCAAAAGACAAGGGGTAATAGGTACAAGTTGCTCCTGGGGAGGTTCTGATTATATACAAAAGGAAAAGTTTCCTCAGTGAGAACAATTGGCCGTTGGCATAATCTCCCCAGGGAAGTGGTGGATTCCCCAGCACTGGGCACTTGTAAGATTTGGCTGGACAGAGGGCTGGGCAAACTTGTCTAGACTGACCTTCTGCCAAGAAAGGTTCAGCCAGGAAGTCTTTGAAGTCCCCTCCAGCCTGGTGGTTTGTGATGCCATGAAATTGCCATGTGTGTTTTTGGAGAGAACTTTGTTACGTCTAGGCTAGAAACCCAACTTTGTTTAATCCTTTATTTTTTCAGTTACGTATCTAAATGTATTTTAATTAGGTTTTTTAATCAGAACTGTGTGGGTTTGTTTCCATACTGCAGATGTCCAAGGCTTCAGCAGCATCAAAGATGTCATCCCAGGAGGAAATCCTGAGCGATGGGCGGTTCAGCTGCGTCGCAAGGGATCCCAGGTTTTGGGAGATGCCGGAAAAGGAGCGCAAAGTCAAGATTGACAAAAGATTCCGAGCCATGTTCCATGACAAGAAGTTTAAGTTGAGGTACACGGTGGATAAAAGAGGTCGCCCTGTTAACTTTTCCTCTACGGAGAACCTCAGGAAGTTTTATGCCTTGTCGGAATCTGACTCTGATCTTTCAGAAAGTGACAGTAAGGAACACACTGGAAAGAAAAAAAAAAAGAAAATAGGTAAAGGAGAAGGAAATTCTGCAAAGGCACTTGCTGGTGGCCTCCCAAAGGAGGAGAACAAAATAAACAAACACTGGGTGGACCGAACATGTGAAGCAAAGACAAAACTGAATGACCTTAAAAAGGAAGGAAAAACAAGTAAGTCTAAATTGAACTTGAAAGAGGACTCAAAGAAAACTGCAGTGGAAGTTGATCAGTCTCAAGGAAACAAGGGCCTTTTACCCAAAAGGGGAAGCAAGCAAGGAGATGCATCAGGAGGAAGATTGATTTCAAATCAAAACAAGCAGAAGTCTTCACAAGCAAGTGGTACTAAAGCAGTTAAAGCTCCCAGGAGGGACCATTCCCTAGGAGGGAAAAAAAAGGAATCAGGTTAGTTGTTCAAATAACAAGTAGAATTCATCTGTGTTTATTTGGATGTTGTTGCTTTTGTTTTATCCATGGAAGCTGGGTTACAAAATAGCAGCCTGACTCAGGCATAGAATTGCTGAAGGACTGGAGTTGCCAGCTCTTTATAGGATCACTGCTGATTCTTTAGTAAGATTGTGAACATCCTTGTCCTTTTAATTGCTGGAGCTGAAATTGTTGGTTAGTTAGAAAAGTGAAATTTCTAATAGCACGTAAACTCCTGTATTTATCAAACTTTATTTATCAAAATTTGTTTGTATTTAACAAATGCACCATCTGACACCACAGAGGCTTCAGCACATCACAATCTGTTGACTGAGTGTAAAGGTGGCACCGTTGAGCGATTGGTATTAGAGGGAATTAGAGAGGACAGGTGACTTGAAAAAAACTTTCTTTCTGTTGCTCATGCATGTCTATAGCCTACATTACTGAAATGTGGTTTTTGCATGTTAATTCTGTACATAAAAATTGAATAACAGACTATTTCATTTGAGTTAAGATTGATAATACACTTGTGGGCCCGAAGAGCAAATAAATGAGAGTAAAACAAGACAAGCAGAAGAGGCAACACTAATGTTTTATGCTATTTGCACTTCCCTGATGTAGTTTATTCCTGTATCGTTGCACCTTCCAGGGATCCCATAAATACATACAGGAAACTCCTGAAGTTTTCCTTTTTGTAAAGGATCATACACAATTCCAACATATAGGTATCTAATGTTTCCCCTTCTGTGCTCAGACACCTGTGATCAAAGTGTGAGAAGCAAAAGCCAATTAGAGGAAGAAGCTTCTGCAAGTGAGGATGCAGAGTCGGGAGAAGAGCTGGAAGATGACGAGGAAACGGGCGAGGAAGAGGAGCCAGAAGATGACAGGGAAACGGGTGAGGAAGGCAGTGATTCAGAAGATGAAGAAGAAAGTGATAGTGGGCCTGATCTAGCCAG
Source organism: Calyptomena viridis (assembly GCA_013390005.1). NCBI lineage: Eukaryota > Metazoa > Chordata > Aves > Passeriformes > Eurylaimidae > Calyptomena > Calyptomena viridis. The sequence continues at coordinate 73,655 of WEIV01021209.1, forward strand.
AGGCATAGGGAACATTGAAACGAGCTCCGAGGATGATGAGGATTTAAATGAGCTGTTCCCAAAGGAGCCGGAGATCGAGCATTCCTGGCGGGAGCTGGATAAAGATGCCCCTCGTGGAGATGAGGTAACAAGACTTTGCATGTACTACATGGCAACATCAGGAATGTCAGGGGTTCATTACAGACCTTCACCTGTGAAAGGAAGAGATTTTCATAAAGGTTTTTCAGCTTTTCAGTCACAGAATGCAAGGGATGATGAAATTGCCTGAGAATGAGACTTGCAGTTTTTGCTGCTGCCTCCCTGCCTTCTGAGGAGCCTTAACTATACCTGAGCTGCCTACAAGAGGGAAATGCAAACAAAACTGTGCTTTTCAGAGATTCCAGACTTTAAATAGTATTGCTTTTGTTTGCTACAGATTTTTTTCACTTTTAAAAATTGAGTTATTTAACTCGTACTTTTAAGAAATTAAGACATCATCAGTGACCAAGGACTTCACAACCAGCACAACTGATTGGTAAGAAATCACAGTACTCTAGTGCTGTCACAGTACCCTAGTACCAGTTGCTACTGTCACTAACAGTATATGATGATAACACAATCCTAAGAGCTGGTGTTGTCACTGCAGTCCCAGATCTGTCATTGGTGCAGTCCCTGCACTTATTTACTACTTGTGTCCTTTTTAGCTGTTCTGGCAATTGCTGCTTCTGACCTTTGTTGGTTTAAGTGATAAAAAGTGTTGAGGAAAATTATTTTGTTCATGAAAGTTTGTTGCTGACTTTGATTTTTACCAAAGTAAAAATTACCAAAGGGTTCTGCTAGAGAATTGTGTATTCCCCATAACAGTCAGGAATTAAATCTATGAACTTTATGTCCCTTTTTTTTTCAGATTACGAGTAGATTGGCAGTTTGTAATATGGATTGGGATAGGTTGAAGGCTAAGGATTTGCTGGCTCTATTCAATTCCTTCACACCCAAAGGAGGAACAGTTTTTTCTGTTAAGGTAAGACCTGATCTCTAAAAGGAGTACTGGTTTTTACTGTTTAAAAAAATAGACTACAAAATAAGAACAATGTAAGACAGTTCTGTGAAGAACCAAAGGAGAGAGAACTTTTTAAATGAGACACTGTGTTGCAATTTAATTTGCTGTGTTAGAAATAAATTGCTGCGTTTTAGTAATGAGCATGTTTTTGATAGAATTAGAGGCCAAAATCATTGATTTCTCGTGTTTATTAGGTTACATTTAAGTGCTATTTTTCTGAGACTAATAGTGAAGTCCTCCAAGTCTAGAAGGAGACTACATTTCCATGGTTAGTTGATTTGTCAGTGGTCTTTTTGGTAGATAACCCTACCTTAAGCCTGGCTATTTCTAAATGCATTCCAACCCCTCTTACCATTGCACAACACTTAATGTTTTTCACCACTTTTAAGTTAATAATGAATTGGTTGTTTTCTGGTCAATTAAGTTATATTTTACCATTATTAGTGTCTTTCTCCAGCTTTCTGGGAAATGTTAGTCAGATACCCCTTTTCAGAAAAGGGCCACAGTGGAATGAACAAAGTCAGGGTTGCTGTTGTTCTTTGTCTGTCTCAAAATATACTCATTTCTGGCAGGCAGTTTGGTTCTCCTACTGTCTTTTCCATACATTAAAGTTAGGAGGGTATTAAAGTTTATGGAATTGATCCCTTACATAAAATCTAAAAGCCTGGTGACACATTTTTTCACAGTTAGTGCACATTGCACTGCTGCAGTTAAAAATTCAGTTTTGTGTTGTTGTATTTGCAGATTTATCCTTCAGAGTTTGGAAAAGAGAGATTGAAGGAGGAAGAACAGAAAGGACCTGCAGAACTGTTTGAGCTTCCAGAGAATACCACAGAGAATGATGGGTATTTATGTCTTCAAATGAGAGATACAATATGTTTCCTTCTCAGTGAAAATTCCAATTAACTCCTGTTGCCAGAAGTTCACATGTGGCATCGTAATTTTTTAGTTTTTTTCAAGTGATGTTTTACAACTGGCCTTGGTTTGTTCTCAGTGCCTTTAATTAAATACATTTTGGTGAACCATGAGAAGATTTGCTTGTTGATAAGCGAGTTCAAAATTCTTACCATGTAGCTCATTGGAATAACCAATGGAATGAATGAGAGCTTAACACAGTCATTCTCCTCTACAAATTCATGCAGGAAACTCCCTTTGGTGCTCCCTGTCAAAATTCTTATCTGAATCAACAGGGGCCTTAACTTA
>WEIV01021209.1:78560-108780 GCA_013390005.1 Calyptomena viridis
TGTGTTGTGGGCACTTAGTGAAAGTTAAAGCTTTTTGCTTTCAGTCATTTTCTGGAAGAACTTAATTCATTTGCTTTGAACCATTTTGGAGAAAACTATTGCCAAATGAACATGTAACTTTTCATCATTTTAAACATAGAAAGATAATGTTTTACAACAGACACAGCTGTTTAAAATTCCCCAGTGATTTTCCTAATCTTCTGCTTTGTTAAATTTTTATGTTGACTGGTCTTTATAAGATTCCATTTTTAATTATTTAAAAAAAAATCACAAGTAATTTCTCATGTAGTGTATAAAAGGTTTTTGTTTTTTTTAAACTAAGTTCTTCAATTGTTTTACCTGTGACTTTAGTCTTTTTAACATTTTTTCCCCTACTAATTATAATTTTGAAGATGCACCAGGCTTTCCTAAAACGTTTTGCAACTTTTAAATATCTGTTTCCAGATATTCACTATTTTCTTGAAAAGACGAGTCTTAAAGAAAACTACCCCAAAACCCATCCCTGTCCCTGTTTATACTAGACTGAAAATTGATTTACTCCCCCAAGAGGGTGTTGTCACACATAGAAAACCTGTGGAATAGCTGTGCAGAAGCCAGGCAGTGAATCTTATATTTGTCCATTTCTTTTGTTCCCCTTTCAGCCTTACTTACTTTTTACTGTGGTAAATTCTTTCCTGCCCATGTGCCATACTCATGAAAAGCTTGGACTGTTTATTCTGTGAACCTTCCCAATGTAGCTGAAGAATAACATGTTTCATTTGCCTTTAAGATTTATTCCAGACAATGTTACATTTGATGATAAGCCAAAGGAGGAAGCCTCAGAAGTGAATGTAGCTGCTTATAAGCCCAAGTACTTCACATCTGCTGCTATGGGAACATCAAAGGTATCTTTACAATGGTTTTGTAATGTTTTTCTAATTTGTTTCATTTTGCTGTCAGCTTGTAAGTTATATATGTATAAATTATATATGTAGTGAGGAAAAGATTCCTGATTATCTCCACCATTTCAAAATACAGACATCAAACACATTAAAAGGTTCAAGCATGTTATGGAGCCACAAGTTGCAACCCTGTTTTGGATTTTAAGAGATTTAGCTTCTCTGTTACAAATTAAATATTGTATTCTGAGCTCATTATGTCTCTATTACAAGTTGCACATGAAATTGTTATTTACAGATATATACAGAGGTTTTGTGTCGTGTGACCTGCTGTTCCAGAACCTTTCAGTGCATGAAGAGACTTCTTTAGTCTCTCATGGTGCTCAAACTCCTTGAAACTCACTATGGAATAAATTCCAAAAACTTGTCATTAAATTCATTTTAGTAAATAGTTGTTATGGCTAATTTTAATAGACAGCATTACTAACACATTTGTGTTGCTTCTTAAATGGAAGATACCAAATAGTTTTCCCTAAAAAGACAGTGTTACAGTGTATAGTTTTGGTGTTGCAGTTTCTAAACTGGCATTCTTATTTTTGAGGTGGCTATCACGTGGGATGAGACAGATCACGAACGAGTAACGTCACTCAGCAGAACTTTTAACAAAGAGGAAATTCTTGACATGGATTTTCAAGCCTATTTGGCTTCATCAAGTGAGGAAGAGGAAGAACAGCAGCAAGGTACTTTGGTAATAAATGTTGTCCACAAAGTCATTAGCTGCAGTGCTTTGAGCATGAGTTATTTAAATATTTAAATTCCATATCTAGAGAAAATGCTTTGAATGTTATCTTTTACAAGGACAATACTATGGTTGTGGTATAAAAGCTGTGGTCAGGTTCTCCTGTAAAATAACCTGCCTTTTCTCCAGAGCTAAACATCTCCACAACTGGTGTGTGCTTCTGGTTTGTGTGTTTGACCTGAAGGTGGAGGGAAATTGGTGGGAGCATGTTGGCATTTTGTCTTTGCTCTTTGCAATTAGGAAACAATTGGCTTGAATTTGACAGAACATTGACAAATGATAAACTTTTCTTTGAAAGATTCTTAAGTTAGGCCTGTTGACATGGAAGCTGTAGAGTTCTTGAAATTTACTGGACCTTGGTATTCTTTTTTTCCTTTATTTCTTTCTTTTTGTTGTTTGAGGAATACACACTTTTCCATGTTCTTTATACATGATAGGAAAACACGTAGTTTTAAAAAAGGTATCTCTAAAGCCTCCAATGAGTTCATTATGCAAACCTGATTCTGATTCTCCAAATAAACAGTATCACTCATATGACCCCAAAATCAGGACATTACTTTTGAAGACCAAGCGAGTTCACTGAATTCAGAGTTACTCAGGTTGTTGGGGAGAGTTTGACTCAAGCATTGTCACCCTGGCTTTAAAACAGCTCTCTGGTTTTCATTTCTCTGCTGCAGAACCTCTTTATCTGCTGCTATTAATGTTGGATTAGGCCCAGTATAATGATTATAGTTGCAGGGATTTCAAGCAGCAAGATCACCTGATCTGAATCATGGCCTGTTGTCTTTATTGCTGCTAAGATAAATCCCTTAAAGTTGTTTTTCTTTGTACATTGGAATGATTTATGTAGAGGATGTGTCAGCTGTTCTGTTCATTCAATGCTGAATGAAGGAAGATCTGTTGCCTTTCTGTGGAGACTGAGTAACACTGATTAAAAATGGCCAAATGGTGGGTGGTTTGGAGTGATCCTAAAGACTGAGCCCCTGAATGGCTGCTTTCTGAATACACCTTGCACCTCTGAGTCTAAAAGAATTGGTTTGCTTTTTTGTTTCTTCTCCTACCCCCTTCTCTCTCTTTTTTGGGGTACCTTGACATCTCTTTGTCAAGTCTGGCAATATCTACTTCAATCTCTTCATTTTTGAGATAGAACCACAGAAGTGGAAGTGAGTGAGTTCTTTCCAGAGGAAAGGTGCTATTTTGAAATGTGGTTAATGACTAAATGAACAGTAAGATGTTTCAAATGCCTGTTGATTCATTTACTTCTTAAGAATATAAAGAGAATTTCATCTAACTTTGTAAGGCACAAAAATTGTCTGTGTTGCACCAAGGTGCAACTTGATTTAACTTGCTTGTTTTCATTCTGAAATTCATCATGCTCTTAATATACATAGCCTAAATTACAAGGCAGATTTCATTAAGCCTTAATCAGATCTTTCAAGCAGTTGCTAAAATTGATTTATACCACACTAAAGCAGGTTGTTGAAATCAGAAATGAGCTTGGAGCATGGAAAAGAACATTACAGATTGTTCTGGTTATAGAGTTGGGAAATCTTCTGGCAGCAAACTCAGCTTGGCAATACCTTGGCAAGGTTAATGTGCATTTGTTTCTCGTCTTCCATGTAAAATCATAAACTCTACCATTGTGAGCTTTAGTTTCTGTAGTAATGCTTAGTGAATGATGGAAATGGGTGCAGAGGGAGGAATTTCCATCTTCTGGCACGTACAGACTGCCATGATGTTAAAGAAGAGCATCTGTGATAAGGTGGTGATGGAAGCAAATATCCCTGTGAGCAACACTTCAGAAATTTTAAAGAGTAAAATTCCACTGCTGGGAAGGGGAAAAAAAAAATGACCTTAAATAATCTTATCACCCTAATAAATTTTAAACCTGGAAATGTCTAGCTTCTAGTGATGTTTTGAAAAGTAAGTTATTAATAGAGGAATTGCATTGTCACATCTTTAATGTGTTCCTGACGTTTTATCCGTTTGGTTTTGTGATACAAAACAGGATCTCATCTGTCAGGATTCCATCCAGCAGAATTATATGGCACTATGAACAAATGGGAAAAATCAATGTCAGCTGCTTGAATGGAAATGTAGGAGTATGATAAGGAGAGGAAAAATGTCCTGGACTTTTATTCATATTTTTTAAACTTATCAAAATGCTTTATTCATAAACAGGTTTTTGTTGGCCTGTTCTAATCTAGTTTTTGATGGAATTTTTCGACTTAAAATATGTGCATCATGAATGTTTGTATGATTGTTATACAACAGTTTTGTAATGTCAAGTACTTCAGTGACCTGGAATGTTGTGGTTCATAGCACAAAGTATCTCCTTGATGTTGCTTCTGAATTTTCTGTTTCTCTGGTGCATTCATTCCAGTTAGGAAGTGTTTGTGGCATTCACCAAATCCAGCCCATAATTGCTATTTTGACCATGAACACCAGTGACTTAGTGTATGGCATTTTAAAAATGCTTCCAATTAAGCAAAAATTAAGGGTTTATGTCTAAGATTTTAATCTGGGTTTTTTTTTTTTAACTTTGGAAAAGCAACATCTTTTCTACAGTTCTGCTTTGCACAGCACGTGGAATACTGAAACAAACTATATAACAAAATACTTTTATAGGTGTAATTTTAGTTATGTGGTCTTGATGGTATAACCATGGAATACCCTGAGCTGGGAGGGACCCACAGGAATCACTGAGTCCCCACAGGGCAACCTGAAAGTTAAACCACCTCCCTAAGAGTTTATCAGATGACAGTACATCCTTCTTTACTCTCTTTAAGTTGAGCAGTATTCACATGTCTTTTTGTTTGCTACAACTATTACAGAAGGCTAAGACATGGAAGGTGACAGAAGCAGAATATGCAATTATTTAATATTCTCTCTGGAAAGAAGAAGCAAGAGGATTTAGCATTTTACATTGGAATTCCGTGGGAATTTCAGAACAGAAGTACCACAGCCTAATTATTTTCTTTCTCTGAATTGCCAGAAACTTGATTGATGCAGGTATTGAGTACTTTTCCAAAACATGTTTGCAGGAGCTGAAGTGCTGGGTTTGGGTTTTAGTTAAAGGTGCTTGGAAGGCCAGGAACAAGACCCACCTCAGCATTCCTTCCAAGGAGCTGTTGGAGGTGTCCAGTAACTTAGAACTGAAGAACTCCCATCCCTGTGCAGGCCAGTGAGTCCCCACTCAGAAATGACTATTCAGGAGCCAGCTCTGATTGCAGGAGTGTTAATCTTGGCTTAGCTCTGGCTGGCTCAGGGCCCTGGTTTTAGCCCAGTCACCTCCCTGCAGGTGCTTAAAGGCTGCAGCAACAGTCACCTGGTTTGCAAAGGGAATTTTAAAAACTGCATCCAGTGCACAGCTCTCAAGGGGTTAGACTGCACTGACCTGGAGGAAAATGCAACAAAAATTAAAAAAGCTGTAATTTGATGCTTGTCGTTCATTTACTGTTACCTGTCTGTTCACATTCTCTTCTTCCAGGATCTTTCCTCCTCTTACAAAAAGACATCTACTCTGATAGGATTGGAATAAGTCTCTTTTGATTACCTTGAAATCTATATTTTTCTTTTTTTTTATTATCATTGAGATGAACTAATGGGATTTGCACAGCTTCTTGATCAGGGAGTGCTTAGAATGTGTAAAAGTGGGATTAAAGGCCCTTTTTTTGGTCATTGTTTTCTGGCTTGGGACTGAGGTCAGCACAATTAATTTTTCATATCATGCTGTAGTACAGTGCAATAACCTGTACCTCAGGCTTGCTGCTGGAATGCTGGAGTGCAGAGCTTTTTATTTTTAAATCTGTGGGTCTACATGCATTGTAGGTGTGGGGTTTTTTGACTTTTTTACCTTCTGAATTTGAGTAGCTACCCTGGATAGAATTGAGACATTCAGTGCATTTTTTATGGTATGGCCATCAGCATCCAAATCAGCAGCTGAGTTTTCTGCTGTGCCATTAAATCATGAGGGGGAATTTTATCTTTCTGTCTTTAAAAGAGACTCAGCTTTGCAGCAGACCTCTTGTCAAAAGTTTTATCTGCTACAAGTTTTTCACTCTCTTTATTTTCTCAGGCCGAGTTTGGAAAATAAAAGGAAGATAATCTTTTTTAAACTAAGAATACAATCCCTTCACAACCCTGTGATTACAGGAATGTGGTCTCAGCCAACTCAGCTGCCAATCACCAATTTAATATATTAAACCTCTGCATTTGGTTACATTTTTATTAATTTCAGCTTTTAAAAACAAACATGCCCCCACAAAATGTTGTACTGGAGTCTTTCTGACCAGCCTCATGATTTTAACTTTCTTCTTTTTAATTCTTTTAGCACTTCTGTTACTACTTTCCTTTGAAAACAGTAAGGCTATACTTATATTTTATACTCTACATTTCATCAGCTTTTGCCTTTTTCTCCTTCCCAGGTTGATTGTATTTCTCTTGCAGTGCAGCTGTTGGTGCAGCAGAACTTTTTGGTTTGTTTGTGTGTTTTGTTCAGAAAGCCTTTGAACAAGCTGCTGGCAGAAAGCACTGCTGCCTTAATATCCATCAGGAAGTGGTTCCTGATGTTGTGCAATACAGTGTGATGCTTGAAAGCTACTGACAAGGTTATTTGAACTCTGAACAAACTCTGAGAACACACTCAGCTCACTCTCCTTTCCTGCAGCTGTTGTCAAATGTGCTTTATTTGCCTACAGAATTAAAAGCTCTTACGGTTCCTTTGATGGAGATGTTGAACATTTGTTTTAAAACCATTCGTTTTGACAAAAGAAATGCAAGTTTTATCTAAATGAGAAAGAATGACAATATACATTGCCACTTCAGTTTCTCCTGGCAAAACCAGTGGGAAATACAAACCAGGAGTCCAGTGACTATCCAGGTTCTAGGGAGCCTTTAAGGAATTCTGCATCCGGTAACAGCTTCTCATTTCACAGCACACAGGAAAAACAAGAAAAGGGCTTCTTTTTCTTCTCATCCTCAGAACAGAGTTACCTTTTGCTCCCTGCACGAGCAGATGATTCCCTCTTAGGTCTCAGCTTCTGCTGAGGGCAGTGGAGAAGCGTGGCTGTCCCCGTGTGCCACGACAAGGATGTGCCCTGGAACACAGAGCTTTGGCTGGGACTTGGGAAAGAAAGGAAGGCTCAGGGCCTTTGGAAGAAGAGACAGGCAACTCATGGGGACTGCAAGGGTGTCGTGAGGTTGTGCAGGGAGAAAATTAGAAGGGCAAAGCCCTGCTAGAACTTAGTCTGGTTAGTGCTGTGAAAGGCAATAAAAGTTGTTTCTAAAAATACATCAGCAGTAAGAGGAGAGCTGAGGAGAATCTCCATCCTTTGTTGGATGCAGGGCAAAGCATGAGGAAAAGGCTTAATTAAATACTTCGTGCCTTCAGCCTCACCTTGGTGCCAGGGACATGGTTGGACTCTATGATCTTTTAAGATCTTTTCCAATCTAAATGACTCTGTGGTTCTATGAACTGTAAACATTTCAGCTTCTGGCCAACAACCAGCATCTTGCAGTGATGGGATGGGGAAAAGAACAGTGTCACATCTCAGTTTTAGCCAGAAACCAGCCTTGCAACTGCAGTGTGTCTTCCCAGACACCAGTTGTGCTGTCCATGCAATTCAGGAGTGTAGGAAGCACAGCTCTTCTGCTAAACCAGAGAAAAGCTGAAAAGGAGCCTGCCCCAAACCTAGTTTTCTACAGTTCAAGGAGCTGCAACATCTTTAAAACTTGTTCTGTCTCAAATATTTGTTTTAAAGCTTATTGTAAGTCACATTTTCTTTGTGTTTCCCTTAAAACAAAAAAAAAAGGAAGAAAAAGCTTTTTCCTTCTTGTTTCATTTGTTAATTCAGCAAGTCACTGAAGATTAAGGCATTGCATAATTCTCTTTTTGTTTGTTAAAACGTAGCATTCTACTTTCAAAAGGCACTATTTTTTCAGATTCAGACTCTGCCATAAGGGACTCTGAAACTAATAATTTTAAAATGCATTAAAGGGTGATCTGACCAGTGATTTCCTTTGCTGGACAAATTTTCTGTTCTCTTTCAGGATACTATTTTTATTTCATCTAAGGAGTTGTTTCCTAAGCATGAACTTCAGTTGATGACTTTTTTGAGGCTGTCTGTGATAGTTTTCCTCTCTCTTTCTAGATGGTGATGAGGTTAATGAAATGCAAGACGACAAACCAAGGAAAACCCAAAAAGATGATGAAGAGCAAATTGCCAAGTACAGAGAACTTTTGCAAAGTATCCAAGAAAAAGAGAAAAAACAGGAGGAAAAGGATATAGGAATGGAGATTAAATGGGTTCCAGGTAAGCTTTATTTTCTTTTCCTGCCTTGGAGGATATGCAGTATTGGCCTGCTAACAAGGTCATAGTGTAAGGTGCTGAATTTATAGTAAGAGAAACAAACCTTTTTTTTTCCCATAAATTGAAATCCAGATTTAGAATGAAGGAAATAGGAGAAATAATAAGACTGAACTCAGTTTCTCAGCTGTTTCTCTTTGTAAATTAATTTTTCTTCAGGAGTTTTTTTGTATTTGCTTTTCCATTCATTACTTTATAGACTTTTCTTAAATAGAATTCATGTGTTTTCCATAGAGTCCTAAAACATACCTACACTTTTAAAAATGAAAACCACTATGATTTGTTAACACAGCATAAAATTAGGGGAGAATGGTTTGAAAGTCTTGCTTGCATTATGCTCAGGATTTGGGGGAAGAGAGAAGGGAGAAGTCTGACCTCGCAGTGAGATTGCTCTGGGCAAAATAAAGCTACCAGGAGGGAAAGCTGGGGGGATAGTGACATCCAGATTCTCATCTGGAAATGAAAAAAAGGGAATTCACCATGTGGCATCCCAGAAGAACTCATCTTGAGATCCAAAAGCCAGTGTCTAGTTCTTTTTTTCCCTTGATGATGACAAAACATTCAGACTGATTTTTCTGTGTAGTTTATGGGTGGGTGCTTTCCATGGGATGTGATGAGCCAGTGTAACAGCTCTCTGCATCCACAAAGGGATCTCTGTGGCATCTCCTCCTTGATCCTAGCCCAGAGCTCATTCTGTACCAGCCCTGGCTCTTGGCAGTTGTCTCTGCAAGCTTAATTTGTCTGCTAGAGTGGCAGAGCTGCTCTGGAAAAGAAGAAACCATCGGTATCTTTTCCACGGAGCGAGCGAGTCAGGTAGGAAATGGAAGCATTTGGTGGATGTTCAGAGGGTTGGATGATGCAGCCCAAAGGCAGGGAAGGATGACATTCCCCTTTTGGGAGCAGCAAGGTGCTGTGTTGGCTCAGCAGGTGTAGGAACAGGCTCTGCCAGGACACAGCCTGATCTGTGACTGTAAATACCACGACCAGAGACACACCAGAATCCAGCCCCTTCACTGCTGATGGGTCAATTCCAGCTAGGAATGCATATCTAAGGATGTGATTTACACTAATGTTATTCTGAGTTCACCTAAATAATTTCTATTAAATAAAAACGATCACTTTTTAAATATTCTGATCTGTATTCTGATTGAACTGAATGGAGCAGTTGTATTCCTATTTCTTTATAAGATCTGTGTCCAAAAGGATACACTGACATTAAAAATAGTGGTGTGCTCTCAATTAATGTAATTGAAATAGATAATTCCAGTAATTTCTGGGATGAATTCTCCCAAAGCCTTTTCTAAAAAGCTGTCTCATGCAGGACAGGACAAGTGTTTGCTGACACAGAGTTGTACTCCATCTGTCCACAGCGTGTCAGTGCTGCATTTGGGAAGTTGCTCACTCAGTAGTTAATTCATTGTGTCACTGAGCATTCAAGGCCAAAGACTTTTATACATAGGTATCTGTTATAAGATCTTTACAAAGGCTTCTTGTTGCCACCCTTCAGACTGAAGGTGGAAACCACAGTCAAATTAGTTGCTGCTAGAAATGTGTTTTACGTTTTTACATTCTTTTCTGTTGTTTAAAGCTACCAATTTTTGTGTTGGCTTGGGAAACACATTTGGGGTTGTTTTTTGTTTGTTATACATTCTGTCTGCTGAAGAATGTTGCAAATTGTATGAAAGAAGTCCTCTAAATTAAAAAAATGCTAAGCAACTTAAGGTGGTGACAGAGGACTTGAGAGCAAACCATGCATTGCAGGAGATGGAAAATTGTTTTAAGGGAGACCAAAGGAAATTCTCTTCAGTCTCTCTTGCACAGGGAGAGCAAGAAGTTTTCTGAGAGGCTTTCCCTTGTAACTCTGTGCCTTGCCTGTTAGATTACATTAACATTTAGTAGAAATGCAGTATTAACTGTAGCAGAGATGGAATCCAGTTCCCTGATACAGGGGCTCCCTGTTTCTTTGCAATGGGACTTGACTTTAGAAAATTGGATTTGTTCCACACTGCATCACGTGCAACCCCTTCCTTACTGCACTGAGGATTTCCTAGAACTTCTGCTGTATCCTCATCCCCTTTGAGGGAGGGATGGGAAAAAGAAAACCCCAACAAAACCTGATACATTTGCCTGACTTTGTCTCAGTGCAGCTGGATGTCCGTGCACTGGGTCAGGTTTGTGCCCATGACACTGGCTTGGCTGTGTACAGTGAAGGTTACATGGGGTAGTGTAGAGTACCTGATGTTAATTTAGGAACTCTGATTTTGCAGGATATGTTAATGTTTCCTCACTTCTTACTCGGAAAAAATGAGATTATTATCCAAGAGCAGAGGTTCCTTTGCCTTTGCTAGAGACTGTTCAGCTCCCTGAGGTCAGTGATGCCACTCCTGGCTCTTAACCCTGCTGTGGGGTTTTGTCTGAAACACAAGTCCTAAAAGTGAAGTGAAGTGACTTAGCTTTGCTTTTGAATCAAAAGTTCAGCCCTTACAGATTCCAGGCAGCGTTTGGAGAGGAGTTCCTGCACACCTGAAAGGGATACTCTGATATATAAGTGTATTTTTTGTGGTGGAGCATAGTCAGCACATGTTGAACAGTAGTTTATAGCTCTGGCAATATATACACAGTCAGGGCTGTGCTCCCTTATGGAAGGGAGGTACATACATAAGTTATTTTTTCTTGAGCAAACGTGCTTATTTAAATTCCAAAACAGTTTAATTATGTTCAGTCGGAGCATTCTGAGCATTCAAAAATAGTTTTTGTTGTAATCTCTTAAGGCTCCTTAATTTTTTTCAGGACTAGTTTATGTCTGTTGAAATATTTTTATTATCAAGCTCTGCTTTAATGTGCTTGACTTATTGCAAAATCTTTTTCCTGCCCAAATGTTTAATACACAGAAGAATTACAACAGTTAAATCTAGGAAGTTTTTCAATTGAAAGGCAGAGATTTGAATTAATTTAAAAATTTGAGTTTTGGCACAGATATTTACACATGGTTATAGAAAGCATACTTTGTGAATGATTCAGTTATTCTTGAATCATAATAGTTTTAAATAAACCCTAGTGCCAGCAAAAATAAATTAAATGTAGTTCCAACTCTCTTTAGTCTGTTTCTTCTAGGCACAAAATCAGTGTTCTATTTAAGCATCCATCTGTTTTCTTAATCATATCTGATTTAAGCAACAATTACTACGAATCCTTATCCAGCTCCCAAAGCTCCCTTTAGAAAGCGAAGAGGGGAAAGACCACAACTGCATTTCTTGATGATATTCAGCCAAACTTCTTTTTTTTTATTTGACTTAAAAATTCTTCCTTTGGGAAGAACAAGATGTAAATATTTAGCGAGGCTTAAAGGAAAAATTCAAATTTGTTTTCATCAGAAATAGGAACAGAAGGCAATCGGGTCTGTAACGTGCACAGTAAAGCCCAGCTGTGTTGCTAGAGATGCTGCAGAGCACAGAAGTGTTCCTGTGGAATATTTATGTGCCCCTGGCTCGTGGGTTTGTGTGTCCCCTGCAGCACCAGCAGTGTGTGCTGGGCTGTGGGGGCTCAGCACTGCAGCTCTTCCTGCCTGGAACCTGCTCCGTGTGCTGCTTCTCTCAGGCACTGGCACCGTCTCAGGAAAACTCCATTTACTTCACCTCTTTTATATTTGGGGGTGTTGAGCTGCCACCCCTTTCAGCTGCCTGCAGCTGGGGGGGTCTTCTCTTTGCTGGGACACTACACACAAGATGAACTCACTCCTTTGGGTTTCCTGAGAACACAGACTTATTTTTTAGCTTCTAGTAACTGTGACAGTCTCAGACACTTCCACAAGTTTTCAAAATTAAGTGTGTAGAGAAGTAAAAGTTCTGTTCTGCCCACTCTCCCTCAGTCTCCCACCAGTGTACTTAGGTTTGTTGTACTCTTAATTCTTCAGCTCAAGTATGGTTTTATGCATGTTAATAAAGATGACCTTTTCCTCCCTCTTCTTGCCCTTGTTTGTGAAGATTAAATGAAACCAGAGCGATTCATTTACTCTAAAAAAAAAAAAATTGATCTCGATAAGGGTAGGAATTAGCCCTTTCTATGGCCAGCTAATAATTCTACCTAAAGTAGACAATTCTTTTCCCCTTCTGCAATCAAAATCCTTCTGACCACTTAAATACCCTCTTATTCTCGGGAAGTGGTCTGGACAGTAGTTTCTAAGCCATTCTAATCTGTGGAGAAACTCTAATGCCTTTCATGAGACTGCCAAATACCACAAGAAAGGCCTGGATTTTCCTCCAAGTCCTTCAGTGCCAGATGGATCAAATGATTCCATTTTCCAGGCAAATAAATCAGAAATATTGTAACCTCCTCTGAGATCTCTCTCAAGGGTCTTTCTTTTTTCTGGAAATGTGACATACACTTTTAAATTCTGTATTTACGAACTTCAGAGAGAATCTGCAAGGTTGATACCTCACCAGTAATGTTTTCTATAAAAGTACTACAAAATAGTATCCAAACTTATAGTAGTTCAATTTGTGGGAAGCTGATGACTCTGCTTTCATTGACTTTGGAGATAACTACATATTTGTTCTTGTTGTATGAGAGGGTTTCTTAATGGCACGTTTTTAGTGAACCTACGCAATATCCTTCCTTTATTGTGGCTCTGATTTGTTTGCTGGTTTAGCACCAAATTTTTGTGGCTGTAACAGTTTGCCACTTACTGTTAATTCTGTCATCTTTCCAGGGTAATAGAAGGATCCTTTATCTTGTTTTTCCTCCATTCTTTTCTTTCTGTGATTCTATGGGTTGATACGATTTTAGATCTTGTCCACAGATCTAAATGTTTCAGACATGTTGCAACCAGCTCTTCAGCCTTGGAATTAGTTTTGGAGTGTCAACAAGCACAAGGACAGGGACTGGTGCTTGCAGTTTTTCAGGAGAATATTCTGCCTGCTCTTCTGGAGATGGGAAGCACTGTCCATGAAAGCTGCCATCTCTGTTCTCAGGTCCTCCATACGGAGAAGAGCCACAAGGAATGATGAGGAGCAGGGACTGGCAAACAGAGACCTGGGAGAAAGCATGGGATCTAGTCTTGGCTGTCTGGAGAGGTCCAAGTGGGATTTCTGAGCAGTAAAACTGGAATGAGGGGTGGCAGAGAAGGCTGGTGGACTGGGGTGAGAACAGGATATTGAAGAGAGACAATCGGAGCAAGGAGAATTGGGGGAGAGATGGCAAATACCAGACTGGGAGGAGGAAGCAGAAACATGATTCCTACAAACTCCCAAGACATTTCAGTCATTCCATAGGAGAGGATGTTACCTATAGGATATTTGACTCATTTGTTATAGAAATTTAAAAAGAAAGAAGTATGCAAGCAAGGAATTGCAGGCAGGAGAAACAATTGCCCAGGGTGTTACCTCCTGCCAGGGGAGTGGATTCTGTTTGTGCCACTGAGTTCTGCTCCAGTCTGTTGCAAGGCAAGTCAGTTCACCTCTGTAAATCATGGAATTTTGCTCTTGCAAGTGCCCATCTTCTAAGAAGAGGCTGAAAGTGCATCAGTTGCATCTGAAATCTTTGTCCTCGTAACATTTGGGTGCTGTGTGATGTAATGACTTTTGGAAAAGCATCCTCAACTATATTGAACTTCCCACCAAAAAACTAAGATTGCTTTTAAATGAAGTATTTATTCTGGATTTAAGTATTCTAGTTGTCAGATGGGGATGTTCCACTTATTTAATGGGCTTATTGTTAAGGTGGTGATTTTACATCACTGAATTTTGTAATGATATATGTTATAGAAAACTTCATTCTACTTCTATTTACAAAAAAGTTAAATTTTAGGACACACTTGTGCTGGGCATTAAAGCAATGAGTGCGTGTGCTAAATTATGGATTTTCATGTAAACCTAATTAATACATCCAGACTCAACTGTCTGTTCCTGTTAGGCCAGAATTTTTTAGAGCCTGATATTTGCACTTCTCTGGGATTTACTTTTCTAGGACCCTGGTAAAATTGTCCTGCTCTGAGAGTAAAGTTTGTAGCCACCTCTCCCAGCTGTTGACAGGTCAGGAGAATAAACTGATGGGTTTTCTTACACCATATCCATAACAAAAGGATATGTAAGAGGTGCAGAACTGAGCTAATGATCTCACACTTACAGTTCCTTGCTGAGTCTACTGAGAGAATGATACTTTTCTCCTTCAGTGTTTCAATTCAGCTGCTAATTACTTTTGGTCTCTTGGTATGCTAATCAAACAAGGGGATGGTTTATTTCTCTTGCTGATTTTTTTATTTTGCTGGGGGTTTTTTAATTTTTTTTTTTGTCTTATTTATTACCCTTTGAACTGGTAATCAGCAATAACAGAAAACATTCTTTCAACTATTTATCTTTTTGTTTCTTTGAGAGGCTGATGTGTTTCAAGCACATCTGTGCCCTTGATCTCAGCTTCTTGTTAACAAATACCTTAAAAACCAAGCTATTTACCTAAAGCATTGAATCTGAATCTAGATTTCCTGTCATACCAGCCATGTACTGGTTTTTTGTTTTAGATAGTTTTCTGTTGTTAAGGCAAACTAATTCTAAGTAGCTTCAGAAGGCTAGATGACCTGAAAATAATTTGTCTGGTTTAATTTAAAGCATGTCATGTCATTACATTAGTACGTAATGCCAGAAATATGAGGGGTTTACTCACATTTTTTCTGAGCCTTCTAGCTGCAGATTTAATTTGCCACTTCAGATTTATCCAAATAATAGCTTATTCTTCTTGTTTGTAATGATGAACAGAAGATACACTGGGCAGCAGAGATCCTGCAGCATTTTCACAATATTGTCACAGAGGCAAAGTTTCAGCAGCTTGACTAATTCAGAATCTTAACTCATTCTAGTGTGGTACATTAAACATAATGGCTCTGTGTATGTCTGCTGTTATTATTCAAAAAGTGGCCTCTATAAACTGCACAGTCTAATGTCTGGAGAGGAGACTTTTCTGAGGAGCAGCAGGAGTGTTGGGAATCAGACACCACATGAGGAAGCCCTTCTGACTTAAACAGTTTTTACAGAAGGCATTTTTTATTTGCAAAAACTTGTCCTATAAAGTGATCTTCTTTATAAAGACATTGTTTTAAGCAATATTTATGTTGTTTTCCCAGACTTGTTAAAGAAAAACTACATTATTCTCTTACAAAGGAGGAAACATTTGGTTAAAAAAAATCACATTCATCTCATTTCTTTACCTTTTTTTTCTTTTTTTCTCCTTAGGCCTCAAAGAAAGTGCTGAAGAAATGGTCAAAAACAGGTTGGAAGGAAAGGATAACCTGACTCCATGGCAAAAATATCTAGAGAAGAAGAAAGAAAAAAGAATGCTTAAAAAAAAGAGAAAGGTAATGTTTCTGTTGGCCCCTTAGTGGGGAGTTGTTTGTTTGTTTTCTGAAGTTGCTGTTACTGTTTATTTTGGATAAACTGAATAAAAACTTGTATGGCTGCCAGGGGTCCTTTTGCTACTGAGTGCATATCAGTTCAGAGTGGTTGTGATAATGAGAATTTTAAAGTTGTGTGCATGAAAAAACAGTCCTGTTCTAATGTGCAAATTGCTGCTGCTTTGTCTTCTCACACAGGGAAAGTAATGGTGAAGCAACTGTGGCAGAAATAGGCAGATAAATGGAATATTTGTGCATGTGCTAAGAGAAAATGGCATGTGGCATACAGAATCCAGCCTCCCTAAGTTTCTAAATCCCTCTGAACATGACTCATATTGCAGAGTAGTGTTTCTAAGAGTAATCTCTACACCTTGAGTTACACTGTGCCTTCCAGTTAGTTTTTACTGGCATTTGATGAGTAACTTCTTAAACCTGATGGGTGCTCTGAATAAATGTGCACTGTGAGGTAGCAGAGCTACTTTTTCTAGCATAATATTCTTGTTCAGTCTGATGAGTTAAGTCAAGGGGCCAGTAAAATTTCTTCTTTTAAATCCCAACTCTTTGTGAAGTTAGGACCACAAAATGAAGCTCCTTGCTTGAGTTTTTTACTTTTGTGGAATGTAAAGTAAGGACAAAACAGTGCTGTAATCCTGTAATTTGTTGGAATGGTTATCTGGTACATCACTGGGGGTGCACCTCCTAAAAAACTTCAAATGTGTGAAACAGGTTTTAAATCGTTCATTTGTCTTTACTAGCAATTTTTAGTGGATTTTTAGCTTTATGATGTTCTACCTACAGTATTGCAGTTTTGATCTTTGTAGTTACTGACAGAAGGAACAAGGAATTGCAGTGACACTTTAGCAGTTTAAATGTTGATTGACATAATGTGTGTGCTTTGTGGCAGGTTACTGCTGAGAGAGAACAGAGTGAAGATGAACTTCCACCTGATGTGGATCTCAACGACCCCTATTTTGCTGAAGAATTCGAGAAAACAGGTGGGTCCAGAGAGGAACAGACCTGCCCTTTCTTTAAATTCCTTTTATATAGAAAGAGCCAGATATCTATGGGTCCCCTTGGGTCGACTACAAAAATGGTTTTGCATCATAAACAAAGCTGTCTTTCAGAAGAAATCACTTTTCTCTTAGTCTGATACACATTTTTACCAGTGTACTCTCAGCTGCTTAGAAACCCAAATAGTGAAATGTAGTATCTTAGGAAATAACTTATCCAGTTTAGATTTTTAGGATACCTTTTTTACAAGCTTCTTAGTGTAAAGTTTACATTAGCTTTGCTGTGGTAACAGCACATTTATTGTGAGTTAAAATCATTAACAGTGAGTTCCTGGCATTCCAAAACCTAAGGATGGCTTGTATCAAAGTATATTAAAATGAAAAAAAAGGCAGAAGAAAAAGAAAAGACAAACAAAAGAAGATAACAACATATTTAAAAATATTCCCAGTCTTTTGTTTTTGTCAGGGTTTTTTTGAGAATAGCAATGCAGATCCAAGTTCCATTTAAAAAGAGTAAATTACTTTTCATTTAATGCCAGCCAAGACAGGCTTCTCTCCTGATTGTTGGAAATTTATGTTAGGAGACAGTAAATAATTAAAAACCAAAACCTGGGTGACTTTGTGCTGCTGTGTCTGTCTTAATAGTCTGAAATACAGAACAGTAGGGTGAGTCTGTCCATGTTTGAGTTAAAAACACCACAGTCTAAGGTGTCATGCTTTCCTGGGGAGTTGTGTATGAGTTCTGAAATAACTCATGGTAAGGATACCATTTGCTCCACCACATTCTTTAGTTTGTCTTTAATAGCAAGATTATCCAAGTGCTCTCAGATGATGTTTGATATTCTGTGTAAAATCTCTGATAAATTGTTTTCTTCTGCATTATGTTAGAAGTTCTTTGTGCCGTGGAGGGGCTCAGCAGAGAATGGTCCTATCTGCACATCCATAAACCTTCTCCATAATGTGGAGGATAGACTTTAATGCTCATGATCTTTGAGGGTAGTTAAATAGACATAAAGGTTAAGAAAGTGAAGCTTTTGTCTGCAAGATGACTGCTAATCTACTGAGCTACAGGAGAAAACCAGACTGTGGTGAGCCCTGGAGGGGTTTGAAAGGGAGAGGTTGGCTGATGTTTTAATGGTAATTACACAGCACAACTTTGGCTTTCACCAAGTTTACCCAGAACAGCCTCTGTCTCATAGCTGGGGTTGCTTTTAAGCACAGCTAATTTATCCAGTAAGGGAAAATGGGTCACAGTCATCTTTGAACTCAGCTGTAACTCTGCCAGCTTTGTATCCGGGGTACAGGGGGCAATAACTGAGTGATCATCATTTTTCACACACCTTCCACAAGTCCCCTGAAAGACTGAAATTCCTCCCCTAAACTGACTGTCACATTATCTTGGGTTATGCTGCCAGAGCATGTGGCAGGGTGTGTTTGCAGAGTCCAGAGGAGCAGCTGAGGGTGCAGTGGGGCTGCATGTGCTCCCGTGCTGCATTCAAGGTTAACAGCAAACGTGAGTGGGTCTTGTGTGGGGTAGTTTTGGTCCAGCTGAGGCAACTGGAGGGAAGCAGGAGTGTAAGGAGCTGTTAGACAAAGGGTCTGACAAAGTAAGAGCTGTGGAAGGAAAACTGGAAATTTTGGGAAGTCTACTCAAGCATAGATTCCTCGGGTGTGTCTTTGTTCCTGAAAACTGTTTGTAAAGCAGGCAGTGATGTGAGGGGGCTCTGTGGGGTCTCAGAAAAGGTTCATGGGAGACAAAATGACTCTTGTAGCTTAAACCGTTGGAAAATAATTAGCTGAATAGTGTAATTGCTTATTAACATGACAGCAGTGTCCTGCTCTTGGAGATGACTGAATAGTTTCACAACACATAAGGTTATTAAACATAGTTTCTGTTGAGCCTTTGAGGAAAAGGTCTTCCCACATTATTGTGACTCTTATTGGTTCCAAACCATTTGATGCCTTCTCATGGTCTAATTTATGACATATGTAGGAATTGGTGGCTCTTTAGAGCTGGAAGGGAGCAGTAGGACTGTGGGGACAGAGGTTAACAGCAAAATCTAAGTGTAGTTGCAGAACCTGTACTTGGCAGATAAAGTAGATGAAAAGATTCATTTACTGTGTGTCTTTGCAAGGCTTTTAAGACTGAGTCTCAAGCTTCTGAGTAAGAGAGATAAAGGTTCTTTTGAGAGAAGAGGTTTTGATTTGGGGTCAGCCTCTGTATGTGAACCCTCAGAACCATGATTAGCTTTTACTGTCAGCACTGGAAAGTCGTTGAAGTGCAAAATGAACGTTGCAAATTAAATTCTTGAGCTGAGAAAGAGCCAAATGGCAGCTTGAGGGGGGATTACAGCAGAGACTGGAAGCTTTTCATCCTGGCTGGTGGCAGCTACCAGTTATTTCTGCATAACTCTGAGGCACCTGCTGCTGTAGGTGGGACAAACCTGGTTAAAAGATGCCAGTGAGCAGGAGGTGCTAGGAAAAATCTGAGGGTTTGCAGTGGGTTTGCCACAAGTGTGCAAAAAGTGTGTGTGTGGTGGGGCTTCCAGAATGTGTGTGGGAAGAGGGACTGTCAGGAGTATGTGAGAGAGACAGAAAATTCTGCTTTTGGGAATTCTGAAACCGAACTGTTCTCAAGTATGGGGCAAATTTTTGAGTGCTAGGAGGAATATTTAGGGCCCAGGGTGGGTTTATGAGCTGCATAGTGTCACAGGTTTTATTAATTTATTTGTTTTCATGGGAGAGAGCTCAGTTTGGTACCAGCTCCTGGTGCAGCCCCAGCTGCAGCCACAGAGAACTTGGAAGGCATAAAGATAAGTCATGTTCACTTGTGTGATTCCATATGTAGTGACAGATGAGGGAGGGAGACCTGAGTGGTCTTTCTTGGGGGGATGTGTGGAAAGACAAGATTTACTGATGAAACTTCTCATATAATTGTCTCCAATTCATATCTCTGTGCCCTGTTTCCTTTTCCCTTGTTTAGCCCCTTCTGGGAAGATAAAAAAGATTCCATAGTTGTTGAAGTCTTGCAGAAGGCATTTATTTCTCCCTTCTACACATTAACTTGTATTGTGTGGTTTAGGTAACAATATTATATCTGAATCTGATTTGCCTGCACATTTTCTATTCAAAGTACTAGAAAACTAATAGTTTTCTACTACAACTACTAAATAAACAGTTTAGATTTTTAGCTGATGACGTTGTGCATGTGGATAGTTTGTTTTTTGGTGGTGGTGGTTTGTTTCTTCTGGGAATCCATTTCCAGCTTGGAATCCATGTAAAAATAGTCAAGAGAAATAGTCAAGGGAGGGAAAAAAAAAAATCTTCTTTAGGAAATGTGTCCTGTTCCAGAGTATCCTTAGTGATATAACTTGACATGTTTCTGGCATGTCTGTGTTTCTACTCCAAGTACAACCCTGGCTTAACAAAATAAAGCCAAATATCTTCCTCAGGAGTACCCCCAGTGGACTGCAGTAAATTGCCTGGGAATGTCATTCCAAGCTCTGAGGTCACAGGATGTAGTTCAGGTCAGGAAACCTTCATTTTTTCCTGCTCCTTCTTGATTGAGATCTACAGGCATTCCAAAGAGGATAATTTGATTTTGTAGGATTTCTAAATAGGTCTGTTTTCATTAAAAGTTACATTTGACTAATGTCTGTCTAATCAGCCTTGACTTGTTTTGCCATTTGAGTATTGCTGCCTCCTTAAATTAAACAAAGACTCAGTGGATTTTTATTGCTTTAAGTCTACTTGTTATTTCTTAACTTTTCAGCCTTTTTCCACATCTGACATGTAAGTGTTGACTGCAAGAAAATGAGATGTACTTAGAGGTTGTGGCCATAGGTAAATTCTGCATAAACTTGTATAAATGTGTGCATGTCCTGGATTTGCACTTAGGTTTAAAGAAGCAGCCAGGATCAGCTGGAAGTGCCTCAGAAGATGAAGATGAAGTTGAAAAACAGAAGGTAAAGCGCTTTAAAATGTTGCATTGCCTGAATTCTGTGACTGTTTGGTGTGTGCTTGTGAGTGGAACTGCAGAATTTCATAGGATGGCAGGAGAATAAAATGACTCCATTTTAATAGTCAGAGCTTTTGGAACAGAACCTACCCAAGAAGTTGGTGTGTTGGGCAGTGCTGAGCCTTTACCTTTTAACATCAGCATTGTATAAAAAATCTTTGTATTCAACCCTTGTCCTGTAGATTTTTAACCTTGAAGATTGAGTTGCTTGCTATTTTATGTTTGCCTTTTTATTCTTTCTCAGAACAAATTAAATAAATTAACATATCTGGATTTAAGTAATTTATTTTTATTTTGCTATATAAATATCAATATTAAATTGTATCTATTGGAAATTTCTAAATTATGGTGTACAATTTCAGATTAGATAATTAGTCTTAGGTTATTGTTAATAATCAAAATAGTGATAAATATTTAATAAATAATTAAAACAGTGATAAATAAATAAAAGTATTATGTGTATTAGGTTACTAGTATTATATTATTAGATACGATTTTATTTTTGTATCCAATATAAAGGAAATATTTTAGCTCTAGTTTATATCTAAGAAAAAGGAAATGAGCTATTGTGTTATTACACCTCAAAATATTAAAAGAATGTTGCTATGGATGAAAAAATACTGCTCTGACAACCCCATTTCAACTCATCTATATAAATGTAGACTCATACAGACTTTATTAATGAGATGCTGTATTTTTCATAGAAAATTTAAATTTCATTGTGTCCATGGGCTTCCTTGTTCTGTAACAGGCTGAAATGGCCCTGCTGCTGATGGATGATGAGGATGACACCAGAAAACACTTCAACTATAAAAAGATCGTAGAACAACAGAACTTGAGTAAGAAGAAGAAGAAACTTCTCCTGAAAAAGAAAGAATTATTAGAAGATGACTTCCAGGTAATGGTGTGCTCCTGGTTTTGTCACTGGAGCAGTTCCAGGAGTGACAGACCTTCTCATGGGCTGTGACTTGTTAAGCAGCTCCAGTTTTACTGGGTGTGAAAGCTTTGCTGTCGTGGGAAAATGTTACCTAAAGTAAACTCTGCTTCTCTGCCCACAGGTCAATGTTGCTGACACAAGATTCCAGGCCATGTTTACTTCTCCCCTGTTTAATTTGGATCCTTCAGATCCAAACTTCAAGAAGACAAAGGCAGTAGAAAAGATCTTGGAAGAGAAAGCTCGGCGAAGAGAAGAAAAGGAGCAAGACCTGAAGGAGGCAAACAAGGGCCAGGAGAATAAGGTGGCAAAGAAGGGAGAGGTTGCTAAGAAAACCATAGATCCTGCCTTGTCAATGCTAATAAAGTCTGTCAAAAATAAAACTGAAGAGTTCCAGGCAAGGAAAAAGCAGAAATTCAAATAACTGAACTTTGGCTTCACTCAGACTTCACTTTAGTCTCAGCTCTTCTAACTGGTGCCATCTGGTAAAGTTACTGCAGCCTGCCCTGGTTCCTGCCCTAAAATGTCCTGAAAAGTCTTTTAATTATGGTGGTGAGTTTTAAAGTAACTAGAGCAAGAATTGCTTTGTTCCTCAGCCACAACAGTTACAGTTTTGGACTGTTATTGAGGAACTAGACCTTGAAAACACATATGGAAGGAAGTGATGGTTTGGAGGCAATTCTTTGTATCATGTCATCTCTTAAAAATACCACAAGTGCTGAAGATGGCTGCAAAAAGTAGTCCTAATTATGGGTGTATTTATAAATAATAAAAACTCTTCTGCAGAGGTTTATTGCTGAGACTAAGTGATCTTAAAGTTTTAAATTCCACAGAAATCTGTAAAGCATATCTGTCTTGATAAAGAAGGTAACAATATGACTACAAATTGAAGAAATTTTGTATATTTTTAAAGGGTTATATATATGCTTTATTAATTTCTCCCTTAAATACTCGAAGACTTCCTGGGTAATAGAACTAATTAATGGAAATATTGCCATTTAGATGTGTTTCATTAACATACATTGGAAATAAATGGTTTAAATTGGCCCAGAGGAATTTGGGCATTGGCTGTGTTTTCTTCTTCTGCACCTCCATCAAATTATGCCAAAATTAAACTTTATGTTATTAATATATAATTAATTATATTAATATAATTATTAATATAATTATTAATATTATATTCCCACGAATATGCACTTAGTCTTCCAGCATTAAAAGAGTGAAAAAAATGCAAGGCATTAATGCAATTTTAGAAACTTTGTCATTTCACCATGTTAGTGTTGGTGATGGAGGTATCAATGGAGCAGGGGAAATACAGTAGGGAAATACAATACTCCTCTTTCCTGGAGTGTGGCCATTGGTTTGCTGGGGTTGGGGGTTTTTAAAAACTTTTGTATCAGCTCTAATGGAAATACAACATTGCTTAAAAAAGACTGGAAACTATAAGCAAGGAGCTGAAAGGTAATTTTCAATTTTAAAGATGTATTTTTAGTTTTGCAAGGTGTTCTACTAATTTAAACAATCCTGTTAAAACAGAGGTTAAAACTATAGATAATGAAAGTTAGTGTTTATAAGAAGTGAATTTATCTCAGTATGTAAAGGATATTACCAAGTTGGATTTAGCACCTGAGAGGTTGTTTGGTGCCCAAAATGTTTTAATTCCCAAAAGGGAATTAAGGACCACGACATGGAAATACAGCTGGAGTTGGAGTTTACAAGAGTGCTTTGCAGTGATGTGCCTGAGGAACCTGCACACCTCAAATGTTTCAAATGTAGTTGCTCTTCATAAACATTTGAACACCTTCAGATTCTTTTTGGCTTAATACTGGGTCCATAGAGAGTCTCCTATAACTTTGGTTAGTAATTTGTATGGAAAACAAATTTGGTGGGGGATGAAAGGCAACAAATTGCACTGTGTCCTTAATCCTTTGTTAATCCTTGTTAAACCCTGCTGAGTTTTAACAAACACTTCTGTATCATCAGTGCTTTTCTTAATGTCTCAATGCTTTCATAACTTCACTGGAAATCAACGTGTGGCATCAGTGGGTTCCTACTCCTGTGGAATTCCCAGATGTGCTGAGTGACTCACTGGTACAAAACTCCAACAGAACAACTGTACTGCAATCCTTGTCCTTGAGTAATTTGGGGAAAAAAAAAAAAAAAGATAAAATTAAAAATCACAAATTATGAGGACTTTTTATTGAAATTAGATGGTGTAAACTATGTGTTTTCATGTGTCTGTGTGCTGGCCACCTTTTTTCTTCCAGTTAGGAAGCCTGGCCTCCACTTGGAAGTCATGGGAAGACAAAATGCACAGAAGGATGAAGGAAGACTTCCCAGTGGTTTTAACTGTTGGTTGAAATAATTATTTTGCTCTGTGGTAATGTGTATTGGATGTCCTGTAAAAGCTGAAGTTATGATCATTTTATCTATTCAGATGTCCGTGGTGGTGGTGGTTTTGTTCTCAAGTTACCAAGTTCTGAGGGGTGTCTTGGTTGGGAAGAAGTGCAGGATCTGTCCCAGTGTGGATCTTAGATGGGAACGTGTACAAATGTCTGTGTACAAAATTATTAGCTCCAAATCCTCTTTTCCTTTCCTCCCTTAAGAAAACAAAAAAAACAAAATTAGTAATAATAATTACTAGTCAGTAATTATTCAGATCCCATTATCTAATCTCCATGATTCCAGATCAATGCCAACAAAATCTGAAGTGATTTCTCTCTGTGTTCAGCAGAAGGGTATTTTGGAAGTCTGGTAAGAAGTGGCCATGTCTCATCTAGAATTCATTGCAATTCATATCCCTTGGGGTAAACAAAGCAAATGATGGTTTTGACAACCTCATCCTTTTAAACATGAAAATAGGATCTAGAAGTTCTAACCTCTGAACTTTAAAATATGATTTTATTTTTCCCTTTCACTAAATGTCATGTAACCAGCAAAAGTGATGGCAATGAAGTAAAATAACACATTAAAGACAGGACTGTTAAAAGTTAGACAGAACTAATTTTTCTAGCAATTTCTGAGGTCTGGTATAAAGTAGTTTGTCTCCAAGTTGGCAGCCAGGAGAGCTCATGCTATAGTGTAAGCCAGGCATTTAGAACTCTAATATTACAAGTGGAAATCACAAGAGGGTTTATTTAAAAACCAAGAAAGATCAGACAACCAGAGATGAAGAGCCACATATGTTTTCAATTATTCCTTCTCAAAATTAAATTTATTATTTCCAATTAATGGCAAATTGCCTGTTTTCTTTTTCTGTTTTGATAGTGTCCAAAATGATCAGTAAGTTGTGCCATCATGTACTTGTTTAGCAAACAAACCAACCAAGCAAAATACTGTCTTTTTTTAAATAGTCTTAGAAAGTTATGTTACCTATATTTGAAAGTATTAGAATAATTAGGTTGTTTTGTATTTGTCTTAAATTATGACTTAAATGCCTCGGTCTAGTTTAGTAGCTGTGCTAAGAACAACACCAGCACTCCTGATTATTTCCTAGAATACTTTAAAAAACTGCAACCTCCTTAATGTAAAAATGGACCTTTTCATGCAGAGCACTATGTTACTGCATTCCTGTAGAAAGCAAGACAAGGTGGCAGAAAGATCTGTTTATTTTTTCTGTCCTTAACATACAATACGATAAATTGAGTATTTTTGGCTGGGTTCTGCATCCAGAATGTCACTTAAGGCCATTATTACTTTTATGCCCTTCAGCACCGCTGTGTGACTCATCCCCACTCAGGAGTGTTCCAGGCCTGTATCTGAGCCTTGCAATGGCTGTGAGTTGCAAACACTGCTTGTAGCCTGCACTGAGCCCCTGGCAAACCTTGCTCCTCTCCCATCCTCAGAGACACCCCATGCAAAGGCTGGTTGCCACATTTTCATGGGCAAATGTTCCTGGACAGTGTCCCATGAGCTCCTTGGCGCTGCACGAATCCCCTGCCTTTGCATTGAAATCCTGCCCGGCGCACTCGGACTTTTCCCTTTTTATATTTCTGGGACAAGGCAGGAGGGAAAGGACAACAGAGGCAGATGGAGCTTGTAGTGATTTCCAGTGGCATGAGTCAAAGGTGGACATTGTAAGTCCGAACAGAGAAACTGCCCCCTGCTGCCAGCAACGGGTGTGGCTGAGCCATTTGGCTGCAGAAAACACGAGTCTGAACAGAAGTGGTCACCAAAAGGACTGAGAATAGCCAAGAAACTGGGTTAGGGTGGCTGGGATTGCTACGGGTGATGAGATCTAAGTTTTGTAATCTCCAGCAAAGGTGTCCTTGCAGCCAGAGGAGGGAAGGAAGGCCCGTAATTCCCAAAGCCACCAGAAGTTGTGTGTTTGTTTTCCCACATATTTCTCATTTGGTGAATTTCAGAGCTCCGTATAAGGAAACTAAATACAAGTGCCTAGGAACCAAAACTGTGTCAGAGAGCAAATGAAGCACAGTACATGTGCAATCAGCTCTGGCATTTGTTGAATTACCTGAACTGATGCTTTTCTTTAAGCTGTAGTCTGGCATGAAAATACCATGTTAAGGGCAGCAGTCTTCGTTATTCTTTATTTTAGTGTCCAGGTGTTCAACTTTGTGAAACAACTGTTTTGTTAGCACAGTATTTATTATAGTTAAATAATAATGCTTATAATGCTTAATGCTCTGTGGAAGCCCATCTGTCACAGATGGATCATCACCTGAGTCCAGAAGAGCATCCTCAGTATTAGCAGGGACCAGTTGTACAAATGCTATATAATATCAGGACAGGTGCAGCAGACCACGCTTGAAAAGAACGTAAATCTATCACGTTATTTGGGGTTTTTAAGAAGCCCAAAATGTACATTTGACAGCAAAGCAACCTGCTCTGGTGAACAAAGATGATTTTGGCACAGAATAACTGCCTTATTTTGCTGAGTTACATTTTTTGAAAGACAAAAGGTATGAAATACAGAAAAAGGGTAACCATTAGAAACTTAATGTCGCATAGTAAGAGATGTAGTTTAAAAGTGCAAGTTCTAAAATAAATCTGCACTGTTTTGTGCATTGATCTCAACCTCAACAAAATGTGAATTTGCTGATAAAGCTCATGAGCTCATCTGAGGGATGAGAATGGATTTTTTTCTCCTCATCTTACGTCAGAGCTTCCTCAGTAAGAGAATCATTCTGCTAATGATTCTTAAAGCTTCACAGGGAACTCAGAGATGCTGAAGTTCCTCTGTTGGTTCAGTATCACACAATTTGAGGAGGAGGATGTTGTGAAGACTGCCCTTCTGAAATGGTGTCCTATCTTGAGTGCAATAAAACAACTCTGGCTTGGACTAAATCCATGGAGAGCTGCAAAAAGGTCAAAACCCATAAACCCCCTCCACCAGGCAGGTCAAACCCCATAAAAACAATGAGATGATCAAACATGTGGGGAAGGCCTAGTTCAGGATTCACTTAGTCCTGTTTTGCAAAAATACATATTTTAAAATTGTTATATTTAAACCTGAACCACACTTTGTACAGGCACGAAGAGAAATGATCCCTGACTCTGAAAACCACTTTTCTATGAGTCCTGACTTCCTGATTTCCTGTAGCAGTCGATGGGAGATGACAACCCTGCTGCAGTGGCCAGTACACACCCAGTACACACATATCTCACTTTTTAAGGAATAAAGACAAAACCTTGTAGGGATTTGCTACCAGTGGTTATTTTGGCAACGACTGACGAGTGCATATTTGAAGTTCCATTTCTCAAAAGTCCCGTGTCTTATGATTTGGCCCCCATGTAGTTGGAGCCCCGAGAGCTGCCTGACAGATCCCAGTCACACCGAGTCCCAGCTTTTGGAGATGTGATGGAAGGAGCGCTGGAAACAACCGTGTGTGGGTGTGGAGCAGCCAGGAGTGCATGGAATGCTATACAGACAGGTCCAGGATGCTAGAGGCTTTTCCTCATGTGAAGCAGCTCATTATCTGGAAAAGACATTATTTTACTGGCTGGAAGTCAAAGAAGGGGCCTCTTTGTATGCAGAGGAAACAACGAGCCTTCCTGGAGAAGACTGCAGGCTTATTGATGCTACCTGCAAAGATCAGCCAGTCTTTCAGAGGGATTAATGATGTGATATTTGAGTGGATTCCAGCCTTCAGTTGCTATTCTCCTTTTACAATCGTTCAGATAAACAGTTCCTGTTTGTATTTATTGGTGTGTTAAGCTTCTTTTTCTGTTGACTGTAGAAATGAGTTGCAAAGTTCCTAAATTAAACTGGAATGGTTGATATAGGGCTGTATTTCTATCTGCTTGCCTTTTTTTTTTCTTTCTTCTCTTCCACGTGGCCACTTCCCAGACAAGTTCTTCTTTAAAGTGTTAAAGTTGTCTTGAATTGATGGTTTAAGGGTGTCCTCTCATTAAAAGGTTAAAAGACATAGGAAAGGGATATGGGTCTTCTCTACTGCTGCCTTTTCCAAGCATTTCTGTCCTTCAGCAGGTGTCCAAAACCACTGAAACCTCTCCACCAAATGCTCAGCTATTTCTTGCCTGGAACATCTTTTGTAAAGCCTCACTGGAGTCTCTGGACTTCAACGGCCACTTTTATCCAAAATAAATTAAAGCAGCAGATAAGCTTTTTATCAAATTAGGAAGTAAAACCAGTAGAGTTTCAAAAGACAGATAAAGTGCATGAAGAAATCTAAGATAATCAACAAAAAATAGAACAAAAACAAAACCAGGCATTAAAACACAGCTGGAATCTTTGTAAAAGGAATAAAGAAAGCCTTTCACTTCAAACCTGAACACTGAGGAATGATTTACAGAATGAGATCACATTTTTATTGGATTAGCACCACAAATCTAGAGAAAAGCAAGGACAGAAGATAGGAAAAAAAACAATAAATGTTTGGCCAGTTTGGAAACTGTCACCGACAGCAAGGGACAAGTTAAGTAAAGGCATCAAAAAACAAGTGAAACCAGACATTTGGACTTGAAATCCAGTTCTCCTGGAGAACAGCATTGGACCAAGCCTTGATAAGGTTTTAGCTTCCCCCCTAAAAGAAAGAAGGGCTCTGTGATCAGGCTGTCCATCCATCAGCCTGACAGCCCTATCTCCCTAATTTGAACCTGCTGCCAACTTCAAGGAGGTTGGACAGAAGGGTCAAGTCAAAATATGTGGAGCTGAGAGTCAGACACATGTGCTGCCTCTTTCTTAGCCAACAGACAGGAATGCTGGACAAAGGGAAAATGGGAGGTGGAGGGTGC
Organism: Calyptomena viridis; assembly: GCA_013390005.1. Taxonomy (NCBI): domain Eukaryota; kingdom Metazoa; phylum Chordata; class Aves; order Passeriformes; family Eurylaimidae; genus Calyptomena; species Calyptomena viridis. The sequence goes on from WEIV01021209.1 coordinate 107,164, forward strand.
ATAGGACCTTACACAGGACAGAGGTGAATGCACAAGGTCAAATAAAAGCTGCTTTAGCAGTGGCCGATGTTGTGCCTCAAAGAAAGGCTGTAGCCAGAAGGCAAATGCAATATTTCCACAACACCCTCCTTTTCCCCTAAAATCCAACTGAATCAAGTGTACCTATTGCCATCTGAGAGGCAAAAAAAAAAAAAAAAAAGTACTTTTTGGAATATTTGTTTGTTCACTTCAGCATCACTGTCAAGAATAACAAGGATTTAAAAAAAAAAGAAAAAAGTTGGCAACAGAGCAACCTGCAACTGGGATTTGGACCTCACATTAAAATCTGTGAAAGGAGGCCAAAGATTTTCTAAGAGTTTGTGGACTTCACATGATTTCCTTGTAGTTTTATCCAACAGAAGAGGAAGCACCTGGTTTTGTGGAAGACAAAAGCCTCTCTCCATTGGCCACATAGTTTTGTGTGCCAAAACCTCGTGTTGGGAAGGGAGACTTGCATTTGTTCCTGACATTTTTGCATCGTTAAAAAAAATTAAGGCTGATCTTTGGGGGGAAAAAAAAATTAATAATGCAAAAGTTAACGAAAGCACATTTTTATTGGGGAAAAAAAGCCATAAAACGGGTTTCTGTGATTATAAGGCAGGCCAGGAAGGAGCCTCCTGAATTCTTAGGGAAGATCCCGTGTAGGAAGATCAGGATGATCTTCCTACAGATGGCGGAGATGAAAAGGTTAATTTCCAGGTATTTTCATCTGTTTCTTGCCTGTTCAATGCTCAGGTTCCTGGTAGTGTTTAATACAGGATGTACCCTGTGTACATCACTGTGGCCACAGCCTAAAATGTGCTCAATACAAACGTGAAAGCAAACGGTGCTTATCTTAGGCCTTGGTGACGGCAAGAAGTGTAAGCAATCTGTTACNCCCAGCGCTCCGCTCGCTCCGTGCTGGGCTTTGGGCGCTGCCGGAGCCGCCGCGGGCGGTGGCTGCGAGGGCGGAGCAGCTCCTGCGGCTTCGGGGCCACCTCGCTGTTATTCTTCTATAATATTCAAAAGTCATTTGTCTCGGTGCAATAAGTGCTTTGGGCTTATTTGGTAAAATCACGAAATGGTTTGGGTTGGAAGGGACATTAAAGCTCATCCAGCCCAACCCGCTGCTGGGGGCAGGGACAAGTGCTGGTCCAGGAGCCACTGCCAGGGATGGGGCAGCCACAGCTCCTCCGGGCTCACAGCCAATCTAACCCTGCTCCCTGGCAGTTTNTAGTGTTTAATACAGGATGTACCCTGTGTACATCACTGTGGCCACAGCCTAAAATGTGCTCAATACAAACGTGAAAGCAAACGGTGCTTATCTTAGGCCTTGGTGACGGCAAGAAGTGTAAGCAATCTGTTACCAGTTATTACTTGCTAGGAATGTATTTTGGGTAGTGAATGACTTCGCTGTCAGAGTAAGCCTTCTAGGAAGTGTTGTAGGAACTTCACTTGTCAAGATTGCCTTTAAAGACTTCAGTTTGGCGGGCGATGTCCCGCCGGGTGCTGACAGGGGAGGAAGGAAGGGCTGCGCGCCCTCAGGGCCGCGATGGCGGCGCCGTGAGGCGGCCGCGCGCGGGCTCCCCGGTGACGTCA
>WEIV01021210.1:1459-54024 GCA_013390005.1 Calyptomena viridis
CGGCGGTGCCTTCGGTTGGGCGCCAGCTCTCGTGTGCTCCCCCCGCCGCTTCCCGACTCGCACCCCCCGGGATCGGGCTCACCTGAGCCGCCGCCGCCGCGGGGAAGAGGCGGCGGTGTGTGCGGGCCGGGCTGCAGCCGTGGCTTTGGTGCGCCCCGGTGTCATAGCGCATAGGCGGGAAGAGGGAGCGGCTCCCGAACTCCCAGCCGGTGGGGAGCGAAGGAGCTCTAAGTATGTGTTATTTTAAATAAAGACGTTGAAGAATTGAAAGAAATTCTTTTAAAACATGTCTGGTGTTTAAAAATAGATTATGAATGAACCCATTTATCTCTCTGGAATAGGCGCGTTTAGGGGATTTGGGGACTGAAAGGGAGGTTATGTGCATTTGCGTGTTTACATAGCGTTGCTTTGGGGTAGGCGTGAGTTTGTGAGGGGAGAAGTAATACCACGTTCTATGGAGAACCCCTTCTTTCCGCAATTCAGAGTTTGGGTGCTCAGAACAGGGATACTCCGAAGTTTCTGTGACTGGTGCGTGGGTGTATTGGAGCTTGAGAACTGGTTATGACTTTGTTTCTTTGACCTTGTGGTTCAGATTTAACTTTCAAGTTGAATTTCCCATAGTTCCTGGCTGCCCCTAGACCTCCTTGTGCGTGTTTTGACAGATTTGAAAACCACATTGCGAATGAACTTTAAATTAACTAAGATTTATTTTATTTTCTTTTTAACCAAATAAGCGTTGTGGATTGGTGTTGGTTAACAAAATATTTAGCAGTTGTGTTGGGCAATTTTGGAATTCAGGCACTGACATTTAGAATTTGTATAGGGCAAGAATTTGATTATTGTGGTTTTTAAAAAACCAAGATAATGGGACTTTGAAGAAGGGACATAATATTCATAGCCGTGATTATCCAGTTATGGGAACTAAGACCATCTAAAAAAATGAATACCATTAATGCTGTGCTCAAGTACAGATTATTATTATTACTAATACTGTGTTTTATGTCTTCTAAGCTTTAGGAGAAATGTTTTCTAATAGGTTTTTACCTTATTAAGTACAACTGTGTAAAAGTGGGGAAGTTCTATTATTTCACTGCTATAGGAAGTTGTGTTACTGCTGTTGTTCTAAAACGGCTGTTTCTGCCTTCCATTATATAAAAAGAAAAATAAATTTTAACGAAATTTGGTTATACTTTTTTTTTATATCTCATTTAGTCTGCCTTTTACTGCTGTAAGGTAACTTCATGCAGACTTGTGACATAGTTTTTCACCATCATTCCTTCCAGCCTTTTGAATTTGAAGATTACCAGGTCTTGCAATGCCCCTGGAGAAATCTGTCAGAGACCTAATTTGTTTGCAGAAGATACAATGGGGATGTTTTGATGAGTGGTCTTCTTTCTTCCATTTTCCAAATTAAAATGCTTATCACACCCCCCTTTTTTACAAGAAAAACTTTGGAAACTGACTTCAGCAGAATCCAGCTTGAGTGAGCCTTGGCAAGTCGATAACAAATTGTTTAGGCAACTAATCTAATATAGGTTATAAAATCTCAGAGCAGTTGAGCTTTTTTATCATGTGAAATTCTTCAAAATATTTAATCAAGTTTCTTTCATGACGTAGTTGTGTTTTTTACAAGATGAAAACCTCTATGCCTTTTTGTTTAGGAAAGACCAAATTTAAGCTGTCTTTAAGCTGTTTTGTTATTCACATGCAACACCTGAGCCAGATACCAGCTTTTGAGGTGTCCAGGTTACTGAAAGAGAGGTTATGTGTTTGTCGCTTCTGCAGCCCATGATATGTGAGAGGCCTTGGAAGGCACTTGCTCTACAGCGTGGAGGATATTTGAGGGCCTTTGGATGCTGGCTCGGTAGCACTGCAGGTTAAATGTGAGCTCATGGGATTAGAACCTCAGCTGTTCACCCCATCCTTTCAAAAGTTCCTGGTGGCTTACACCTAAAGCAGCTCTAGAGTTTCCAGCCCACTGTGATACTGGGACTCGAAATGGATGCATTTCTTAACTGTAACAGACGAGACTCAAACTCTGGCAGTGGAGGAGCTGCTCCTTATCTTGCATAGCCACCCCACTGTGGAGAGCCCCCTCTGCAAGGGAGTGTGATGGATCCCGAAGGCGCTAATCCATTCAACTGCCTGAACAGAATTCATCAGATTTGTGAATTGACACACAAGGCCCTGTTGAAACCAGAGGGGAGAGGGTGTAGCCCCACAGAAGGCTGATCTTTCTGATGGAGTTACCTCTTTATTGTCTGAGCAGCAATGCTGTTTCCCCCTTCCTTTTCTTCCTCCACAATTCTTCTTCCCTGTCTTGCCCCTAATTTCAATTTTCAAGTTTCACTTGGTTGTGTGTTGTGTCCTGACCTTACCTTTCTGTAATCAGGTTAAATTCACTAACCCTTCTAGAAACAGTGACATTTATTCTTGCTGGACTGTTTTCCTGATCTACTTGGGAGTTCATTTGACTCCTGCAATGCGGAGGTGAGACTGAGAGCCAGAAGGTGGTAAGCATCTGTAGCAGGGCAGGAGGGGAAATGAAACAACTTTCCTCGTCTGCTTTATGAAATCTCTCGGGCAGAGTGCTCTGAGCAGCACATAGGCCTGAAGCTTGGCCTGAGAAGGATTTAGCAGATCTCAGTAGTGCTAGGAGTAGGAACAAGATCTTTTTGGTCTTAGAGGAGACCAGACAAGTCTCGAGTATCCTGAACAGACAGAACCTTTCAGAAGTCCTATGGGTGGTTCCTGTGCTCTTGCCTCCTCCCCAGGGCACCTGCAACTTCTTGTTGCTTCTGGAAGTGTGTGAGCTTGTTCAAGGAGCTAACCTCATGGAAAAATGTTTTCAGTCTTTGGCAAGGTTATTCTCTGCTGATTTAGCAAGATGTCTTCTTGGACTCAAGACAGCAGAAGCTGCAGGTACAGGGGAGCAGGCAGAACCTTGTGACTCGGATTGGACAGGAAGCTGGGTGATGCCTCTGTTGGTGGCAGCATATGGCTGGATTGGTTTGGATGTCTTCACCGTGTGACTTCCCTCTCTTGTAATGGTGATGTACCTCTCATCCAACTTCCCGTTTTGATGCTGAGTATCAGAGAAATGGAAAAAAATGTCAGTGTGGTGCCCTGCCATGGGGTGGAAGGTGACTTCGAGCCATATAGGTGACACAAGAAGAGCTGTGGCATCCTACCAACATTACAGCTAATGCAATTACAATCACACACGCCGCTTTTATTTTATTTAGAAGTTCAAGCTACCATTTTTAATACAGGTTTCTTTTTGTTGCCCTGCTGAGGGAGCCAAGCTGTGTTGGAACAGCTGCCTGAAATGGTGTAGGGAAACTTCTAAAGCGAGAATTTGGAAAAAGACTGGCATGTTAATAAGCTAGTCTTACACCAAGACTGAGGTTTGTCAGAGATAATCTCTTATGGGGATTGGTGGCTTTAAAATGTTGTGTGGTAGATTCCTGGCTTGCTCACATGCAAGGGCCCCCACTTGAGCAGTGAGTCGTTCAAACAGTGTTTTCTGGATGGTTCCCATTTCTGAGTAGTAACTTGATTACGCTACCTGTGTTGTAATGAGAGCAAGTGTGTCCTAGACAGTAAATATTTGGAACTGTCTCTTCTAAAGAGGTTACCAGCTGAGATGTCAGTGTGTCTTATTGTCCTAGTGCCTGACAAATAACAGCTGGGAACAGGCTTACATCTGCTGTTTAAACAACTGCGTTCTGGTGAGGGAGCTGCGTTAGCCTGAAAATACTACATTAGCAGTGGTAAAACTAAGCTTATTCAAGGAGAGTCCCTAGCCTGTGTCTCTAAGAGCTCCAGTTTGAGCTATTTTGTCTGAAGCTGCAGGGTTACCCTGGTTCAGTTTGGTCTAATGCCCTTCAGGTACTTTTCTTTCAGCTGGGGAGGAAGAGACTGGTATAGTTCAGTGGTAAGGTTTGGAGAGCTGACCATACCTGTGGAGTGGCTGGGGAGAAAGCATAAAAATGTGTAATTGAAAGAACGCACAATGGAAATTGGTGTCATAGAGGCACCAAAAGCGTGAAATAACCCCCAATCATATAGGAGATAAGAGGGAGGTGGTAGAGGGAGTGTCCCGGCACTGTGAAAGCCAAGGCAATTAGCTTGTGTTTGATGTGGTAGAGGCTAAGGAGATGCAAAGAGGAGCATTGGGTCTTTCAAAGTCCTCCAGATTGGAAATACGAGCCTGGGTGTAATTACTGAGAGGAGAGGAACGTGCTTTGTGCTCAGCCCTTGTTCTGACTGATCCTTAGAGCCTGGGTGAGTTGTAATTGTGTGAATGCCTTAGTAAGGTGGTATCTGAAAGAGCTGAGACCTGAGAAGGAGTTCAGGTTGGATCAGGCTTCAGGTGAGACCAGAAGGACAGATTGGGGGTAGTGCTTCTTTTACAGGTTGCAAAAAGACATCAGAGATTATCTGGGGGCAAAAAACTGTGTTTTGTTTTAGGCATGTGGATTTTGAGGGTTAATCATAAGGGGGTGTCACAGCAAAGTCAGGGTGAGAGTTAGCAGAGAATAGGATAGAGCTGAGGAGATGGAACATGAGGAGAAGGTTCTTGGCTTTGTCTACCCAAGATGATATCCAGAAACAAGGTATTGGAATTAAGTGTGCTGTTACGTGCCTTAGAGAGTAAGATCCTTATGTTTTCTCCACCTGGAATTTGCAGTGTCCCACAAACCTCTAATGTCTTAGCCAATGCAAAACGAGACAAACTGCTGTGAACAGAGTTGGAATGAATGATGTAAGTTAATTTTTTTCCCCAAGTGTTGGTGTTTGAAGATCTTTTTAATGAAGCAGCATGTGTTAAGAGCAGACCCCCTGAGCAGGCCAGCAGTCTTTCCCAGACTTTCAAAATCAAACCTCAGGAAAAATATTAGAGACCATTACGTTAGTTTGCTCAGTTGTTCAGACAGCTGGATCTGGCTATTTTGGTAATCTGCTGCAGAATCAGTGTAGCAGGATTAGCAGAATGAGGCAAAATTAACTCTGGTGTGTTTGGGCCTGGTGTGAGGAATCATTGGAATGATTTGAGTCTGGTATAAGGAATGTTGGGAATGGTGGTGATTGTTGGTGGGGGAAGAGGCTGGATGCTGGGAACCACTCCAGAGCAGTGCCAGAAGGAAGCATGCACTAATGTACAGTGAGAGATCAGAGACCTGCTGTTCATCCACACCTCATGTAATTCCTTGTGTTAGTTTTCTTTATCCAGTTTAAATTTATGTGTTTAATGTTGTCTAACAGTTGGACATACTGCAAGATGGAGCTGAAGCTGCTGTTGGTCCCAGTGACATGGGCAACGAGCCCTGAGCATTTTATTCTCATTAGCTGTGTGTCCGCCCTTTGCTTCTACCTTTGTGGTGGATGTGAGGCAAATACTTAAAAAATATGTGCATGATGTATAGTAGTGGCGTGACAGAAACTGGAGCGTTGGTTTGCTAATGGCCCTTTGTTTTGGGAATGAAGAATCTGAAGGATCAGTGAACTGGATAACCGATTCTCTTTGGTTTGTCCTGTGTTTATGAGACAACACATTCATAAATTAATAATCAAAGGAGTGTGATGAATGTGTGCTGCAAAAACCTGATAAATGTTGATGAACCTGCCAACTGCAATGTCTCATTACTTGTAGATAAATACACAGAGATGAATAACCAGATTCCTAATAATGTTAATTTTGTCTTTAAAGTTTTCACCCATCTCTCTAAACTCTGACATTATATTTGTCTAAGCTTTACAACTATTCTCATTGGAATTAAGAACACTGCTCACCAAATTAGACATAATTGGACTAAACTACAGTTTAGATCCCTTCAGAGAAATGAAGCAGTTAATGTGAATGAAAATTGAAATGAGTTTCTTTTGAGAACTAATGCAGTGGGACAGACTGCAATGACCCTCGTAAAGAGCCTGAGCAACTTTTTTTAGAACACAAAACTTTTTTTCTTGAATTAATGACGCTGTTTTGTCTCCTTTCACATTATAATCTCCTCAAAGGTTTCTTCTTTGCATGTATTTTAATTTGGAAAAACTACTAGTGTTTTGCTAGTTTTGATTATTCAGTTATTTAAAGCAGAAGATTTGATTCGAAAATCCAGGTTTGTCTTTGTATGGCCAAGAATCACATTAAACTCTTTCCCAAGAAAATAGGGTAAAAAGGTCCTGGTAGGGTAGGGTTATACTGCAGGTCCATCAGACTTGGAAATATTGAGGTTTTCCATGTGTTTACATTTTTTTCAGTTGTGAGCGATGGGTCTTGTTTTCAACAGAGTGGACAGGAATTGTAATTATAGTCTTACATTTGATAATGTTTTATATTTAGTTCTGTTTTTCTTACTGGAAAGTATCACAACATTTAACATATCCAAAGGATTATCTGCTAGATTCAGTGACTTCTTGATTTTGATCCCACCTCACAAATCTTTGGGATTATGGATTATATAGAGTCACTGTTTTCCTCAATGCATTGTAGAATAAATTGAGAGCTGGGGGAAATATGATAAAATATTAACTATGGTAACAATAACATTCTGGCCTCTATTTAAAAAGGAGACAAGTTGTACTGCATTGGGGTACAAAATACCTTTGTTCCCTGGTTCCTTGCAGAGTCCACAGGTGCTTATTAGGCACCTAGGCAAATGGTAGACCTTGTGTGTCCCTGTCTATACATAGGACTCCAGCTTTTAAAATCATGTGCTGCCTGGGGGAGGTTTGGAAAGAAAGGCAAAGAAATCCTTGAATAACATGTGCAGTGCTAAGATATTCAGTGCTGTTGCCTTTCTTGTGACTTTAGAGATATGTTGATGCTAATTCTGAGGGTGTCATCTTGAAATCCTTGGCTTTTCCTTCTGACAGTCGAATAATCTGAGAGCCGGTCAAGTTAAGGTTGTTCTTAACTTAATTGCAGGTCTAGCAAAATCTTTCAAAAATGAATCAGTAAAATTTACTATTAAAAAATAATAATGGTCCACTCATAAATTTGTACTCAAAATTTCAAAATCTCAATCTTAACCCTGTAAGAATTAGGCTGTTACTTTCTGTGTCTGATTTTCTTGCTTCTCTTTAATCAGTTACTGCCATTCAGTTAATGTTGTATGCAACTGCAGAGGAGCTTCCCAGGGTTTATGTGTCTTTGTTCGGTAGTGTGGCATCTTTATCTCTCCTGAGTTGCTGTGCTTTAGATTTATGAGAAGGATGATGTGAGAAGAGGGAATGTAATCTGACTGTTGAGCCATTCCGTATTTCTTCTATTTAATATCTGGTCTCAGCATGTGAAAACTCTGAAGCCAAATTATTCCATCTGTGGTATTGGCAGTGGGGAAGAACGGGATCCTTTTTCGTGAGGTGGATTATGTGGCTGTGAAAGGCAGCTTTGAGGAGTGCAGCAACACCGGGTGAAAACAATTTGGCTTAATTAAGGGCTTCTGAACTGAAAATCGGGAACCTAAATGCACACACTTCATTGCCTGTATGGTGCTTCTCCCAGATCTCACCCAGCATGTGAAAAGAATTGGATGATTAAGAGGAAAGCCCTTTGCCTGGCACTTTGTTGATTTGAAGTTCTGTTGCAGCAGGCTAATTGCTAGTAAAAATAAATAAGTGGATTTACCCATTCAGAAGCTTTATTTAGTGGGGTTTGGAAGAGAATCATCAGGAATGTGGTATCTTTCTGATCCCAGTTTGGTGCTTCAGGTGTTTGGGTGTTAGATCCCATCTTTCAATGTAATGTATCTGTGGTACCTTGGTTTAATTAACAGGTCGTCAATGGCGGTATTTTGGGAGTACAGCTGAGTTGTAAGACAATGATAGGTAATTAATTTAAGGTTTGCTTTTCTACCAGAGGAACTTTAAACCTGTGCTTCAGGAATAGTGGTTAATTAATTAAAATAGCTTCTGTTGGAAGGTAGTAGAATTGGTTGGAGAGCTAATTAAATAATTAAAGGGTAATTAAGTATCTTTTAATGACCACAACACATTTCGTACTTTTTAAATAAAAATATGCTTCTGAAGGTGCATTTCTTGTTATCTGGCAAGCCAGTTCAAATATATCAGATGTAGAAGCTGAAAAAGAGATTTATTTTTTTGCATGTATTAGCAAAGATAGAAAAGATATTTCAGATGCTAAAGTGTGGAGTCCTAAAGAATTGCAGAGCTCTTTCCTCCTGTAAGAATAACTTCTGCCTACTAACTGAGGTTCAAAAATTCCAGTTTTAATCTCAGTTTCACTGCATTTCCTCATGGGAAATATATATGTATTCTGCTTTCTGTTCTGAATAGTTCAGTTTCTTTGTAGTTGTATTGTTGATGATGATAAGCACATCAGTAGGGGAGCAATACCAAAGGCTGTGTTGTAGACAGGATTCATTCATATATCAGAGCAATTGTGGGAGGCATTTTGAATGAAGAATTTCTTTCCATCAGCTAGATTCACCTGAACGTGGAGTTTTCTTTCATGTAAGAAACCAATTTCTACACAAGGTTATAGGCCACTGTCTGTAAGACTTGCTTCTTCCATGTATTTCATGTGTGAGAACAGTTAATATAAATAGGACCAGATTACGTTGGGTTTTTTCCTCACAGAAGTACTTTGATTTAATAAAGTTAAAATGCTTGCATGTGTATAATCAAACAATAGTATTCTGTGGAGGATGCAAAAGCAGGCCTAATCCTGATGTCTTCTTTTCTTGTTTTCTTTTTTCCACTGGCTTTCTCCTTCCTTGTCATCCTTCAATCAATACTTGACCATGCAGGTTTTAAATGCAAGTTTACCAGTACCTGATGTTAGTGAAGACAATTTGAAGCATGATGGCTCACCCCAGGAGCCAGAGCAGCTGGAAGCTGTTACAGCATCTAAGGAACTGGATGGGCAGCAGCCAGAAGTGGCTTCACCTCTCCAAGAACCACACAGAGAGCAAGCAGAGCCCACTGGAAAAAATGGTAAGTAAATGTATTCGCTGGACAGATCAGAGGCCTGGATGCCAATTCAAGTGAGAAGTAGAAATGGGCCTCAACCTAGCCATCTCCTAGGGAACAGGTAGTAGGATCAAGTGATCCATTGTTGCTAAAGTGCTACTTCTATGGCATTGTTTTGTGGGAGATGTTTTCTCTGTAGGAGAATTTAGGCAACGGATGCCTTGTGGACTGAAGCTGTCAGTGTCAGTGGTGGAGATGTCCTCCTGTTCCCCCTTAAGGGTAGTTTTTGGTGCTCGGTGCCTCTGCTTGCCTGCTGCTCATCTCTCAACCATTCATCTGTAGGAACAGCTCAGTTTCCACTTCTTGTGTTGGCAGTTCCAGCTGCATAGGCAGAAATCTTCGTAAGGCAGAAATCCTTTTGTGTTAATTCATTAGTGATATTAATGATAAACGATTTTGAACTCACAGGAAAGGGCAGGCTAATCCATTGGCTTTTGCCTTTGTTAAAGTTCCCTTTCCTACTGCTTTTAATTAGATTTGCATTTTCACTACAAAACCTTTCTCATCATAGACATCCCTGTCTGTTTTGTCTTGGGAATCTCTCCTTGCCTTACACCATAGTCGGAAACATGCTGCTCTTTCTCCTGTGTGATCTGGCAGCCCACCTTTCCTGCTCTCATCAGCCTCTTCTTCTTTTGCTCTGTTCCTTTTCGCAGGCATGCAGTAAGATCTGCTTCAGCAGTCCTGCTGCAAGCTGACTTTTTGGCAGAATGGCAAGAGGGAGGGATAGCTACCTGCTCTGACTGAAAACTAATGCTAGTGTTGGAGAGCAGGGAAGGGATGGTTACAGGGTAGGAGGAGGCATGATCTTCAGTGTCAGGGTGTAGAGCATCTTGAGGGATGTGTGTAACCCTTAGTGTACTTTAGGGTTTGAATCCTAGTAAAAGCAATGCTTTGTCCTGTCTTCAGATTAATTGCCATAACACCGTTATCCTAATAGAAGATTTTCTATTCCTTGCCTCTGTGAACCACGTATTTAAGAATTGTGATTAAAATCCACATTCATCACACAACCTTCACTTACGTCAACAAAGACAACCAACGACAACAAAACATAACAAAAATTTCCCACACAAAAATCAAAATAATAAGACACCGAATGAGTGGATAATTTACACAAAATCCATGCCTTGACCCTTCACCACAGTTAAAAATTCCCCATGATCATTTCATTCTCTAACATTGTTCAGGACCTGTTTTTCTCTTTACCTCTCCCGGTTACTATCCTTATCTCAAAATCCTTATGTTCTCAGGTTTCAGCCCCAAAAAGACTAGTGGATTGACCCTGGCTGGATGCCAAGTACCCACCAATCTGCTCTCTCTGTCCTGCAGTAGGACAGAGGAGAGAAATGGAGGGTTCATGAGCTGAGTTCCAGGTGAGATCACTTACTGATCACTGTCACAGGCAAAACAGACTCAAAATGGGGATATTAATTAAATTTATTACTAACAATCAGAGCAAGAGAATGAGAAGTAAAAATAAATCTTAAAAACACCTTCTCCCCTCCCTCCCTCCTTCCCAGGTTCTACCTCCTCCTCTCCCAGTGGTGCAGGGACATGGGGAATGGGGTTTAGGGTTCAGTTCACCACATATTGTTCCTGCCCCTGGTCAGAGAGAGGAGTCCTTCCCCTGCTCCACCATTGGGTCCCTCCCACAGGAGACAGTCCTTCATGAACTTTTGCAGCGTGAAACTGCTGCAGCGTGAGTCATTTTTCCACGGGGTGCAGTCCTTCAGACATGGGCTGTTCCAGTGTGGGTCCCCCACAGAGCTACAAGTCCTACCAGGAAAACCTGCTCCAGCATGGGCTCCTCTCCCCATGGGCTACAAGTCCCTGCCAGGACGCTGCTCCAACCCTGCCTCCCATGGGGTCAGAGCCTCCTTCAGGCATCCACCTGCTCCATTGCTCCTGTAGGCTGCAGGTGGACCTTGGCCTGTCTGTGGTCCTCCACGGGCTGCAGGTGGATCTCTGCACCCTTGTGTATCCTCCATGTTCTGCAGGGGCACAGCTGCTCCACCTTGCTCCTCATCACAGGCTGCAGTGGAACCTCAGCTCTGGTGCCTGGAGCATCTCCTCCTTCTCCACTGACCTGGATGTCTGCATAGTTGTTCACTCTGCTCTTCTCTACACAACTACAACTCTCTCTACAACTTCTCTACGCAGTTTTCCTCTACACTAACCTTTTTTCTGTTTCTTAAATCTCTTATCACAGAGGTGTTACTACCACTCCTGATTGGCTTGGCTGTGAGTCTGTCCTGGAGCTGGTTGGCATTGGCTGTACTGAACATGGGGGAAGCATCCAGCAGCTTCTCACAAAAGCTTCCCTTATAGCCTCCCTGCTACCAAAACCTGGCCACTCAAACCCAATTCAAAATCAAATTGGTAGGGTCTTTTGACACTAGAAATGGGATGTGACATGTTTTATCTTCCATTTGTGAAACGTTCTTTGGAGTTTTACTCCTGTGTGGACAGAGATGGAGACAGGATACTCACTAAACAAGGTCATAAAGGAAAAGAAAATACCTGATGATTTGAAGTAGTGTCAGAAGATTTCATGTGGATATTCAGCTTCCGGATCAAGTAAAAGAAAAGGCATGAGTTTCAAGTTAATGATCAAAGATTATAATTATTTTTTAATAATTCTGAGTTGTAGTTTCAGTTGTACAGAAATCACATTCCTAGGACATGTAATGAAGAGAGGTAAGAAGCTCTCTCTGAGTACAGGTGGCCAGTTGCATGGCATGATGTGTTGTGAACATACATAGCATTGGGAATGTGTATTTAAGTAGATTGCCTGAAAAATCTTTGCTTTCTTTGGGAATCATCTCTTGTGTGGCTGTGTGATGTTCCTGTTTCAATCAGGATTTATGTCACTGCTGTCAATGGAACCAAGTATACATAGTGGCATAATTTATGTGAAAGAGAATACAGTTCTACGTGTTTGCTCTCAAAGTAAAAAATCCCTTTATGGGGGTGACGCAGCATGTATTTTCTGGTAGCAGTAGCTGAAAATTACATAATCTATAGAGGCAAATAAGACCTCCCCAGCCAAGCATTGAAAAGATACTTCTTCGAGTAAAAGCTACATTCAGATGTTCATATGCACCCCTCTGGACCTTACAGAGTCTTGTCCACCAGACTTCAGACAGATGAATAAAGGTGGGGAAGAGGTATCTCTTAGGTGCTCCTTGCAGAGAAATCTCTCCACAGAGAGAAATACACCATTTTAGTGCTACACTTGATGTTCTCCCCTCATTCTTTTTCACCTTGCTTGCAGAATCTCTCAAATCAGAAGTAAATCATCATGACACTGAGCACTGAGACAACACATGTATTTGCCTACAGTAAAGAAGTGTTTGACTGAAGGCTTTTTGGGTTGGTTAGTTGGTTTGTTCTCATTGTCATTATTCAAAAATTGTGTTCAGAAGACGTTTTGAGAGATGACCCAGACTCATTAAAGTTGCCACTATCAGATTAAATTAACTAAGAAGTCTGGTAAATTAACTGGGAAGTTGGTGCTGGCAATCAAAGGCCCAGAAGTCATCAAAACTTTGGAGATATTCAACATAATCTATAGAAATACTGGTGCTATAATAGGAGGTCCATCTGTATTAGATACTGATCCTTTACATTTTATTTTATCATATTGCATCCCTTTTTTTGCTATCAGTAGGAGCATTGCATTACTATAATAAAGTATCTAGAGTAACACATTTCTGAAACTCTTTGACAGCAGAATTTGAGGCAATTTATAAGTAATGAGGTTGTAGAGAATTCCATTTAGAAGAAAAGAACACAAAAAAGACCAAACCAACCTCTAAGTGACAGTTAATAAGCAAAGGAGCAAATGTCTCGGGGAGGAGAAACAGAAGTGTTTCATATGATTTTTCATATGATTTTGTTTATGAGGGCTAAAATACTTGGTGCTTTTAGCCAGCGTCTGTTGAGGTTTGGTCTGGATGCTTTGTGGGAAGCTGCATTGGGAAGGCATTACAACAGCGGGAACTAAAGCGCGCCGCTGTTCGGAAATGGCAGCCGGCGCCTCTTCTCTTCGGGGCAGAGAAAGAGAAAGGCTTGATAAAGGCAGTTCCAAGACGGACACTTTTGAGGCGCCTCGGTTGTGCCGGCCAGCAATGGGAAGAGCCAGAGGCCGGCAGTGCCCGCCCCGGCCGGGCGGGAGGGGGCGGTCCCGGGCGGGTCCGGGGCTGTCCGAGGCCGGGGGAGCGGCCGCGGGTTAGGGTTAGGCAGCCTTCCATCCCACAGCCTCTGCGTCTGCCTGTCCGGCCGGGCGGCCGGTTGTGCGGGCGGTGGCAGCGCGGCTGTGCCCGGCTCCCTCCTCTCGCTCCCGTCGGTTGGGGCTGCCCCCGTGAGAGGAACCTCGGAGCGAGAGAAGGGCGTTTGCGGTGACCGGTGTCGTTTCAGCCATGCTGGGTACAGTGACGATCGCGGGTAAGGCGGTGTGGCACTGCCGAGGTGCCGGCACACGGGTTTTAGCCTCTCTTGGCTGAGTAGCGCCGGGGCTGTGCGTGTGCGGGGGGGTCAGCAGCATCCCCGGGGCTGGCGGCGGAGAGCCTGTGCCGGAGCGCCTGCGGGGCCCCGACCCCACCAGGTTCACTGACTGGATTTCCTGGCAGAGCGTTAGGGGTTAAAAGGTCTGGCTTAGGTATTTTTATCTCCGTGAGAGTTGTTTCCAAGCGAGGCTTGCTGAAACTTTAGGAAGTTTCATGTCGCCTCACTGGGACCTCCCTTCCGCGTGGTACCTGCGATGTGAGGCTTTATGAATGTGGAGGTGCTAACTGGGTGTTCTGGTATCACCTGGTATCTGAAAGTGAGGAACTGAAAGAAAAGGTGACTGCATTCATGGTGCTGTTTTACGTTAGTCAAGCAATAAGGCAGTAAAATACCTTAAGAGCTAAGGTTGGTGAAATTGGCGGAAATGTGGAAGTTAGCGTCATTTACATGATGTAAAAATATTTGCACGATAGAAATGAAGCTGTTACTGTATACCTGTTTTACCTTAGCAAAGCAAAATCCAGACATTAGCACAGTGGCAGCAGGGGGTGTGTGTGCATGAGGAGCAGCAGGATCCCAGCCTGTGACACCAAAAACTTGATGCTACGTTCATTGAACTCTGCACATCTTACCTAAGGAAATAGCGAAGGAGCCACTGAAATCTGAGGGTGAATACTGTAAACTAATTGTGCTTTCTGAAAAGATAAGTTTTGGAGACGCAAAGGAGGAAAAAGCGAAAAACCCTTATCGCGCACTGCTGAGTTTGCACAAACCTGTCTTTCTCTGGGAGACAAATTTAAATAAACCAACCCCACTTTTTTTTCTAAAGATAACTAATTTGCATCAGATTTTCTCTTGGATTGATGATGAATGTCTTTAATCATCTAGGAAGTGTTTATGTCGTTGTATTAATAATTATTTACTCTCTTGTATTTAGTTTGCTAGAGTCAGTGGATGAATTCAGCACATAGAGGGAGTTTATTCATGCAAAATACTTTTAACTTTACAATACGTATTGACAACATTTTGATAAGAATTGTGGCTCTATTTGGAGCGGGCCCTGGGGAGGATTGTACGTGATTTGAATCAGTTAGTAGTGCAGGAGATACCCTACTGCTGTTGACAATAGGGTTTTCATTAAACTCGATGTTTAATGAGTTTATCACGTGCTGAGTCTTTTTCCTCAAGGGTCCTTTATTTTTTTTATTTCCTTTTATTGTTAGTAATTAAAGGTTAAACTGTTTTTCAAAAGCAATCTTTTTATAGGGTTGCACAGTTTGCTTATTTGAGGTTTTCCTTATTTAATAATTCCTGCAAAAGAAACTTGGATTTTCACGTAGTGCAGCTGCTTCTATAGTATGTTTTGCAAGAACTGCGTCTAGTTCATAGTACAAGTTACCATTTCTTGGAAGGGACACAATACCTCTGCTTATTGGTATGCAGGAGTGTCTTAAGCTGTCGTGTGTCTAATTTGTGCAGATGCAGCTTCATCTCCTTTGTGGTGAGTTTGTGATGTTTACATTAGTCTTTATATGGTCATTTTGATAAAAAATTCAATCTGTTTTTCATTGTGCATTTTCATTATTTGTTAGGAGTTCTCAAAAATGTTCCAGTGTTCACTGACCTGTATTGCTTATTCTGGTGGTCTTGTTAGCAGAGCAGATATGTACTTTTTTTCATCTCAAATACCCAAGTGCTCTTGTTGCATCTGTCTTACGCTTGGTGAAAACATTTTATTTTAAGCAGCAGAACCAAGCCAGTGAACGTGAGATGTGGACAGTGTGTCTAACCATGACATTTCAAAAATACTTGTAGCATGCTGGTTTGATTCCCAAACAGAACAGCTGGGCTGATCTGAGAGCAGTTTATTATTGTGAGTTCGTTTAATGAAGAATTTTTAACTACAGTAACTATGTGTCCAAGCCATAGCTAGTGACCCTTCTGATTTAAAAATAAACAAAGAGCAGTTTTAGAAGTACTTTACTGTTTTCTGATTTTCAGTGCTGTTTCTTAAAATACTGAAATGAAAAAAGAAATATCTTAAAATCTTGAATAAGTGAAA
The DNA here is from genome assembly GCA_013390005.1 of Calyptomena viridis. Classification (NCBI taxonomy): domain Eukaryota; kingdom Metazoa; phylum Chordata; class Aves; order Passeriformes; family Eurylaimidae; genus Calyptomena; species Calyptomena viridis. The sequence continues at coordinate 17,031 of WEIV01021210.1, forward strand.
TACATAACTTTCCTTGCTGGAATTTGAGAAGCTGGTCTCAGATTTGGAATTTGAAGCTCTGAGTAGGAGCAGACAAGTACAGCTAAAGCAAAATCTTCTAAAAATAAAGATTTGTGAGGAATGTTATGGCATCACAACGGAAATGATTGTGCTTTTAAAAAAGTTACTTTTCTATGAAGTTATGTATGATGTTCTTTTCTATGAATGTTGCTTTTGCTTTCTAAAGGAGTACTAAGCTATGAAAAATTACGGCTATTTCGCAGCTTTCTTGGTTTTTTCCTCATTTTTAAAAATGGACATGAAAATGTGTGAGATTTTAAAACTTAATTCAGTTGCCACCCAAGTATCAAAGACTGAAGACTGAGCTTAATAGTACTTGTTTCAAAAGCTTTGAAATAACAACATGATTGGAAAGCTCATGAATTGCATGCATGCATTGTGAGATTTAGTACAGAAAAATCTCTGTTAATCCTCCGTCATTATTTAATTGTTCTGAAAGAACTCCCTCCCCACAATTAACATGGCAAGTCAGTCCTTAGAAATAATTGAGAATGGGGAAGGAAGTAGTATGTGCTTTCCATGAAAGAGCTATTAGTACATCAAAGTGCAACTAGATATAGTGTATAGTAGGAAAAGGAAGGAAGAATTTGTGAAATATACTGTTAAGAAGCAGCAATGTCACAGACCTTAAACCTTGTGGGAAAAAAAATTAAACCATTGAAGTGGTTAGAAGGGTAACACCTGGGCATATTTCGGTGTTATTTTTGTTTTTGCAAAGTGAGTGGTGCATTTGCTTGATTTATTAAACCCTACCTTCTGAAACCTGTGGTTAAAAGAATCAGAAATGAAAACCTAAAAGAACAGATTCGTTTTTTTGTTGTTGCTTTGGTTTGTTGTTTTGGTTTTTGGTTTTTTTAAATGCTAAATATTCAATTTCACTAATCATTCCAAATAGCTATGTTATTCTAAGTAAGTGTTCCAGGCAGATTTTTCACAGATACTGTAATTTCAAACTGTGTTTTGATTTTTAGGAGAATTGTGCAGTTAAGAGAACTGCATTTGAGAAATACAAATTAGGTAAATCATGAACACTTGGTTCAAATTGATTTTTAAATATTTTCTGTTTGTGTCCTTTGTGTTTTAGAGCAGTAGGTGTTTTTTGGTTGGTTGGTTGTTTTACAAGTTGTATTCCTATCAAATCTAGGTACAACAGAGGCAAATGATGTAAAATATCCCTTCAGCCTTACTGCTTCAGCCTTTTCTTTTTGCTCATGCAAACCAACTGAGAGTACTATGTATGTGAACAAAAGCACAGTTTGGCCCTAAATACTTAAACACTGAATAAATGAAAACAGAATATAGTCCTCTGGAGCCTTTCAGTCAGTGGACTTTGTGGGGTGGGCACTGGGTGTGTGTCACATCCATCTTGAGAGACTGAGAATGTAGGGAATTCGTGGAAAAAATCCAGCGCTGTGCTGCAAATCCTTAGGGGGAAAAGTCAACCAACTCCAGATGTTGACATGGGGTTGACTTCGAGCACATGAAGGGCTGTGGATTTAACTCTTGCAGTCAGAGGGCCTTTTTTTTTTTTTAACTCTTTGGCAGCTACCAGGGGAAAAACACATTTTCACCTCTGGAGAGAGGTGAGATCATGTGAGCGGTTATGTTGCACTGCCAACAGTGTCTATCAGCCTGCTAAAAGAAAACTGTTATTTATTTATTAATTTCATTTTTAATAAGATGAGACACAAAGTCAGTCATTCTGAAAATACTAATTTTCCAACATCTGATCATTATGCCTCTGATAAAACCAAAATGAATTCTTGCCATGGGCTAACGACCTATGAAATTGTGAAATCAAGCACCTTTGAGTTCCTATGACTGTCAGTTTGAAATGTTTCTTTCAGAATAAAATGGAGCATTTGCAGTTTTTAAACACAAGCAGCACCTTGATTCAATTAAAAATGTTTGAAAGGTTAACTGGCATATAAGCAGTTAAAATAGAATTTTAATATTGGTTCTTAGCCACAGTGGAGTTAAATAGCAAAGTGTATCAATTTTATGATACCACCCTGATTTTTACCATTGCCTCTGGATGTATTTTTATTGTATTGTATTCCCTGACGAGCACATAGCTGGTGAAGTACAGCCCCGTTCAGGAGAGACCTAAAGAAATTGTATTCATATCAGTATTTTATTGTTTTGTTTATTTGTCTGTTTTCTAGTAGCTATTTTGATGAGCCTCTCTGGTGTTTCTTAAAGGTGCTTTCAGATTCACTGAACTGATTCAGAAAGTGCTAGTTGTCATGCCAGAATACCTGTGGTAGTGACATATTACAGTAGTCTGACCAACAGTACTTTGTGTAAATAACTTCCAAACCTTTCCAAGCTATTTGCGGTTTGCTTTGCATTCAGAAGTGCACTGACAATGTTTGGGCACTGCAGTGTCATTTATAAAAACATCATTAAAGATTCAACTGTTAAATACAAAGTTCAGGGTGTACAGTTGACTTCTCTGGTCTTGCATTTCTGTTGTGCCCCACTGAATATAAAAATGCTCTTTGGGGTGTACAGCTTAGATATATGTGGCGCTGAAGTCTTGTCACAGGACAGTAGCAGCTTCCTGGCAACATGGAGGCAAACTTCCTGAATGGCATCTCCTCTACTGCTGAGGAAGGGCGTCAGAAATTTCAGTTTAAAAGACTCTTCCAGAGATCTAAAATGTGAAGGAAGGAGTCAAAGGAGAGCCCGGGTGCAGCAGCAGCAAGTCACTTACCAGCTGACACCCTAATGTTATCTTGGGGATGAAGACAGGTTAAATGCTTATTGTGGAATTGAAGGGAAAACACTTGGACTAGATCTGTAAGTGTACCCTCCGTGTGCTAGGAGGGAGTGCTGGAAGTGTGATAGGTGTAGCATAGTTGCAGCTTTTCAGACTGACATTACAAAGTGTTCAGTCAGTTGATATTTTTGTTAATTTTTCCTTTTGCAGTGTGCTTAGTGAAGTATTGCAAGATAGCATGTCTGCTGGACTCTCAAGGAAGACCTAGTTACTGTCAGTCTGATTCAATAGTTTTGAAGGTTTATCACTTAGCCCCTAAAACTCGGAGTTCTTTATTTTTATGATTGCATTTGCTATCTTAATGTTAAATGATCAGTGTTTAATTTCATAGCTGGTTCAGCCAGAAAAATCACTTTTAGTGTAAACAAACTGAAGAATATGTTAGTTACTAAATAATCATAAAAAGTGATATTTTGAAGATAGTCTTCAAAGAAGTGCCTCTAACTCTGAATTCCCATTAAGCCTAAAAATTTTCTGTTAAATTACGTAGTTTTATGGAAATTATAACGAATTTATTTCTGGACCTAGGAATAAATGAACACAGATACAAAAGCAGTTCCTTGGCTTTATCCATGTGTAGTCTCAACATAAAAAATATATAGTGTTTGCTAAGAGTTATTTTTGTTTTGTGGAGTGTTCTGGTGTTTGCAAGAGGTATATTACCAATGGAGTGAAAATCATGATTTCTTCAGAAAAATATCTAGTTTTTCTTACCCTTCTCCCTCACAAATGACTGAGTTCAAACATCTCTGGTTTAAAATGTTCAAGGAGCTAGGGTGTTAGCAGAGGTCAGGCTTTTAAATTAATTAGGAGTTAACAATCAAAGTAAATAATTTTAAACTGTTAGATAAAGGGAAAAACAAAAAGCTTTGCTTATGTTGACTGAGAAGCAACAACCAGTAGGCTGCTGATAGTGAAACATAATTTGCCCTCTACATAGCTATTAGAAGCCAGTATCCTTGTAGATTTTGTTCAGCTTATTATGCAGTTAACATTTCAGCCTTACCTAGATCGCATTGTCTATGTGCTTCTGAAGAAGCAGCCCTTCCTGAAAGGAACACAGGCAAGCAGAATTGGCATCTAGACTATGAGGGACCTCTGGAGATCAGGTTGTCCAGCAAAGCAGGATGAACTGCAGAGTTTGAGACAAAGGTGTCTCAGATAAAAACTAAATCACTTTGGGGAATTTCATGATGCACATACTTTTGAAAGCTGTCTCCTTCTGCCTTTGGGCATTGAAGTAGCACATGTACAGCTTAAAATAAAGGGGCATCCATGCCTTCTCCCAGGATGTTGCTGTTTAACGTTGAATATTTTTTAACTAATTTTGTTTTTTTTATCTTGATACTCCAAGAAGTTTGGTCAGAGAAAAGCGTACGTTCCTGTGTGGCCTTGCACTTTCACCTGTTGCACAAAATCAAGGGTCAAGAACTAAACTGAAATCCTGGCAGCATCCAAGCCCGAGAATCTTTTGGTGTGTTGAATATGCCATAGATTTAATTTACATGCCAGTCTGTGAACTTGAGTAGCTCGTGGCCAGAGAGAGCAATAATACTTAATTTGTCCCAGCAAGACATGGAGAGCGATTGCCAGTGACCTGAAGGAAAAACTCAAACTGTGCTCAGGAAAGAGATGATGCAAGCACAGACATGTGAGCAGTGGAGGATTTTACCTTCTTGCATAGTAACAACCTCATTAATTTTAAGCAATGTGGAATTGCTGTAGATGAGGTTTGTCTGGCCATAGTGGTGATGTAACATATGGGAGAATTCCAAGATTCATGATCTTTAAAACAGTATATTGTAATGTAACTGTTTTGTGGCAGTTACAAGTTTTCAGAAGAAGAGGTAATTTCCCTTGGACGTTTTCACACCTTGCCTTTCTTTTGGGACAGAACTATAAAATGGACTTCCTTTTTCTGTCATCATTTTAAGTCAACAGGATTTTTGGAGTGATTTTTTTTGTGATTGGTTTGGGTTCTTTGTTTTGCTTTTGCTTATTTGTTTTATTTGTTTAGGGATTTTTTTTGTTGGTTGGGTTTTTCGTTGGTTTTGTTTCTCCTTTTTCCTCAAAGGTGTCTGTCTGCATCGAAATAGTTATTGAGCTTTGCTCTGGGAATAAAATGACAAAACTTCCAGCCTGTAAAATAAGCTTGAAGCCTTTCCTTCTCTGCTGCAGGCAAAGAGTTATCACGCAGAGTTTGCAGTCAGNGTTTGCCTTACAGTAAAAAAACCCTCTAACAAATCAATGACACAAAAAGAGCCGCAAAAGTAGGTAGGAGAATGATAGAATATAAGCTTGAAAGGTGCATTTGCAAATAAACTTGGGAAAGAATCATACAATGATATGAAGAAGGCAAGTATTTACGATAATCATAGAACAAAAAGTAATCCTAAAAAATCTAATAGTAACTCATAGAAGAGGCACACAGATAATAGAACAGTTATGTTTATGAAAATGCTATAACATTACAGAAATGTTACTACATTACATTAATTTGAGAAGGAAATTAATTGGGGTTTTTTTGTTGTTATTTAAACAGTTGGACAAACAGAACATTCCAATGTAACTTTGAAGGAAGACACTGAAACTGTGGAGACAAATCCATCTGACTCAAGCACCAAGGACAGTGTAGATGCTGAGAAAGAGGATGCTCATTCAATTAACCAGTTGCCAGCTTTGGAAGAAGGTGCAGAAGACCACGTGTCTGAGCCACAGTCTTACGATCTGGGTTTTAAAAAGGTTTTTAAATTTGTTGGCTTCAGATTCACAGTGAAAAAGGAAAAAACAGAAAAATCAGAGCCAGTTCAACTGCTTAATATAAAAAAGGAAACACAGGTCTCCGAGGAAGATGATCAAAAAGGAGTCAGCTCAGAAGAAACAGCAGTGCCCGAGGATGCACTCTCTGCAGAAGACAACACCAAAGATGCACTGAAAAATGAAAAAACAGAAGATGAATCTCCTAAAGTACCAGAAGCAAATGAGATTTGTTCTCAGTCAGCTGCCTCAACTGCTGATACTGCATCACCATTAAGAAAACTGTTTACTCAAGGATGGACTGGATTTAGAAAAAGGAAGAGTTTTAGGAAGCCTAAAGAAGACGAACAACAGTCTCCTGTGAAAGAAGAGGAGCAAAAAAAAGAGGGGACAACATTAACAACTGAAACCATTGAAAAGGAGGAAAAATCTGAGTTTGAGAAACAAGATGAAGAGAGGAATGTGACGGCAGTAACTATTGAAGCACATGAGAAGGAGCAAACTGAAGGTGAAAAGCAGGAGTCAGAAATGACTGTGGCAGCAGTAAGAGTAGAAGAAAGTGAGAAGGAAGAGCTGGTCAAGTGTGATGAGCAGGGACTAAAAAGGGACTTAGTAGCAGCTGTAAAAGAAAGTGCAGAGGAGAAAAGAGATGATCAAGAAAGAACACTGGTGGAAGTCTCAGAAGATGTTGATAAAAAGAAAGTAAAAACTGAAGAAGGAGAGGAAGAAGATGAAGTGACAGAGAGACCACTAAAAATAAAGTCAGTGGTACCTCTTGTCACTGACAGTGTGAATGGAGAATTGAAAACATCCTCAGAAGTCCTACCTGTGGGAGAAAAACTGGAGTCAATGGAGAAAAGTGAAATAGATGACAGAACTGAAATAGCCTCTGAAGAGAAATTTGAAACAGGATCTCTGGCAATTGAAACTTCTAGTGAACAGCTTAAAAAATCTGAAGGAAGAGAAGGAGATAAACCTGCTCTGCTTGGGAAAGAGACATTAGATGAAAAAACAGTAGCAGAATTGCTGTCACCTACAGCAGAAGATATTACTCAAGGAGAAGCTCTGGATAGAACCACAGAGAAGAAAGCAAGCAAAGAACATGAAACAAAACTGACTCTGAGTGCTCCTGGATCAAAATCCTTTTCTACTTCTGAAAATTCAGTTGACACAGAGAATGATCAACAGTCAGTCAAACCCACTGATGAAGGGCTGCAGGGGAAAACTGGCATAGTTATGACTGATACTGACAAACCAGATGAAATAACCATGGGAATAACTTCTGAAGAGGCAGCCGGAAAGAGGTCTCTAGAAGGTATCACAAACGAAGCTGAACTCCTGTCTTCTCAAGAAAAGACTAAACTACAAGGCAGCCCTTTAAAGAAACTCTTTACAGGTACTGGATTAAAAAAACTCTCTGGAAAGAAGCAAAAAGGCAAAAGAGAAGAATCAAAGTTAGGGGAACAGGGTGAACCAGTTCAGCACTTATTAGATTCCCCAGATAGTCCAGAGGAACAAAAGGGGGAGAGTTCTGCTTCTTCTCCTGAGGAGATGAATGAAATTCCTTCTTTAGAAAAGTCTGCAGATGGAATGCAGGTCACTGAAAATGAAGATGGGACAATTGCAGATGTGGACCGAAAAAGAGAGAGTGCTACACCCTGGGCATCATTTAAAAAGATGGTGACTCCCAAAAAACGTGTTAGAAGACCTTCTGAAAGTGATAAAGAAGAAGAAATTGATAAGACAAAGAGTGTTTCAGTGTCTGCAACTGAAAACCTTGTTGATGAAAATCAAGGAGAAATAAAAGAAAATGGGATTGACCAGAAACCAGAGAAGACTACAGAAGAGCCCAAAAGAAAGGTAGACACCTCTGTGTCCTGGGAAGCTTTTATATGTGTAGGTTCTTCAAAGAAAAGAGCCAGGAAATCATCATCATCTGATGAAGAAAGCCAAAAAGTAGAAAAGTCTGGACAGAGCAAAGAAACAGCAACAGATGCAGCTCTTACGAGTTCTCAGGAGAGCGATCAAGGACAAGGGAATTCTTCTCCAGAACAAGCTGGAAGCCCATCTGAAAGTGAAAGTGTGTCGACATGGGAATCATTTAAAAGGTTAGTCACTCCAAGAAGGAGATCCAAAACCAGAATGGAAGAGAGAACTGAAGACTCTGTTGTGGGATCTAGCCTGGAGCATTCAACATCAGACGGTGAGCCTGGAAAAGATGAATCGTGGGTTCCATTTAGAAAACTGATGCCTGGGCGTAGGAAGAAAAAGTCAGATGGAAAGCCAGAATCAACTAATCTTAAACAAGCAAGAGAAGATATGGCAGAAACAGCTGAAGAAGATTCTGATATTCCAGCTGTTGTTCCTTTATCTGAATATGAAGCAGCAGAACAGGAGAAAATTGAGGCCCAACAGGCAAAAGATGCTGAAGTGATGAGAGAACGAGCCTCAGAGGAAGAAAGAGCAGAAAAATTAGAAGAGGCCCTACGAATTGAGCAAGGATATGAAGGGCTGGTACATGCAATTGCTGTTACCATTGTGGAAGGGGAAAGGGCAGTTACGAGCATTGAGGAAAGGTCACCATCTTGGATATCTGCTGCTCTGACAGAGTGCATTGAGCAGGCAAGAGAAGAGGAAGAGAAAGGCACTTGGAAAACAGATGAATTGGGTGTTATCGTGGAAGATGCAGTGGTAGCTGCTAAGGCAGTGCCGGAGATGAGAAAGGATGTAGGTGATGACACCACAGCAAGTGAGCTGGAGCTAACTTCAGAAGCAGTGACAGCTCTGGAGACAGCAGAAGCTTCCTGTGCTGAAGAAGCAATGGAAGTGTCCCTTGCTGAGGAGACAACCGAGATGGTTTCTGCTGTTTCACAGTTGTTAGAAACCCCAGATACTACAGAGGAAGCTACACCTGTACAAGAAGTAGAGGCCACTGAACAAAATTTGAAAGAATTGGACAAACAGACACAAAAAGTTCTTCACGAAGTTGCTGAAAAAGTAAAGTCAGCAGATGTAACACAGCTGGTTTGTGAAAGAGCCATGACAGAAACTATAATTACAACAGTACAACAACTTGAGTCAGAAGTGAAAGATGATGCTAAAGGTGGGAACATAGTAGGCGAGGAGACTGCTTTGCTTGAAGAGTCCTTGGAAAAAGGAGAACATGAAGGTTCAGAAAAAAGTGAAATACCTGCTACAGTGGAAGAAAGCACAGAAGGATGTGAAAATGTCGATGTGTTGAGAGATGAAAGTCCATGTCAGGAATGTGAAAATGCAGTTATAGAAGACCATGAAAAAATACATGAAGCGCAGAGGACAATAAAGGAACCTTCATCACAAGACGTAGAGTTTCACAGCATCAAAGCTGTCACTCCCGAGGAAGAGCTGTTTACAAAGCAGGAGCCTTCAGAACAAGTGTCCGTAACAGAGTTGACAGTAGATGGGATAAGAGATGAATGTGCTCCAGAAGTACAGACTCCAGTAAGTATTACATACAAGGGTTGATTTGTCAAAGAAAAAAATCACCAAGTGTTAGATATCTATTTTACCTAATTTAGAACCAGGTTGTGGGCATATTACTGACAAGGACCTTCCTTGTGCAGCCTCAAGCACCTGAAGCTCTTTTCCAGTGAGAGAAACACTCAGATCTCCAGAAGCAGCCACTGAAGGTTGTATGCAAGGAGGGGTAGATGCGATGCCTACAGAAATAGAATGAGAGATGGTGTGCATGGGTCTGAAAGTGCTGAAACAATTGCCATTAGGGCTCCTGCACAGCACAGAGTGACTGAAGGTATTGTATGAATGCCTGAGATACAGATGGGATCTATGTGACACCATACATAGTGGATGATGTCTTCAGTTGTAGGCAGAAATACAGTTGTAGCTGAGGTACCTCTGCAAAGGGGGACATGAAATGACACCGCTATCTCTACCTTTAAATGGTGCAGTTATTTGGCTGACACATTCCTACCTTCTTCCCTACTTCCCCACCATCTTCCTGGCTTAGTCTTTGTTTCAAGTGCTGCTGGCCATCACTTGTTTCAGGCTGCCTGCTGTTTAATGAGCTGTCCTCAGAAACGGAACATAAGCTGGGATCTTGGTGAACCAGTAATCTTGGTGTCATCCCAAGATGCTCTTCCCATAACTCTTGTCGTTTTGGATGTTTGATGGGCTTTTTCATCTATAACATTGCTGGTCACTCTATTTGTACCTTTTTTCACACCTCTGTTGGAATTCTCTGCAGGGGCAGGACAAGACAGAAGATGAAACTGTTTCCTTGGGACTTAAGGCTGAAGAGTCTGTGCAGCTTGAAGGAGAGGGCAAAACCCTCACTGTGCTCCTTATTAAATCTGAAAGACAAGATGAAATCCCTGACTTAGACTTGGAAGAGCAAGTTTGTTCTGAAGGAGTTCCTGGCAGGGCACCTGCCTTGAGAGAGGAAGGTGGTACTGTGCTCACTGGAAAAAGCACAGAAGTCACAAAACCTGAGGTTCCACTTCAGAACAAGATAAAACCCTCTGTCGTTCCTTCAAAAACAGTTGGCTCAGAAGCAGCTGCAGATGCTGAGCAGAGTGTGAGCACTGAGGCTGACAGGGACATTGCACCAAAGGATTCTGTGCCAGTTGTAGAGCCACAATGCAGGGAGAAAACAACTGAAACCCTCTCTCAGCATGATGAAACCAGAAGTGGCAAAACAGAAGATGCTGTGCTCAAATCTGAGAAATGCTTGGAGAGTCCTACGACAGTATCTGAGGCTCCCACACCGATTGAAGCAGACAGTGTATCTAATTTAGTATCAACATGCTCAGATAATGTTGAAAATGAAAGCGCTGTCATGACTGATACAAGTCCTAAAAAATGTGAAACACCCAGCAGCTTGGCTGAGGAAGAGACTCTGGGAAAAGAACAAGTCCTGAACTGTCATGATTTCCAGAAAGAAGATAACAAAAATGAGCCATTGGTGGAAAGGGCCAAAGACATATCTGAATATGGAAAGCAGGAAGCTGTGAGAGATGATGAGTGTTCAGCTGCAGTCCAGCAAGAGGTTTTAACTGTGCAAGAGGAAGGCTCTGACTTCGGCTTCCCACAGGCCGAAAGCTTGGAGACTTTGAAAACACCTGTTCCTCTAGCAGCTGCAGCAGTTGGAGAGCATGTCGTGGCAGAAACTGTGACACCTGCAGACATGACAGCCAGAACTGTACAGCCATTGGCAACCACACCAGAGCAAATGGCTTCTGAAGAGGTCCCAGTTACTACTATAGACTATTCAGGCTGTGGGACTGCAGAGCTTGGTAGTGCAGAGGCACCTGAGCCTAGAGTAACTTGTGCTTCCGTGAATGGAATATCAGAGGAGCAAGGGAGGCCCCAGAGCACAGGCCAACACAAACAGAATGGTATTCCTTTCAGTCACAGTCCATCTCTCAGCCACCCAGAATTTGAGCAGCATGTTGTTCAGTCTGTGATTATAGAGTCCCACAGTACGAAAATTGTATTGAGTGCTATCCAGTCAGCTGTTCACAAATTTGCAGAAGCGGAAGAGTCAGAGCAGAGCATTAAGTCCATAGAGAAAAGCCCATCACGTACAAATACACATGAACTTCTGGGAAGTACACAGGTAGATCATGAACTTCCATCAAAAGAGGAAGAGATAGGAAGTAAAGAACAGGAGCTCCAGCAACCAGGACTAGTGAAATCTGCTACCTTAACAGAGTCTGCAGAAATTCATGCAACTGTAGAAAAAACAAAAGACATGCTTTTAACTTCTGAGATGCTGAAAGATAGACAGAGTCAGAATTCCTTAAAAGTTGTGACTAGCCCTGAAGACATCCCAAGGGGAAGTGTGATTCAGAAATCAACACTAGAGCAAAGTACTACAGAAGATTCAACCAAAGACCCCCTAGACATACACACACCAAAATTAAGGGAAAAAGAGGTTGGGCATGTAATGGAAATCTCAGACCAACATACAGGTCAGCAAACATGCACAGAAAGTGAAGATCAACAATATCGGCTGTCAGTGGAAGATGGGAAAACACAGATGTGGGAGGATGATAGTTGCCAAGAAGGAGCATCTTGTGAGAGACAAAGTCAGAGCACAGTGGCTCTGACACCTTGAATGTAAGTAGCATATTTAGGCAGTAATTTTTCCAGGGTAGTTCTTAGGGTCTCTAAAACTGTTCTGTCTGATGTAGTGTGGTTTGGGGTTTTTTTTTAAATTATTCTGCTGAAGGGCTGCTCTCACTTTAATGGCCTTTGACTTGGCCTGTAGTTGAGCATATTTCTGGGAGATAGAAAATACTTTATAGTTTTCCTAGATAGGCACTCATGTGACATGTTTAATGTATGGAATTTAATCCACAAACACACTTCTCTAGCAAAGCTCTTTTTAAAATACTGGAGGATGTGACTATTGGCTTCCATGGTAAACCTGAAGTGCCTCATGTACAAAGCTTTTTGCCCTTCAGTGAAATCTGAATCAGAAATTATAGGTATAGTTTCTCCCTAGAACATATACTGCACTTACTTTACTAAGTAATGAGAACTTTATCTTTGAGAACTGTGTGGGAAAATAAGATGTTCTTGAAAGAGTACATTGTTTCTACTAGAGCTTTTTTACCTTTTTCTTTCAGATGTGCTAAGCATCCATGTGGCATTTGGAGAGATGCCAGTCCTAGAGAACAACTGACAATCCTGCGACAGAACCAGGAGCTTTATTCACTACCCTTTTTTCTTGGATGTTAACATCTGTTCTTTTGAAGACCTCGCCTTGTCATTTCTATTAAAAAATAACACCTTTAATGTTGGCTACATCCATGCCCGTGTTCCATTTGGAGGTCATTTGTCTCTGCCCAAAACAATCCATTTAAACTGGAGATGCACCACTGAGTGAATGGACAGCCCACTAGAATTTGTGCCACAGTTATTACTGTCCCCTCACTTAATGTGTGTCCTGTCTGTCCCATCTCCTTGAATCCTTCACTCATCCCTGAATCCCCCTCCCTTCTTTCTGCAGTCTCCCTTACTCTCCACATCTTCCGTAGCTGCCTTGATCTGACCTATGAGTGGCTGTAGATGCTTCTGTATGAGGGGAAGAAGGAGGACTGACTGATGAGAACACATGAGACCTGTGGCTGAGTAGCAGGTGTGTCTGTCAAACAGCAGGAACTGGATCACGCACAAATTGTGGAGCAAGATGCTCAAGTTTGCTGCCTTTCAGTCCCATTCAGGTATCTCTGTCCATTCTTCAGTCGTATTTGTGTAGGCCTGATTTAGTCAGAAATTACTTCTACAGTGTATCTTGAAAGGAGATGGAGAATACCCTTCTTCTGTTCCAGACTTCAGGTCTCAGGACTGGACTGTAATGTATTGAGTATTTATATGTATGTCTTAAACCCAGTTCTGATTTTAATGTAGAGCTATGATACTTCTGTACTGTTTAGGTGTACCCTTAAATGAATTTTGTAGAGTAGGAAATGGATACTGGAGAGGAAATTGATATTATTGGAGCAGAAATCCATAACATGTAGTTTCCTATTTATTGTTCCAGGTTATTCCCCTTGTAAAATCTCAAAAATTTGGCTGTCTTGCTTTGAATATTTATATGTATATCCTAAACCCGGTTCTGATTTTAATGTAGAACTATGATATTTTTAAAAACAAAAGGAGAGCCCTGACCTGTGTCAGATACACCAATCACTTCTACTTGCAGTCCTCCCTGGTTTCTGAGAACCCTCCAGATTTACCATTTTGCTGTTACTTTGTTCTTGTACCACAGCCTTTGTATGTTGTCCTGTCATTTCCGAGTCTGTTAATTTCTGGTCACTGTCTCATTCAACCCCATCTTTCCCTACGCACCTATACTAACATCTTTCCTGCATACACACTTCCTCCTTTCCCAACCCCTGCCTGAACTGCTTTCCCACCACAGCATTTTCTGAAATCCTTCCCATTCCTATCAATTCTGTATCATTTCTGAGGCGGGAGTAGGAAGGAGGGTATGGGCTTGCTGATGAGTTCTGCCTTGAATTGCAAAAAGCTGATGAGATCTTTGGGTGCCAAGGTCTTAAAAGCCTTTTTGTAAGGTGGATTGGACGTGTGTGAGATGTAGACCAGGATGAGCAGGGTGATACAAAGGTGGTTAGAAGCCCCAAGACTGAGAGTCCTGGGATGTCTGTCCCCAACAGCAGTTGGTTTTCTCCTTTGTTTACATTAAAATCAAACAAGGGGTACAAGTCAGTACTTCCAGCTCTGATTTCTAAAGTGAAGGTTACAGGTCGCACATTGTGAAACCAATGCCCATCAAGTTGAACAATGCTCACTATCATACCTGTATAGTAATTTATTTTAAAATCAACTTTTAGTGTACAAATGCTCTTGTTACGGCAAGTGCTTGTCTCTCCTCAAGGCTGCACGTCCAGCAAGCAATGCGACTGATTGCACTGGTGTGATTGCACCATCTGGTGCTGCCCTAGGTGGAAGCATCAAAAGATTTTTCCTTACCTCAGAGCAAATTATATAAATATTTAAAGCCAAACAATGTGGTTTCAAACAATACAGTCTATCTCTGTCCATCATTAATGGCAGCTTTCCCCCTTAGCTTTGGGCAATTCCAAAAACCTCGGTTGATTTCCACACATTTAAGTTGGCTTGCAAGGTAATGATGCTCTTAATAACACCTCACAAGTGCAAACTTGGCTGAATTTGTACAAATTGTATACCTATGTACCTTAAGCCATATTGAAATAACTGCAGCAGGTAAAATAACAGTAGCATGACCTGTGTAATCCCGATTCTTACATTTGTAGTTCCAAAGCTGTTAATAATATGTAAAGTTAATTCTTGTCTGAACCTCATTTAAATAAAGCTAGCTTTACCACAATGTAAATTGTCTGTTGGTAGTAATTGGGCAGGCGAGGGCTTTAACTTGCCTGTTTCCTTCGTTAATCCAGGGCCTAGGTAAGCAATGCAACAAACCTAACTAAAATACAAAAGCTTCTTATACCTGACAGCTAAATAAACTATCGCACCCAAAACCACACTAATGGTGCAAGGAGCATGCCTCCACAAAAGGCCTCTGCTTTGTTCTGGCATATTGCTTTGGCCTCTGAAATTCTCCTTTGAGACTGTGACTTCTGGCTTGTGCTTAAAAGCTTGAAGCTTTCTCTAATCCAATGTATTGGGTTACCAAATCTGATTTTGTGTTTTTAAGGTAGATTTTCATTGATTAAATAAAATGCAGCTACAAATTTGTTCTAATCTGTGTATGTGGTGTTTTTTTTAATCTTGCCTTAGTGTAAATTGTTTTCTGATGGTTGCTTCATCTTCAGAAAGTTAGATTTGTTTTTGAGAACTCATTTGTTGTTGACTGACATTCAGCCTTTGATTGGAATTAAGGGAACTAATTACAGAATTAACTATGATTTGGCTCTAAATTTCTATAAAATACACATACTTCAGGAAAAATAATAAGGTACTTCAGAAGACTGAAAAATACAAGAAAACTCTGCTAAATTTGAGATGGGCAACAGTATTCAGTGAACCAGAATGAAAAATTAGTAAATCATATGCCTTGCTGATGTGACTAAAATATTAAAAAACTCCAACAAAATCATAACATCCACAAAAAGCTTGTCATAGATTGGTAGATTAAGGATCTTGCACCCATAAGTGGTATCTTCTAAGCTCCCCTGCTTCTGCTTAGCTAGTGTATTATCTCTCATGGCACCAAAAATCTGGACATGCCGTTGTGTTCATAGACCTCAGACTTCAGACATGAAATTTTTCCAGTTCTTTATGGTCTGTGGCTGAGGATCATTAGCAGCATTTGTAGTGAAAGACTTGTGTGGATTGCAGTAATTTGTACCTCCCTATCTCAGCTAAGATGCTGAATCCAGTATCTGCAAATACTTCGCTGCACTGGTCACAGCAAACGCAGGGATGTTGGAACACCGTGGGATGCCTGTTCCTCTTCTCGCTTTTGTATTGTGTCAGGGAGCTCGCACTGCAGGCAGCTGATCTCACTGTCCAGCTCTGGCATCTGGAGGTACGACTCAGACCAGTATTTCCCACCAGATACTGTGCTCAAGGTGTACACAGCCTTGCTGGCCCTTTGGCAAGGATTATGTATTTATACTATGCTGTTTCCAGTTGACAGGAAGTCTCTAATGGACATCTGACTAGGGTTTGGAGTCCAAGCCTCGTGCATCTCAGGGAGGTTTGTGTGCCGTTTTCTCTTTTGTAGGGTTGTTCTATTGGCAATAGCTCAAGTATCCTGCCTGTTAGCTCAGGCTATGGAAATGGATCCCATGCAATCCAGAGCATATGGAAGGCAGCTGTGCTCCCTGACAAACCTGCACAGCTTGGATACAGCAAGTGCTTGGGGATGGACAGGCGACTTGCCAAAAGTGGGGAGGATTCCCATGACGGTCATATCTGGATGCTGAATGCTGGATGTTTGTCATTCATGCTGCCATGTGGGAGGGGAGCAGGCCTGAGGAGGGACATGGCTTGGAATGAGAAGCAATGTGGAGCAGAAGGCCAGTGGAATTGGTAGTACAGGGTTTGGAGTCCTGATTTTCAGAGGGTGAATGAGAGAAAGGAGAATGACTCTTGTCTCTGAACATTTTAAGATGCTGCTAACAAGATGGAAGCTTAATGACCACAATATTAGTACCTGACTTGGAGCTGATATCATCTCTAGTTGGACACTTAATTTAGTCTTTACAAAAGTAAGGATGAAAGATAGTGATCTAATAAAGGCCTCTGTTCATTCTACTCCAATATCCTCTTGAGAAAATACTATCAACTCCTTAAAACAGGAAGAACAGTTTCAAGAAGCATATCCTATTTGTCCTTGAAAATGACATCCATTTCCAGAGCTTAAAAAAGGTCACATATAATCATAGAATTATTTCAGTTGAAAGGGACCTTCAAGATCGTCTGATTCCAATCTCCCTGCTGTAGGCAGGGCAAAGACTAATGATATGATGAAATTTGGGAAGCAGAAGTCTGATGTACCATGGGAGCTGTGCCCTGGGGGCAATCTCTGTGGCAGCTTGACCCTGTCCTCATAATCTGTTCTACAGATAAGTCTCTGTCCCTCCTACAAAGGCACCAGACTAAGAAGGGTAACCAACACGATGCCTTTTCCTCTAAGCAGCTAGACAAGAGGGAATTGTAAAAAGTTGCAAGGCATTTACAAGCCAGCTGCTGTCCTGCAAGGCAGACATCCCAGGAAGCAGCCTGGCAAAAATCCCTGCTTCCTCCCCAGTGCAACTGTCCTCTTGGGGGGGTCTTCTCTGTCCCCTCAGCCTTGCAGTACTATGGCATCCTCTCCCCTGAGTGAGCTGTCTCTGTAAGCAGGTTCCTTGTGAACTTTTAAACTAATTTCTGGGAGATTTTCAGCAGACAGTCCCAGGGTCAGCATGGCAGTCAGTGGTGCCTGTCATTTCCCATCAAAACAACGGTATGAAACAGAAAACCTGACACACAACTGTCTGTACTAACATGTCTCTCTTTCACCATTCCAGGGACAGCCAGGAGGCTAACAAACGAAAGAGAAAGGTGATGCTCAGCCAATATTTGAGGGTAGTGCATGCACAGGGCCTCAGAATGCCAAGACCCCACACAATACAGGGTCCCAGGGTTCCCCTGCTCCCTACAGCATTGGGAGCATTGCACACTTGTGCATCTGGCACAAGAGGATCACTTGTGTGTGCCAAGACCCTCTGGCAAGACATCAGGGGAGGAGGACAAACCTGGCGGGAGGCTGACTGCAAGATTTGAAGTTCACTTGCTTTTGTAGTTGAAAAGATGGCCAAAAAAGAGTAAAGTTTTCAAGGCTAGCTCACTAACGTGGAGGAGCTTGGAGGGTTACAGCTCCAAGGGGAGGCTGTGCTTGGGGGAAGATGGGACAAGGGGGAAACATCAGCCAAACTGTGTGAGATACTGCCTGGCAAGGTAGTCATCCCACAGTCTCTGGCAGCCATATGGGTATTTATTCAGAGGAAGATTTTCTTAGCCCAAATCCATTTTTTTTTTCATCTCCCAACTGGTGTTTTCACTATCATTTCATGAGTGTGATGAAGAATTACAAAGACAAATATGACCTGTATGTTATTCTGGAGCTGACACAAACTCTTCTAAATAGAGTGTTCAGTGAATAATCTTGAAAATCGCGTTATTCTTTTTGGCATAAGTTTCCCTGCTGGGGAAATGCTTTTATTGGATTTTTGCATAATCTGTCTTGATCCTCCAACTGGATTCTGGATCATACATTCTCTTCCCCACCCCACCCCCCCCGTAGTAGGGCCGGCTAATGCCTCGCAGATGCAGGGGAGGAACCTGCATCAGTATGAATTACATGGCAAAGGCTGGGCATATTTCTTACAGTTCTTCATGCAATAGCATATTTAATTAAAACAAACCAAACAGACAAATCCCTTAAGCCATTATTGACATCAGTTGGTAGAAGCAGGCTCATATCCACTGTAGCAGTATATTGACTATATTGAAGTTACTATTTTGTTCTCTTTTGCCCATAACTAATACTTGCTCATGGAATGAACAGATACAATACTTCTTTCTGTAATTGTTCCTTCATATATCTCAAGGCTATGGATATTCCTTTTGTTAGTTACTTGTCCAATACAAAAGACACCATATTTTGTTTTCACTTTCCTATTAAGAGCTTGAGTAGCATCAATCTAAGTGGTAGAAATTATATTGCTTAAAACTCCCCAAACTTCTATTTTTAGTTTTGACTAATGCACAAGAGCACAGTGATGATGTGCTATCACAAATCAACCTGCTATACTTCGATGTCATACTGTAGGAACAAGGAACCTTGGCACATCACTGGAAAGATAATGTAACACCTCTTGAATTTTAAGTTGAAAACTATGTAAGATATGGATTAATTGTCCTCATTGAGAGGTAAGGTTAGCTATTAGCAGGAAAATGTAATACAGTGTGACTGCCAAGCAGGGAAGCAGAAGAGCACCATTGGAGGACTGCAGGAGCAGAGACAAACGTGCATCAAGTGACATAAGATTCCTGCTACTGGAAACAAAATGTGTATTATGACAAACTTGGCATTAGGAAAAAATCAGAGAGGCTTCACAACCTGCAAAACCAGAAAAAGATTTAAATGAGTTGAAAAAAAATGAGTGTTTTTATTGAACGTGAATTTGTGACCTGTTTGCAGCAATGCACATAATATGGCCACAGTGGCTTCTCAAGGATGAAATTGTCTTTAAAGAATATGTTCATACATACCTATGAATATTTAAAGTAAGGATATCTTCACTTTAAAGATAAGCTCATAGCTTTAAAGTAACACTCAGCAATGAACCAAAGGTACTGTGAAGCTAGTGCTAGTGCTTTCCCATTCTGTAAGAGTTTTTTTTTAAATTTGCTAAAAACAAGAAACATGAAAGTATATGGTTAACTAATTATTATCTGTGAAGTGTGAAGTTCAGTGTAGCTCAGTTTCCCCCCCTCATTACCTATTTTCTTAAGTGATAGAGACACCAAAATCATCTGCCTGTCTCCTACTCCAAATATAGCACACAGACCAAAGTTTAGAAGGTTATGTTTGAATTTTAAATGGGCTAAACTGAAATATTAATGATTCCTCAGCTTAGAAGAGCCTAAAATAGACTGTCAAATGAGCAGGACTGAAGTTAATATTCCAGGGAAAAACCTACAGCTCTTTCTGATTCTGTTGTGATCTCAAAATGTAACCAAACTATGAGAACAGAATGTTCCCAAAGTGAGAAGATACTGTTTTTTAAGCAGAGAAAACTAAGTAGAGGGAGGAGTAGTGCTGATGCTCGGAGAATTAACATTTTCTCACCCTTTCTTAAGTTGGTGCTCCAGGCTGCAGGAGCAGCTGGACATCGGTGTACTTTGTGTGTGTTCACATACATGTGTGTGCAAACATGCACCTTCCCTCCGTCAGGACATGCTCAGGCTCTATCTGCTCTCTGGACTGGGGACAGGGACCTTCAGCAGCTGCACTGAAGTCCAAACAATTGCTTCCCCTTGGCCTTGTACTTCCCTGGCGCAGCTGGAACATGATGTGCAGGGAAGTGCCGGTGTTTCCGTCCCAGCGAAGTTTCTCTGCCATCTGCTTCTCAGCTCATGGATCTCTCCTGGCATGGCTGCTGCTAACAGTGTGAGGGACACAAAACACCTTCCCGAAGCTTATTTCCCCTTGTCTACCCGCCACTGTCAGCCTCAGGACTTGGTGCCTTTGAGTGCTCTGCAGCCCACAGGGCAAAGGGTGCTGCTCTCTGGGGCAAGCCTGCTGCGAGACAGGGCTGCCAGGCTCCCTTCTGCCCCTTCGTTTGGCTTTCCAGTGCAGCTCCTGGGTGTGGGGATGCTCTTTGGGGTGTGCGGGGACTGCTGCTGTGGAGGGCGGAGGGACAGCGAGGTGGGAGGCCCGGGAGGTTGCACTGGTGTGACTGCACCATCTAGTGCTGGCCCTGCACACCCACCGCTGGATGCGCAGCCTACAGGAGGCTCAGCTGGGGTTTTTCACAAAAAGAAGCCAAAAGAAAAAGCCGACCTGGATTGCACCTCAAATGTGCTTAGAACCATACATCCTGCTTCATAACACCCCAGTAGCTGGAGAAATTGGTGGGTAAAAAGCAGTAACTTCTAGACGTTGTCTTCCTAGTTATCTGAGTTTCCATCCAGCTCAGGCAGCTGTTAAAGAGGAAAAAGCCGTCACTAGCTTGCCGTCAGTGATGCAGGTGCACAAAACACATATGTGAAATGATAAGCTGCTTCAGTGGGCTCTGAAGGGAAAATGGGTTCAGTTCTAGATTGCTGGTGTATCCAGTTCCAGACTGAACAAAGTCAGAAAATGATAAGTTAACAGCAGAAATACGGCCCAGACCCACAGCCACTCAGTTCCTGCTCAGCACTACCCCAAGGCCTGGCCAGTGCTGAGAGAAGCAACTGTGGCTGTAGGAGGGGTGGTACCTGTGCTGGTGCTGAGGCCAGATAGAGATCAGGACTGCTGCACCTGCAGCCTTGTTAAAGTAACTGTTTGGTAGCTTCTTAAGCTGGGAGGCAGGAAGACACCAGTTTGCCCCTAAAAGCCTTTGGCAGCAGATCCACCAGAAGCCGGGCTGCTGAGGCTCTCCTGTTTCCTGGGGTGATAAAGAGGACACCTGCAGCTTGAGGTAAAGGAAGCCAGCCAAGCACTAATGATTAGAAGCAACCAGTCATTAGCCTTAGCCAAGGTTAAGTGGTAATGCTCTCCAAGAGGTCCTCAGAACATGTTTGCAGATATACGAGTATATACCACAAACGGTAAAAACCAGAAGAGAACCTCAAACAATATAAAGGTAATGGAAAATAGAGGGACTGTCTCTATGTGAAAAGGAGAAAGCAAAATGGAGAAATAGAGGAGCACCACTGAGTGGTTATGAAAAATGTACTTAGATAAAGAGCAAACTCAAAATCAGTTAAATGTACAGACAACACCTGTTTTACAGCAATTAGCTGAGTCACGGTAGTGCTCTGCAATCTATATCTAGGGACAGTAGCAACACAGTACAACTTAAAAAAATTAATGACTAAAGCAGAGGATTTTAGGGATGTGGTCTCTTGGATACCCACATGGCAAATGGCAGCTAACAGCAGATGATGGAGGCCTGACAGCTGCTGCCAGATGGCTTCTGCCTCTCTTCCCAATAAGGCTGATGTAGTTAGTCCTCTTAATGATGGATGGCATCTATTGACATGAAAGAAATGTTTTTGATGACCCCAGTACCGTGGGAAGATCGGATGAGGTTTACTTTCATCTGGCAGGGAATTCACTGGACATTTACTTGTCTATCCCAAAGCTTAAACCATAGCCCTAGCACATGTGTAGCTCATGGTACATTGGCTAGAGAGCTGGAAATGTTACAATTTCCTCAAAAGGCCACTGTGAGGCAGTTCATCTGTGATTTCTTAAGAGGTGACCACTTTCCAAAACCTGTAAAGACTACAGACACTTGCTACAACACACTCACATCAAATGGGGTACAGGTATCAGAAGAATAGGAACAAGGGCCCAGTCAAAAATTCATCTTTTGGGGAGTCAGATGGATAGATGTGAGAAAAACAGGTGCTACAAAAAATCCAATGGTTACCTCTGCCCCAGAATATAGAAATGAGTTATGTACTGTGCTAGGAAATTTAGGGTCTTGGCAGGCACATATTCCAGGATTTAGTATAATAGCCTACATTCTCCATAACTTACTAAAGAAAAATGCAGTCTGGGAATGGACCCCACAACATAAGAAGGCCCCTAGAGCTGTTAAAGAAAACCATAAATGTGTATCAGTCATTGGGACTCATCTACCCTGTGTGGCTGCTCTCATTACAGGTCCAGGTGAGAAAGAACCTGGGGACTAGAGCCATAGTGACTGCCTGGATCCATGCAACATCACATTACTTGGGATTCCAAATTGCAGCAGAAGATTACAGTTGTGTAAGAATGCAGTCATATGTAACAATAAGACTACTATTAAATAATTACGGAAAGAAAATTATTTTGAGTAGGAAACCAAAAATCCTGACTTTACAGGAAGATCATGAAGCTGGGCAGGAGGGGGTCATAGGGAAGGTAAATACACTTCAACTCTAATAGAGCTTTCTGAAAGTCAGAAAGAGCATGACTGTTTATTTCTATGGTAAGCATGGAATACATCGCTCAAGCTTACAAAGCTTTTTGCATTTGCATCAGAAAAGGTGATAGGTGTAGCATTTTCTGCACCTGCTTAACTGAGATAGCTTAATTATCTCCATCTCTAAGAACTGCTTGGGAAAATAAGATGATCTTGAGAGAATAAGTTGTCATTCTGTCAGATACTCTGAGCATTCATGTGCCATTTGGAGAAATGCCAGTCTTAGAGAACAACTAGCAAGGCTGTGGCAGAGCCAGAAGCACTATCCATGATTCTTAATTCAGTGATGCTGACAGTTGCTCTTTGAAGACTTCACCTTTCCATCATGGTCATTAATAAGCAATGCCTTTAACGCTCACTATAGCTACGTGTGTGCTCCACGTACACGTCTTTAGAGCTGACCCAAGATCATGGCAGATATCTCAACCCACTTCCTTCACAGAGGGCAGCAGGGATTCTGCTGCCTTCTTCTCCCTTTTCCCATCACAAAACAGGGACAGAAACAGGGGCATGTTCTGCACATACTCTGAGGTGAAAAAGAAAACTGAAGCTGAAATTAGGAAAGAAAAGACAGAGAGAGAAGGGGAGAAAATCACATTCTGTAGAGTGCTGCAGTGATTGAAATACTCATTTGACGTCATTCCAGCTACACAAGCAGTGTCCTGTGACTGCACTCTCCACCAGTTGTTACACAGACTTTATGCAGCCTCCCTCTTACTTCAGCAGCTCTTTTGTAGCCCCACTCTGGTGACCGGCTCCCACTCTGTTTCTCTCCTATTCCTAACCCTAATCCTAATCCTTGTCCTGGTTTTGGCTGGGATTGAGTTAGTTTTCTTCCTAGGAGCAGGTACAGTGCTGTGTGTTTGGATTCAGCATGAGAACAAAGTTGATAACACACCGATGTTTTAGTTGTTGCCGAGTAGTGCTTACCCTATGTCAAGAATGTTTCAATTTGCCTTGCTCTGCCAGTGAGGCGGTGCATTAGAAGCATGGCCAGGACAGCTGACCTGAACTGGTCTGAAAGTGCTGGGGCTGTAGCCTTCTTGACAGGTCCAGCATGGCTGCTGCAGCATGCAACTTTGTCACCAAAGTGTGATTCCTGGACCTAACCATGGCTTCAGCAGGTGCTTGACTTCCCTGGAGTCTCTCTTGGATTTTTGAGAACAGGAGCAATTCACTCATGTAATCTTAATACATTTCTTGCTGCAGAAGGATATCAAGACACGCACCTTCTTGATCCCATCAGACACTGAAGAAGAGTTTTGCCACTCAGCTGATAGGTTTTAAACACAAACTGAGGAACTGCCCTCCTCTATGGTGCTTTGCAAGCTGGCACTTCTGCAAAACTGCTGCTTCACTTCAGAGCAATTCAGTTCTGTCCAGGAGACCCCTTAAACCCTGGAGTGTTAGTACTTTGCAAACAACCTCTCCCCTTATGCTCAATGGCAGAGATATCATTTTTAAGTACCACTGGCATTGTATCTCTATTTCCCAGTTTTCAGAGACATGTCTAATACCGTTCCTTGGCAGCAATAGGAAATAGATGTGCTCATTTCTCCCATAAGAGTCACCAGGGAGATGTGGCACTGCAAGGGAGTACTGCTACTGGCAACTGTGTGACAGAGCAAATAAATCCTCTTGGCAGCAGCAGCTGCACCTTTTTCCTTTCACCATGCAAAACCTCAGCTCCTGTAAGCACTTTGGATGAGACCACCAGCATGGCCAGATGTGGAGTAAACCATCACCTCACACCCCCTTGCAGTAGTATCAGATGCAGGAAAATGTTTTCTATGATGTTGCAACACTAGGTGACTTTCTCATGGGTCTACCAAGGACTGGTGCTGAGACACAAATACAGGTCTTGAGAACTTTTAACTTCTGTAGGCAACTTTTCTGGAGCAGCAAACAGCTTCTTTAGGAGAAAGAGGATCTATGAATGACACTTTCTGAAGTGGGGAAAAAGCATCAAAATAGCCATCATCTCCAAATTCCTAGTGTGCTCTTGTCTTTAAGACATACAAATCCCATGCTAAGAGATTTCTTCCTCTCGAGCTAATGAGTACTGAAGGTGGTCCTCCCATTCTCTGGGGCAAGTATATTGGACCTGGTAGCACCTCCTCTTGCCCGGCTGGCAGGAGCAAGGAGAAAGCACCAGGCCTAACAGGAGAATTATCATCAGAGTGCTGCTATCCCTAGGCTGGCAGAGCAGAAGCCATGTGTTCTTAATTCCATCTGCAACACACATAGAAAGGCAGAAGCTCCTGCTTCCACTCTTGCTCTAAAATGGGGGTGTGGTCTGGCTGCACAGAACCATGGAATCTTTTAGGTTGAAACTGTTGTCATCGCAAGCTGCCCTAGTGACATACCTCTGAAGTTATCGCAGAATCCTCTGCAATGTCAAAATCCTCTATAAATGTAAAATATCTGTTTTACTTCTGTGCCTTTTATGTTTCCACTCTTTTAAGAGGAAACAGTTAATATAATGTAAAAAATACCAAACCCAAACAGAAAAAAACCAAACTGCACACCAAAACAGGAAAGGTGGTGTCCTTAGAGGCATGGTCACAGCTTCACAGTTTAGGTGGCTACTTCCCGAGTAACTGAATGGTAGATGTCACAGTGTAATAAATACACACATAAATACAAATAAACAAATATACAGTCTAATATAAAATTTAACAAAATTTTAAATTGCAGATTTTCTTGTTAGTGAAGATGTAAAAAGGTCCCCCCTTGTCTACCTGCCACTGTCAGCCTCAGGACTTGGTGCCTTTGAGTGCTCTGCAGCCCACAGGGCAAAGGGTGCTGCTCTCTGGGGCAAGCCTGCTGCGAGACAGGGCTGCCAGGCTCCCTTCTGCCCCTTCGTTTGGCTGGCTTTCCAGTGCAGCTCCTGGGTGTGGGGATGCTCTTTGGGGTGTGCGGGGACTGCTGCTGTGGAGGGCGGAGGGACAGCGAGGTGGGAGGCCCGGGAGGTTGCACTGGTGTGACTGCACCATCTAGTGCTGGCCCTGCACACCCACCGCTGGACGCGCAGCCACCGATGTAAGATAAGGAGCTGCTCCGGTGAGCGCTGAGGGTTCAGTTCTAGATCGCTGCTGCATTCAGGGCCAGCCTGAATCCGGTCAGGAAACGATAAAACAACAGCAGAAATAGGGCCCAGCCTCACAGCAGCTGCTCGCTCAGCTCCTGCTCAGTGCTGCCCTAAGGCACACCAAAGCCTGGCATGTTCTGGGAGAAGGCAGGGGCAGAGAGCAGCCCTGTGCTGGTACTGAGGCCAGGTCTGCTGCACCTGCAGCCTTGCAAAAGTAACCAGTAACCTGAAAGTCTTCAGAGGGAACTGCAACAAGACACAGGAAAGGTGTAGGTAGACAAGGCTTCTGAGCTGGGAAGCAGGAATACACATTTATCCAAAAAGCCTTTGGCAGCAGGTCCAGCAGAAGCTTCCTGGGGTGATAGAGAGGACGTGTGCACTGTGATGGAAAGGGAGGAGGAGCACCTTCACTCTAAACCAGGCAACTCTCTTGCTTATAAGCATGTGGGTTAGTCACTCTCTGAGTTACTGAGCCTGTGAATTGTTGAAGCAGTACATTAGAGAATTGAAAGATCAAACTATTTTGTCATAAGGAGATTGAGCCCTGGTTTGATTTTTGTCTAATAAGGTCATGCAGTAGAGCTTGATTGACAGAGTACACTGCCCTTTGAATGTAAGAGACACAAATGAACCTTGGCAATCCATGAAATAATTCACTGCTGAAACTAGAATTACACAATACAGTAGTAACAAAATAGAAAATGCTTTAACCATGTGGTTAAGAGGTTAAGGAGCAGTCTTGAAGGAAACATGATTTACCAGGAAGTTCCCTTGGAAAGTGTAGGAGCTGCTTCAAAATGGGGCCTTGCACAGTCAGGAGATTGGAGATGAGCTCCAGATCTGTGCTGATGCACACTGGAGTCGTGGGTACCTCCAGATAGTGTGTTTTGTGGTTTTGGTTAAATTTCATCAGAATCTCTTCTTTTTAATGGCAGGCTTGATAGAAGCCCATGTTTAAGGACATTCAGTTTCCCTTACTTATAGAGATGATCAGAGATCATTTGGCAAATACACATCAACAAAGGGTGCTGCGAAAGACCTTTTTGTTCTCCTGTTGGTATGAGTGGGATTACAATACCCAGTGACAACAGCCATTTTTACAAACAAAATCAAATGAATAAAACAAGAACTGTAGAAATGGAAACACTGTCACAGGTGGGGCTATTTATACGGCCAGCCTCTGTTACCACATCTACCACTAGTCTACCACCTAGATTTCATTATGAAGGTACACTGCTGTAACCAACAGCATAACATTTACAATTTTGAAGCTGGAATGCTGATTTTTTTTTGTTTTGTTATTTTCGTGGAGGGTTTTTTGTATTCAGTAACCTGAATAATCCTAATCATTCATAGCTATTAAGTGTCTTGCCACATGAAAACATTTGTTAACTTTTAGGAAGCATCAAATAAGAGAGTCAATGACAGAATTTCAAGAGTAACTCTTCCCCTCTTCTGTGTTTACTTTTTAACATTAAAAAGGTGTGGAAATACAATCAAGGAAAATTTAACTTGGTTAAGAATGAATGAATTTCATCTTCAACTGCTTGGGCTGAAGATATCTAAAGAACTTTATTACTCTCCAAAAGGGTAAAGTGCTTAAACAAGGTAATCCTGCTGTTAAGCAGATTGGAAAAAACACTGCCATGGATTGTGATGCCATCGGGCACCATAGCACCTGCTCTTGTCTAACCAGATTTTTTAATTAATGTAAAAGATTTTGCAAAGTTATTTAAATCAAACAAAATAAACCTACTTTTTTTGTTTTCTCTTGCAAACTTTTTTGTGACTGAGGCTATTATTTTATGGGATTTGGAGCTCAAGAGCCAGCCAGCATACAGTCTAAACATCAAGGCAGAAGGCCCTGAAGGCCCTGCAGTGTAAGCAGGAGCACAATTTTAAGTATTCAATTTTTGTAATACTAGTGTCTTATAATAAACTCTCCCCCTGCAGAAGCAGAATGATTATCAGACCAGTGATCAAGAAGACACTTGATACAAAAATATTGATTGTAACAGACTGAAAACTTCACTTTCAAAAGTGGTAATCCTGTTTCTATGGACCAGATAGATATATGTCTGCTCAAGGCAGAGGTATCTTGTCAAGTGACATGCATAGGAAATTAACTTTGAATGTACTCCTTTGGAAAAACATGGGGCTGAAATACACAAGCCCACAGTCTTGAATGATGGCAGATTCTCACCAATTTCTCAGCAGTTCCTTCCAAACTGTTTGCTTTCATTTAGTAGAAAATTCATAACTTCGGCAGGTGAGCAGACTGAATAAGTAATGGTCAAGTCAGTCACAGATTTCCAAGTCAAACACTGAAAGATAAACCCTGAAGTTGTCCCTAACTGCAATAATAATTCAGAGGGTTTTAACAAAGAAGCTTGAACAAAACTGTAGTTGTGCAGTAATCACCCAAACTCTTGATGCAAATGTTAATAACCAGAATACGCTGTTCCTAATTTGTTGTAGAGGAACAAAACTGCTCGAGCAATTGAAAGGCAATGACTTAACACTATGGAGCATCAGACAATAAAGGGTATTTAAAATAAACCATTATCATATCTGAACACATATTAAAACAGTCTCTTTATTGTGATTTTTTTTTCCTCTTTACCCGACAGTATTATATCTTAAGAATAAATATTAACAGGTGAAAAGTATCTCTGCTGAGCCTGCAATTTCACATTCGTTGCAGCAGTACTGTCATAACCAACTCCTTCCCCGGATGCTTGTTCCCTGCCCTATCCTGCTCCTTCTTTCTGGGCAGTATGCCGGTCTGCAAGGACACACTGCCCACCAGGTGAGGGACCTGTCCAAGTGCTTCCACCACTTTCCACCTTCTACATCCTGGATGTTGCCAGCAGCAACACCAGCTTCAGTAAGCCTCTTCCCTGTTCATCTGCACCCTTGCACAATCCATGAATTGTTCAAAACTCTCGGCTGAGCAAAAATAAGGTAGAGATTTGACAGAAAAACAGCATTTTTAAAGACTGGTTGTTTTTCACTTGAGCCCATTCAACATGTAATGATCTCCATACAGTGGTGAAGGAGAGGTGAGAGCAGGAATAAGGTAAGGGGCTGCTGAATGTCTCACAAAAAATGGTGTAGCCATGTATGCCCCCGATACAACCAGCCACTCGGGGAGCTGAGCTAAACTCTTGTACTCTGCCCTGGAGCAGAGCTGGAGCTCTTGGGGGGGAAAAACTCCAACTAAAACATGAGGAAGAAAAAGGAGCCTCTAACTCAGCAGTAACTAACAGCTGAGGCGGCAGCACCTTTAGCAGGGTAGTTCATTTTGGAAATGAACTTTTGACTAAGCCTCTAAACCACAGACACCTCAAAAGCTGGCCTTATCCTGAATTAGGAAAGATTTATTCATTTTCCTAATCTGAGAGCATTTCAGACTAAGTAAGATGAAATAAAAAACAGTTTTAAAGAAATTATATTGATAGATGAAGATCCTAAAAAAGTCCTAAAACAGGAAACTAAAATAATTCTGTAAGATGTTATTTTTTTACCTCAAAACACTTCTATACTTTGACGTGAAATCAACTGATTTAAATCTATTACTCTAATACAAGAGAGAAAATAAAATCAATAGCAGTTACAGTAAAACTTTACAATAGTTGTCACATTATAATAAACTGGAAAAAAAATCTAGTATGCAGCGACTTTTTGTGCTAAATCCACTGTTTTAAGTTTTAGCAAGCTATTTGTTCATCTGTAGGATGGAGGTTTTAGTCTGATAAACAGAATACATCACTTTACTTTTAAACCAATTCAGCAAGAGCTCATCCAGGAGGATCGAAAACCAACAACCTTTTACCTTCAACTCAATAAATCATATCCCATTTAATTCAGTTTTTATTCAATTAAATGATGTATAAAAACTTACAAATCTGAGAACTTAACTATACACAAAAAGATGATATTCAGTTTAAACATATACACAGAGAAGAGCTGTGGTTTGTGACTTGCCCTCTCCCATCCCTCCCCCCAAAACACACACTGTCTCCATTTATGACGGGACACTTTTTCTGTCCACTTACACCTTTTGTTGGCCCAGTAATTGCTTTGTGGGCTTCACTGCTGCTGTCAGTTTAAGCTTTTAGGCTATCAGCAAAAAATCTGGGCATCTATATAAAATAATAAAAATCAACAACTTGATTTTTAACACAAAGATGCAGTGCTACCATCAGCAATAACTACAACTACAGAATTCACCCTTTCAGTTTTTGTAGACTTTGTCTTGGCTTTCAAAATAACAGGGCTCTCACAGAGCATAATTTGCCAGCCAGCACTACAGATTCACTTTAAAACGACCATGATCACCTGTTGCTAGAACAGTGCTTTTTCTCCCTCTTAACTCACACCATTAGACCAAATGAAATCATGGACATTCCTTGTCAGAGTAAGGGAATAAAGCTTTTATCTCTTTCATCCAGAATGACTCAAACCTATAGCTAACAACACATGCATGTGCTGCACTAATGATGGTGCAGCGCTCACCAGTATGTCACTTCTCTAGTTTCCTTGATAGCTTGGGTGACAACATTTACCTATTAGCTTCTCTTCAACAGGTCAATAAACATGCACACAGCTCAGGATGTTTTAAATTTGATTAAAACTAACCTCTGCAATAACTAGTTTTGTCAAAAATGTCTTTGACTAAAAGACATTCCAGGCTGAATCTGAGAGTAGAAGGCCAGTTATTTAAAAAGGATGTGTGCATTTATTTACCTGTACCATATATACACACAAACACTTTATATATATATATATAAAGATTGCCATCGCATAACTATTACAGCTACTTAAGTCAAAATTTGACTAAGTAACTACTTTGCTTGACTCCGAAACAGATACCCAAAGGCATACTTGAGGGAAAACATACGGCTAAAATAACCCCAACTCCTTCAGCTCTTTTTAACTCAATGAACAGAGATTTTTTCATTCCTTGAAAAAAGTTCTGAGGGCTTTAGGTTATAACCTTAATCGACTTGCATGTGGACTTGTAAAAAGCACAGTGTTTAATTTGCCAGATCTCAAAGTGCCTTCTACCAGAGAAACTAAAATACATATATCCTTCGCTTACCAAACTGATACTCTGTTTCTCATTATATTCATCACTGTATCTAAATACACTTTTAAGCAATCTAAATTTTGTTTAAAATCTATTAAATTTGGATTAACTAATACTATCAACATAGTTAGCTGGATTATTTTTCACATGTTCCTTTGTATTAAAATCAATTTTGTTGTGGTTTGATGCAAGAGCTTTTTCTTTGTTTTGGTGGGAGAGGCAAAGTCCAATTTCCTAATGTACCAGTACAGTCCTGGTTGCTGAAGACAAAGGGTGGGAAGGAGGTTGGTGGAAAAGATGAAAGGGGTAAGTGAGATAAGAGGTAGGGGAAGGAAAAAAATTGATTTAATAAAAAATGAGTAAAGAAACTTTAAAAAATTGATAAAGGTTTCACATTCAGTCTAACAACACTGCTTCTTGCTCCTTTTTGATGGAGGCTAACACTGCGTTATCAGTCTCTGTGGCTTCTGTTTCTCCACCACCTAGCAGAATGGAGCGATCTTCTTCTAGCGTAAAGACAGAGTTTTGATTTTGGCACGAATGTTTGACTACTTCATTGGGAGTTGAAAATGTTTTGTCACACAAGTTACATTTGTAGGGCTTGTTGGTCTGTACTAACATGTTGTCCATTTGACTGCCTTCCTCAAAAGTACAGAGTTCCAGAGTCTGTTTATCCACCATTGTGTATGTGTCCATGCTCTGGTTTAGGCACACGTGTCTGGCAGCCTGGTTAGCCCTACAAAAGCTTTTGTCACAAGTGCTACACTTGAAGGGCTTGCCTGTGTGTATGTACATGTGCTCCCTCCAGTGGCTTTTCTGAATAAATTTGCGACCACAGATGGAACATTCGTATTTCCGTCTCTTTACCTCCCTCTCTTGATCTGCCTGCTCCAAGTTGTCAATGTCTGCAATATCGGAGGGGGGAGGTGTCTCTGACTGCTGCTGCCCATCAATTATTGGGGAGTCTGAGATCTGCTGCAGCTCGCTGTCACTAATCATCCCTGCTTCAGGCACTTCCATGGCATCTTTATCAGCTGTGTTGTTACAGAGCGACAAAGAAATATTACTTTCTCCCTGCTGGCTAGATGTGAAGGGAACTCCCGTGTGGATTTGCAGGTGTTCACGCAAACTGCTTCGTAAATTGAACCGACGACCACAGAGGTGACAGGCGTAGTATTTTGGGAAGCTTCCATTCCTTTTCATAATGCTTGGCTTGACATGTGCTATTGTGAGTGAGGCAGGCTGTTCATCTGAAGAAGATGCTTCCATGTTGGCCTCTTCTCCTGCAGGTGAATTATTACCAGCAGCAGATACCAACTCTGGAGATAAGGAAGATGGCAATGGGTCAGAAGAGGACATATTTGTCCGGGTCACTTGTGGCAGAGTTGTAGCTAACTGTGAGAGCTGTGAGCCTTCAGAAACCTGCTCTTGGTTCATCCGTGATGTCTGCGGCCTTGGTTCTCGCCCGAGTTTGTCAGTCGCTGATGTAACCTTAGTGGGATGCCTTATCTGGTGATCTGCAATCTGAATGCCATATAATGAAGATGCTAATGGAAAAACTTGATCCGGGTGAGAAAATGTTCCCTGACTTGCAAGGCTGGCCTCTTGAATTAGTGGATATGCATGCAGAAACTTTATTCCCTGTTCTAGTCGAACTGGGTCAATGAGTTGTGGTGCCATCTTCCCAGTGTACATCAAATGCAAGAGATAACTGAAGATATCTGGCTGTATGTCAGTCGCTTTCAAACGGACACATTCACTGAAAGGTAAAACAAAATCGTAAGTAAGAGATAAGGAAAATCTTTTTTATCAGTTCTAGGTTATTCAAGCATTGATAAAAACGGGAGGCCTCTGCTTAAATTCAAAAGACAGAATCTGCAATAAATATTAGAGAAAGGCTTTAAGGTAAAAGAGCTAATCTTATTGGGCACTTGGAAGATGACTTTCGACCTCAGTGAAGTAACTGGCTTGAAAGACAAAGCTGTCTCATTGCAATCTACGCCCTTCTAAATTGCTGTTAAGTTACACGTGTTGTCGCATATTAACATATTTTGTAAATTGCAAAGACATTTTTCCCCTTTTCTTGGTTGGATTCAAACACATCTGTAGCTAAATTAAAAGCTGTTAGCACACAACTCTAAATTCACAGTTTACTAAGCTTTTCTTAGTATTTAGCCCTGAAAACACCTAAAATTCATCTGGCACATTCCTGTTTGCCCTCTGTGTCCTACTAGGGTTTACAGCTACAGTTCTGCAAATGTGTGGTATCACCTTGTCTCAACTGCATTATGAACCAGAAGCCATGCAGGGCAGAGTGTGAATCCCCCGGGGATCTGATGGAACAGGTGTAGCCCGAGCACATGTAACCTGTGGAGTCCATTCTCCTTACACAGCAGAACAGTAGCTTCTTTCCTTGAATAGGGTGGAAGAAGCATCAGCACCAGTGGTATGCCTGGTCAGCCTCGCAGTGCCTTGGTTAGCGCGCTCAATAAAGGGAGATGCTTTGGCTGCGATGCCTCTTCAGCCTAACAGGACTGAAACCAGTACCATCCTCCAGCTGAGAGTGTGCCCTATGCATCAACCTTTATGATACTCTAGACTGAAACACCCATCACTTCTCTGTTTGAAGCTGGATCTCTACACAGAAAGCAAGGCAAGGTTCACAGAAGAAAGAAAATAGGGAACATCTTGGTTCAGTTAGCTACCAGGTAAAGAAAAGGGATTTTAATTATTGTTCAGAAGTATTTGTAGCACTTGTATTAAAAACAAACATTAAAACACATAAATCCAGAAATGGACATAACTGCATGTCGTGGTCTGAATGCTCTAACCACAGTCAAGGAGGAAATTACAGCCAATCCTTCCATTTCTTGAGTGCACACTTCTCGAGCCCTCTCTGTGACTGCTTTTGAATTCAGATATATTACTCAAAAATAAAGTTTACAATGCTGTCTTCCAACGATGACTGTGTACTGTCGACGGAGCATCAAGACTGACATATCTAACTGCAGCCCTGTTTCAGAAGTGCAAATGCACTTACATCCTAGAAGTTTTGAGGTAGTTCAAATATTTGGGAAAAAGAAAAAAAACCTTTAAAACAATCTTACACTTTGGTTATCTTTTCAACATCCTCAGTGTAAAGCTCTGGTAGCAAAAAAAGCCCTCAAAAAACAAAAACCAAAACACAAAAAGAAAAGTAACACAAACCTCCTTATTTTCTGCTACTATGTAGCATTTTATTATTTAATTGACTTTGATAAACTGCAAAATAATGAAGTATAAACTTTTTAAAGTTTATTTCTCAAAATCTCCCAGTAAATACTTATTAGGTTGTAGTATGGGAATGTCAAGAACAGTGTCAAGACATAGTAGGGGAGAGAAGGGGAAGGAAAGTGCAGGAGTGAAACAGGATCCTTGAAGTATTCAATTCTAGAAATTCTATGTTCTTTGTTTTTTTAAGGATAGAGAACTTGTGCTGAATTATAAAATTAGTGTTAATGAAACACAGTTCAACTTCAACATGTTTTAAAGTGAGGTTCTAGTTTGCAGATAAGGCTGGATTCCATATTCCTTATGATGTAGTAAGAAGCAAAAAGAACATTTTCAGGTTTCAGAATGTTCCTAGACTTCCTTAGCTCAGCTAACTGTACAACATTTAAATGGAGAACCTTTTTACAGTTACCTGGTTTGATGAACAAACAACATCTTGAAGTAGTTGGAGAAAGAAGCGAGGACTGATTTGTGTGCCTTGAAGTAGACATCACCAATGGCAACTGTGCAGTCACACAGGAAACCAAACTCTCTCTGAGCATTTAGTTGCTGCAGCAGAATAAGTCCATGGTTGGCCAAATCCATTTTTTACACTCTGAAAAGAAACGACTTTTATGTAAAACTTAACTGCTGATGCACAGATGCAACAGTACCTGTCTCAACAGATATTGTCCTCTAACATCTGTATGCCATGCTTTAGTAACACCTCTTAATAACAAGTTACTATATAAAAGACATCTTACTTGCAGGCAAGGATCTCTATTTCATGATGGGCAACGCAATTCACAAAGGTGCAAGTGATTTACCAGGGTTAAAGAGCAAAGAAGAGCCAAGACAAGAGTTCTAAAAAGGCACAGGGTTGGGCTTGGATACAGAAGAGGAAGATAAGGGAGAGGAAGATACATTAATAAGCAATAAAAGCACCTATTTGCAATGGAAAAAGAAAGTATTTTCATTGCTACTTGTCTGCTGGAGTAGGAAAAATAAATTCCTTTTCCAATGTCAGTCAACCCTCACCTCAGTGGGTGGGAAAGACAAGAGCGCAACGCAATAAAAGACAAGTTAGATACTTTTAATCTTAATTCAGTGTCTCTGTACAGATTTTACCTAAAAGCTATGTGTCCACCCAGCTCAATCCAAGCCCAACACTAAATAAATAAACATTTCTGATGGTTATGCCCTCTCCTGAGAGATACCATATATATCTGAACCTCGCCAGACTCAAACAATTCATTCTAGATATTGGCAAGCCCTCTGGACTATCAATACAGGAGGGACCAACTTTTTTGCCCAACAACTCTTTATTTATTTATTGAGACCAGCTACAGCATCATTTTGTAAGAAGCCTGCGTGCCTCATACCCACCTAGAAAATCGAGAAACTCAAAGGGTGAGAGGTGCAGTTCCATCCATCACTGGCCATCAGCACAAGGTAGGATAACTAACAGTGACATGTGGCACTGACCTGAGCCCCCCTGTACCAGGGCTTCCACAGCCCCTCACGCTCCCTGGCACTTCCTTGTACCAGCTGCTGGAGGCTGCCCACAAAGAACTACCTAAGATCTATAAACTTTCCCTCAAGGACTCAAGTGCAGCCTTGGAAGCAAAAATAGATAACTTTGGGGAAAAAAATGGCCAGGAAGACACATTAGAGCACCTGTGTACAGTTATATAAATATGTAAAACAGCAAGAGAAGCCCACAAAATTCCTGATTGTGTCATGCCCAGAAAAATGCAGAAACAGAACAGAAGAGAAGGTGAAACTAGGAGAAGTGGACCAAAAGGTTTATAAAAAATCTTGTGCATTTTCCCCTCCAAACTTAAGAGGAAGTTACTGAAATTTTAAGTAAGGTACAAGCAGCTTGTTTCTTTTATACAGTCAGAGTGTGGCTTTTTGGGAAAGAGAACAAAAGTGTATTCCACATGCACCAGTATGTTTAGTCATTGGAGAAACAAGTATTTCTACTTGCTGGACAGTGAAGAATGCCCTTGCATTTAAGCCAATAACCAGACCAAATGCATTCCTTTGCATTCACATGAGATCAGAACTCATCTGAGTCAGGGGTATAAGCAAAAAAGAAAAATACAATATACGATACAGCTGAGTATTTTTTTACAGTAAATAAGAGAAAAAAAGGGTGCAGCTCTCTTTAGGTTCACATTCTCCTCCCTAAATTTTTTTGATAAGTAAGCTTTTGTTGTACAAATGATACGCTAAAATCACCTCCCTCTCTCTACAAGAGGGAATACTCGCTGTCAGCAATAACAAAAATCATGTTTGGTGTTTAATCCTGCAAGATGCTGCATGCATGTAGACTTTGTGATGTTACAGAAAACACACTAGATTTTTTTGTTAGCTTTAATTTAGATTGTTAATGCGTACTACATTTTTAGTTCATGAGTGCTAAGTCTGGCTTGTACTCGGACAGCAAAACTTGTCAGGCAGAGCAAACCATTCATGTGAGGGCGCTCCCAGCCAGAAAGGAATTCTTTCTAGTTATCATTGTCCTAAATTTTTTTAGTTTGTACTTTCGCCCTTACCCAGACAGTAGCCATTGTGACGGCTGAAGCTGATGTTCTTCATCACAGGCCTGAATTAGTCTTTTCACAAAATGACACACATGTGCAACACTGCAATTTGAGCGTATCTGAATGACATTTAAATGCCTTAACTGAAAGCACGAGAAGAACTGTGCTCTAAGGAAATCATAAGGCAGATGAAAGGAGCGAGGAAAGCACTTTGTACATTACAGGTGTGTGTGTACTCAGGAGTTTTACCCTTAGCTAATAAAATGGTGACTATCACCGGCAAGGCCGTTTGTTAGTGTTGACCGGTCCAAGAACTGTGTAAAAAATTTCTTGTGGCCTGGAACCCCACGGGAACAGTCCTTTCTTGGCTCGGCTCCGCTCTGCCAGAACTTTGGAAATTACCTAATCTCTTCAGTGGTAGGTGAGAAGCCACGCTGGGGCGAACGCTTTCGAGAAATGTGTGTTCATTTCGCAGACCCCGCGAGGAAAAGGTGTGGGCAGAAGCCCAGGACGAGACCGGGAAAGCGCCGGTACCGCACGGCGGGAGAGGAGAAACGCTGGAAGCGGGGAGGAAGGAGCAGCGCGGAGCACGGCAGCGCTCGGCGGAGGCTGCCGGCTGGGCTGGCAGCGAACAGCTCGGGCACGGCCCGGCGCTTCCCGCTCTGCTCTCGCACAGCGGGCACCGAACCTCGGGAGCACCGAGCCCGCGGCGCTGCCCCCGCTCCGACG
>WEIV01021210.1:70919-83158 GCA_013390005.1 Calyptomena viridis
TTCTAGGCCCAGCCCA
This sequence comes from Calyptomena viridis, assembly GCA_013390005.1. Taxonomy (NCBI): domain Eukaryota; kingdom Metazoa; phylum Chordata; class Aves; order Passeriformes; family Eurylaimidae; genus Calyptomena; species Calyptomena viridis. The sequence continues at coordinate 70,936 of WEIV01021210.1, forward strand.
ATTTTATAAAATGGACTGGCCATGACACAGTAAAATTAATTGGAAGAAATGTTTTGGATTCACTAGATGCAAACTCTTGCCATTATGGGTGCTTACATCACACAATTTCCTTTTAAAAAAACCTCAAAGCTCTTTTTGCTTTTTGCCCTTGATATTTTGGTAGGGAAGCTGTTGTACAACCTTCCTACTCAGGTATTTGAAAATGGTATTTTTTATTTTAGATTTCTTTTTTGTGATCACTCTGTATTTACTGCTTCTAAGATCTGTTAGTCTAAAATAGTTTTTCTTCTATTAGTCATTCTGGAGTACTTTTAAAAAGCCATTTTGTCTATTCACAGGGATACTCTACACTCTGTTTTACTGAACTACTTTCAGTTTCTGTTCTATAGACCAGTTTGGGGTTTTTTTCCTTTCATTTCAGTTCATTACAACATTAAAATGCTTACTCTATTTGAGCCAGTTGTTTGGCAGTTAAAACCATGACTGCAATTTCAATAAGCAGAAAAAAAAAAGCTTGCAAGGGACCAACTACTGTTACTAGTACTGACAAGGAAAAACACAGTTATCATATTTTAAAAGGTACTTTAGCATGTTCAACAAAATGAGTTTTCAGAGCACTCCAGTGGGCCGACGTGTCCAACTCAAAGATCATCATGAGTTAAGTAAGCTAGTCTTCAGTAATACCTGTGCATCAGTAGTGCAGTTACAGCCATAGCATCCTAAGTGTGCTACAGGCAAGGTTTGAAGGGAGAACTAGTATCTTTTTGTAGGACATCTGATATACTGACACCCCCTAAAACAGACAGGAAATCAGGAACATTTCAGGTCTGAAGCAGAAAAAGTGAACTTGAATCCAGAAATTGTTCACATCTGGAAACATTGCTGGAAAATTGCTCTGTGTTTTCATCTACCCTAAGGAAAATCCTCCTGTGAACTTCTATAGATCTCAGTATCATACATTTAATACACCATTTTATTGCAAATACTTTGTCTACAGATAAGATCAATACTTTCTGTATCTGGAATCCAGTCTTATTTAACAACAGTAATAAAAATACATAAAAAAAATAAAATAACTATAAATCTGGTCACTAAAATAGATATGCCTCAGGCATATCCTTTTCAGTCAGCAAGTATCACCAAATTATCACAAAGGATATGTCAGTTCAATATCAACATAATTATACCAACCAATAAAAAGCTTCCTTTGGGAAATTTGCTAACTGGTAGAAACACAGAACAGTATTAAAGAGTTCCTTACAATTCTTTTTTTCTCTTTCAAAGCTGAACAAACATAAGTCTTTACTAGTTTTGATTTAAAATCCAACAGAATAGAATGATCCTTTTAATACATTTTCTGTTACATTAGTGGCTTTCAAACAATCATTCACAGGTTGATTTTTCTGATCTACTTTTTCAGGATATAGAGCTGCAAGGATTTTTTTTGTCAGTTGCATTCAAAGAAGGTTTCAGAATTTTTGTAAGGAGATGAGTTTCAAAGGTGGACACATGAGCAACTGAACATTTGAGGGCAGGAGCAGGCAAGAACATCAGGAGAAAAATCAATCATGGTTTTCTCCATGGAAAGATCCAAGATCCCAAACAAATGCCAAGCATGCCGAGCTTTGTGGGACTGACAAAACACCTGCTTATGCACTTTTAACGAACAGTTTCGCTTTACTTACACTTTTCTCTTCCACATTCCAAAATACAACAGCCCCTTCCCTGTGAATTCAAGGTAAAACTGAAGTGTAATCATACTGTTTTAAATGTATTTTAATGCAATACTCAAACTGTACAGTAGCAATTTTTGTCATTGTGAATCAAGAAACTTAATACCATCTTCACAGGAACTACATAATAACCGCTTTTTAACCATAATTTAATGAACAACCATGGGAAGGTATTTTTTAACCATTTAAATAGTTCTCATTTTTTTTTAAATCCTTTTGACTGGACAGTCCTTGAGTTTTATGAGACAATATGATACAATGGTCTAGCAAGCTGCACTACTTCCTTCACACTACTAACACTAACATTATTTTCTTAACATTACTAACATATTTTGAGCATGATTTATAGCTTACCTGAAGAAAAAAATCATGCCAGGATCATCTTCTTTTGCAGATTTCTCAGTACTGACCACCAAAACATTTGCAGCATCTGGTTTGAAATAAATGAAAAAATTGAACAACAGTCAAACTTCTAAACATGACAGCATGCAATTCAACACTTACATACTAACATATCAGCTGGTCCTATATTTTATTTTTCTGATGGAAATGCTTGCCAGGAAACAACAACAATATCAAATACACTGCTTCTCTGAAGTGACACACTCTAGACAGACTCAGCCTCTATTGGGAACTTCACTGGAATGTTCAGTTAATGAAATGTAACAGCTTTAAAGAACAAAAGACTTAAGAGAAAATTGATGCAGGCAGAGTAAATAACCAGGAACAGAATACAGAACTGGACACACAATGTGAGAGAACTATGGAAGTTGCCCACAGTTGCAAAGACATTGCCATTCAAATCTGCTTGCCCAGATCTTCCTCTTTTCTATACACTAAGGGACTTATCTGCAATCAAATAGTGCTGACTTTCCTTTGCCAGTCAGAAACTTCCAAGAGTGTACCCCCAAGATAGGGGAGTGTGCCCCTGCATTGCCCTTCAGATCAGTAGTGTGCTTTTGAAACAAATTTTCCACCCACCCTCTTTTACCACACTTCTGATGTGCATTGCAGAATAGTACACAAAATGCAGGGATTTTGCATTAGAGGAGCTCCAAAATATGTCCCTGTAGTACTCCTTTGCTTTTTCTTTTCCTACTAGTCTTCTCCACTGTACTACTTGCTAATATAGATGAAGATTTAGAAATCTTAATGTGGTTTCAAACAAAAAAAAAAAAATACCTTCCAGAGTGACTCATTTTGTTGCAGAACTAGTGGAAGCTAGACCAGAAAAACCTCCTATTATAAAGAGAGACTCTGCAACGATTTTGCAGGGCCTAACACCTAAGCCTTAAAAGTTAAACCCCTTTGCAGGAAGATCACAGGTCAAGTGGCAAGGTATCAAAGTCTGCCTGTGTACAAACTCCACCTTCTGTTTACTGCTCAACTCATAGAGGTCAGGTAAACTGAGGCAGCACAGAGAGATGACCAAGTATTGGAGATACTTTTCCTAATACCTAAATTGAGACCACATACTTGGCCTATATGAGTCCTTTGAAGATTTTCTTCCACTTGCTATTCCAGTTCAGAAACACATCGTTGGATGAACCACTGGAGCAAGTTTTAGGTGTGAAGTTTGAGTTCACTGTGCAAGAAACTTTTGTCTACATTTTCTCATCTGTCTTTTCAAATGCCACCCATACCTTTATTTATCCACTCCAGCCAAAACATACACAACTGAACAGAATTTGGTCTACTTTAAGTGGAAGTACAAGATTTGCCTCTTAAAATGTTTTTAGAGGTTAAAACCAAGAATAAGGCCTAGGAAGAACACTACCAAATAATAAATCCACACATTGTTGATTTAGATTTCTATGTTACTGTTTTTTCCCTTTTCCAAGATCCAGTGTTTGGCTTGATGACCAACCACTGCTACGCATACATGCCAACCATCACAACACTTCAGATCTGCTGGCACAATCCAACATCTTTTCATCATTACATCCTCCAAATCTTTGACAGACAGAGTACTTATTGTGAAGAGTCAAAAACACCTTCTGAAATGAAAGAACTGGCAAAACCCACTCTACCAGGCTAAAATACCACCAACAGTAACTTTTAATTCACAGTCATGCTGGGGGTTGTACAAAGTTTCTATCCCAAAGCTGTGAAACCAGGGTTAGTTTTAATACAAAGAAGCTACAATGAACATGAAGCCTATATTCTAGTGCATCATACCTTCCACATTCATCTTTCTGAAGAAGACGATTACTAGTAAACCCTGTGTTTGAAAGAGATCCCCTGGAATATTAATGCACCTAAGTTATGGTTTGTGAGGCAGACAGGTATTTGATACCCCCTACTGAAATGCCTGTAAACTCTTCTTTGTCTTTCTCTCAGATTCATATAATCTGTTCTTTCAAAAGAAAAAAAAAGGCATTCTACTGCTGACATATGAAAATCACCTTAAGCCTGTTACAGGGCATAAATTTCCTTAAGCTATAAAAAGCTACATTTGTTTTTATCTTGTAGTATACTTCAGCTGTTTGCAAGCCATACTTTCCTAAGTCTTCAGAGATACTTTATGTGGAAACTAGAACCAATTATTTTGCTGAAGCCTACCCCATGTGAAGCGTTCAACAATTACTAGGATATAGTTGGTCCAATTAAAAAAAACCCTATCAACAGCATTCTCTTTACTAGAACTAGGTGTTTCTGTGTATATCTTTATAATTTCACTTAGTCAGCAAAATTCTCTCTTGCATGCCTTCCTCTCCAACCCTCAGTGATCTACTTTAATAGTAATGGATATGGAAAGAAGATGCAACACTTCAAATTACAAAATTGTTTTCACAGCTGAAGCGCTGCACCACCTCACTACTGAAAGATTCATTAAAATAAAACATGCAGAATTTTCTCAGTCAATTTCTACAGGAATTCTCTGTATCAGTGAAGTTCCAGTTATTTCTCATGCATGCATGTAATTTTTCAGTACTTCTAGTGTAACTGTAATGGGAAAAAATTATCAGAGGGTAACAGCAAGTACTGGTCATATTGCTATTCTGAAAGGTTTAGTTGTGGGGATTCTTAGGCTGATGGAATTTTTAGGCAAAGCAATATTTTTATAGGCAGTATGATATATTCCAGGGTATTACCAGAACAAGAATACATAAAGTTATAAAAATTATATACTTCACCCATATTTTATTTCCCAAAGTGTAACATTGCTTTTAATATGTTTCAAAAATCTACCTCTAGGCAAACTTGTTATTTCAACATATCCATGTGAAGTCAGGTCATGACACAGATTACCAAGATGATATTCATCTGCTGTTGCAAAGGCTGTGCACTGCATCAGATTCTGTGCCAAAGGAATAAAGGTTTGAGTTAGGGCAAGGCTGAAGCAAGATGTTAATAAAACAACTGTTTGCCTCAAATTTATTAAGAGAGCGACAATTTTCATTTATGCACTCTTTTCTATGGTTTCATTACCATGCTGTCCACTTGGTGTATAAATACTAATGAGATTACTTGCTCCTTGTTAAGTGGGAGAGCAAATCACAACTGAGAACAATCCAGGCAACACGAGTTAAGTCACATCAAAAAACTGTGAAAGAGCCACAGAGAGAACCCTCTTCCCTGAATGCAAATCAAATGCTTTAACAGTAGAGTTGCACTTGCTACGGCTCTTCCATCCCATGGCTTATGACATACCCAGCTGACCACTGAAACCAGAGGCAAGACACCCCAAATACTAGTTTTAACATCTGTGTTTTAAAGACAAGAGTTCGACTATCCCAATCCACTTATCAAGCAGAAGGTCCAACTGCAAACACATTCCACCATGCACCAAGCTCACTGCTCAGGTACTCCCAGGACATGAGCCACTACAGCACAGAAAGTCACTGATCTTCCAGGCCAGTTGCAGATGTTGCATCCCTACCGTGTTCCTCCCCTGGCCCTGAGCTGCATCCTGCACTAACAACGTGGTCTCAACTGACACCACAGTTGAACAGCACATGACAAGCCAGAGTTTGTCTCAATATTTCACAATCTTAAGTAACTAAAACACTGTATTCAAACTAATAACTGGAAAAATGATGCTGACCTGCAAGGAGACTTGACTAATGCATGGCAAGGAAATCAGAAAATCCTCTGTGTAATGATTTTCTTGATTAATCAAACAAATCACATTAAACTGATTTGCAAATTCTACTACTCATTTTAAGAGTATTTCTTTGTTCTGATACCATGTATGTCCTACGATAATGTTTTTCAGTACAATGTAGTGGAAGATATCCAGAAAGCAATGTCTCATTGTGGATCAGTCACTTCTTAGCTTTTTGTAACTAATACAAATGGGGATGTAACTAACAACAAATGAACAAAAGAACTGTCTTCATCTCCAGGCAGTTAGACCCACAATACACTTCAACTTAGAATCCAAATTACATTTCTGCAGCACTCATACACACACATCAAGGCTTAGAGGTGTTCTGCTCCATGCAGGGGGCCTGTCACCAGTCATCAGATACATGACTGCACATGAGAATTTCTTCTTTAGTGTCAACGTTCTGTTATGTCCAAAACTTCACTTACGTACCATCTCATTTCAGTAACCTCTAACAGAAAATAAGCTTTAATAGTAACTACAATATTCAGAGCGCAATTTTGTAAGCATATTTCCACAACTGTGCTATAAGGCTGAGTAAACCATGGAAAAGAACTGTGTTTTCAGTTCCCTTGCGGCACCAAGTTGCATTATCACAATTTCATCTGTATAAATCCATTTTCAATCTCTAAATTGCCAATGCCGATTATATATCTGAATCTAAATATTCTTCCAGAAACCTCTGATGATTACAAGTACATATGCTCTGCCATAAAACACTTCTGTCAAGAGCTAAGGGAGCAAACTCTTCATCCTCCAGTTAGTATATAACCTGAAAATCTGCTCCATGCCTCCCATAGTTTATTACTTGTGCTATTCTTCATTTCAAGGCAAATGCACTACGGGATTGACTTTCTGTCTTACTGCTGCAATTTTAGTTTCAATTCAAAGATTTCACATTTAGTTAGAACCAGAAATTTTCTGTATATGCCTGAAATAGCACTTTGGATATGAACTAGTTTGCTTGGTTGGGGTTTTTTTGTTTGTTTTTTTGTTGTGGTGGTGGATTTTCATTTGTTTGTTTTTGTTACAATGTACTATTTCACTTACATTTTTACTAAAATCTTGTTTGATGGAGAACATTTGGATTGGGTATAATTTGAAATTAAGACACCTAAAATATGGGTCCACAGGCACTCTGAATGTCTAAATTCCCAAGAATGTTGGCAAGATAGAGCCAAAAAATCTAATAAGTGACTGAGCTAATTCTAAAATAGACACACTAACTGGCTGATCAACCTTAATTTCATACTTTCTGCTACATCACTTTCACTGTAAACTTCAAAAAACTCAGAATACAGCACCTGTACTGGTGCTAGAAAGAAACTCCAGCTCCTCACCACTCTCCTTTCTGCCTACAGCTGGGCCATTACTAGGATTCTACTCAGAGCACCACACAGGATGGCTGCTCCTAAGGACAGATAAGTACCTGGACAACTCATTTGCTGTATCATCACACCCCCAACAACTCTACAGGCTTAGGGAATCCTAACTCTCCTTAGTCTATCCCTTCCACTTTGAGCATGCAAAAATTTCTAAGGAAAAAAACCCCTGTAGGATCAACTTTAGTCCTTCTACCACCAGAGGAACCAGTCTTTATCTAAAATGTAGTACGTACTACATCCACGCCTGAATTTCAAGCTATTTCTATGCTATATGGCTATAGCACTAAAAATTAGCTCAGACACTTTTCATGCCATCAGACCTTACAAGATTAACTAAGTAGTGGTACTGCTCACCGATGGACTGACTAAACCAGTTAACTGCTTTCAAGCAACTCCTCTATCTATCCTGAAAAACTGGTTGTACAACAATTTATCACTGCTGGTGCTCAGTACTCTGCCTGGAAAAAAAACAGGAAGACCAGTGTGGGGATGGGTGGGAAGGACATCATTCTCTGCAAAAGAAAGGTGTCAGCTCTCAAGCCCTCCCAGACAGAAAACACCAGAGATCCCTGGGGTTCCTCTAAGGGAAAGCTTCAGGAACGGGCCTACAACTACTGTTTTCTGAGCCAGGCTGGAAAGAAGATGACCCCAGGCAAATGCCACGGTAATAAGGTCTGCGATACCAGAGGGCTCCTAGTTGCCTTCAAATATGTACAGAAGGCAAGATCAGCACTTTTTGTAACACCAGGATTTAGAAAAAACTGACGGTGTGCTCAAAAAAAACCTTCAAAGATTCTCCAATTGTGCTACTTGTATTAATCTCGTAGAAATGAGCCACATTTTAGAGTTCTCTCTCTATACTACAGAGCTTATAAAGAAATACAAGAACAAGTGAAAAAAATACTGATTACAAAATGCCATCAGCCTGCAGTCAAGGTGAGAGCTTGTCTGTACCACTGCAGGTGGGGATAGGTATCTGACAAGCCCACATGAGATTTATTAAAAAACAGCAAATATTACTGTTAGGTCTGAGCTTACATGATTTCTGGCCTGGCATTTTGCCATGTGCAAATTTCCTCAGAAAGTATATTATTATTATTATTTAAGTATATCAGGTAGTATTTTCTCCATTTCCTCACAATGAAAGAAAGTAAAAATAGCACATTACTTGCATAAAGGCATGTTACTTGCACATATATATGAAAACGTCAAACAAAGTTGGCATTCTGTCAAACTGTTTGCATTCTATGCTGTCATTTAAAAGACTCAAAAATGTTGAAGGACATCATTCTCACTCCCACCAAAAAAGAATCAAACTCTGAATGTACAGTCATAGCATGACTAAAAAGCTGGAAACATTATACAGTATCTCAGGACTAATATTCTGCACTTCCCTCTCTCAAAGCAGCGTGAAAATACAAGTGGTAACTAAATTGACTACAACTAACTCCTTCTTTACACTAAGGCATACTCCTGCTTATCACACAAAATACTAAGCACAAGCTTAAGATGATATGGCAAGCATTAAAACTTCTCTGTGCTCACATTCAGTAGATCATGTGACAGACACATTTTGCAACGTGGAAGCTATTTCTGAAGGCACAGTGCTTGTTTCAGTCTCACCTACCATACTATTTAACTAACGATACCCTGGAACTCAGTTGTTGTTGCAGCTCGAGGAGAACAGTAACACTTCTGACACCACGGTTCACTATGGAAATCCTATATTCAAGTATACTTACATCTTAGACAAGGTAGGCCTTATCTTAAAGAGACAGAGCTACAAATATACACTGTTCCACCTCATCGTATCTCATTTTATATAAAACAGTTTGTTGTTGCAGTTCTCTGCAACACATCTCGAGTCTGGAACCTAAGGTGCTATTTCTACACATGGAATAATATTTCTCAAGTAACACAGGCTAGCTACACTTGCACATCCATTTCCAACCTGAAACTTACTCTGAATATAAACTTTACACTTTTTACTTTTACCTTTATTTCTGTTTGAGTGAAGCTTTAAAACTGGGTAATTTGGAAAAGCAAGTATATGTAGGTAAAATTAAATTATTCTGAAAGCTAGACTTTGTTTCTCAATATTAAATATGATTTGACAGCACTGGTCAAAACTATTTTTAATGGATTGCATCCTTCCACTTTATAATAACCAGTTATCTTCCTTCCATTTTTGTTTACACAGTAAATTTCCATTTTACCTTCAAAATACCAGACACACTAATTTCTATCAAGCTTGTTTCTGTTTGCAGAGCTCCAACAGTACGATAAATAATGAAATCCTTCTCACCAAATAAATATGTTCATTTCACTAAAATGTTATTAATCTAAACCCAAATCTGTATGTAGATTAAAACGATACATTCCCTTAATGTGGTACAGAGTGTAAAAGTTATACTTTACCTCCATGTCTGAGACTGGCAGGTTCGTTCTGGATGGCTGCTTGGTCCTTGGTGCCTTTGGCGGTCTCTTAACTGGCTGGTTACTGTGCTTTGGAATAATTTTACCAGCTGATACAATTGAGTAAAATTTTGATGACGTGTTTTTGATATGCTCTGTATTGAGCTTGTAGTTTTCTGCCATCATCACACCCAAACATCTCCAGGTTGGGAAAAAACCCTCCCCACTCTGATAAGAAATGCTCCTTCCCAAAGTGGATACATATCCTTGGAGCAATTGCCAATTCTTGACTCGCACACATCGACTTGTCAACCAAGGGAATGCGGTTTTCACAGCATACAGATTCCAAGACTTTGTTGTTCTGTGAGCTGTTTTGTCAACTTCATCATTCATCTTTAGTAGCAGGCATCCAGTTCTGTTAAAGTTTTGGCATTGGCATATTGTTTTTAAAACGTGGAAAGACCTAGTTTGAAGGTGCAGAAGTTTCAGTCTCATTTCTTCCCTCTGATCTGTATTTAAAACAAATAAATACATCCATCAACATTTTGGAAATAAATAATATAATTTCTCTCTTAAGTATAAGGTGATCTATAACAATTTTGCATGTGTTAGTACTCCTAAGCACATGATATTTGTGGAAACAAACAGCTTTTTTCGATCCTATTTATGTACTCTAAGATCAAAACACACTATGGAGCTGTGTACTTGCAACATGTGGTAAAAAAGTAGAACTGGTTGCTATGTAAATATGCAAGCATCTTTCCCTTCTGCTGCTCATTCTGTGCAGCAGCCTGCCCTCTCAGTAACCCCACTGCTCAGGAAGGAGCAAGCAAATACACACAACAAAGAGGACATCAGACTCCGTGAATCACCGTGTTATACATAATAGATCACTCTGTGGTTGTATGGGAATGTCACCTACAGAAAACACACACTGCTCAGCATCACCTCAAACTGCTGTGCCACAAACAGCTAAGCACAGACCCTACAGTCCTGACTAGAGTGAGAATGGAGCAGTTACAGCCTTGTTCCTGCCAGTACACTCTGCTGCAACAGGGAATGCCAAGGCTGCCTGCAGACCCACTCGTGTAGCTGGAAACACGACAGTGTCCTTATTCTGGCATTTCAAACTAAGAGCAATCTTACTGTATCTATGTTATGCTGTATGAGCTAATAAAAAACTTTAAAAGTATTCATAGACAACAGATTGAATACCTCAATGGGTGTGCCTCAATTGCTGAAAAATCCCAGTGTCAAGTCCCTGGCCCCATCTGATTTTCTTAATCAAGAACATTTCCCTTGTGACATAAAATCCATCTTCAGCAAGTTATTAACAAAAAGTCATTAAGTTATATAGTTCAAAAAATCTGCTTGTTTCAGAATGTTTTTCAAAAAGTAAAAGAGGATTTCCAATGCATTTAACATAATATTTCAAGTAAGCACTTTCCTGAGCGAGCAAATCATGGTGTGTGTTGTGGAACAAGCCCTCTGTCCTGACAAGGATACCTAGATGTTAGCACAATATACACACGAAAATACATTAAATTATAAATAAATAAATAAATAGAACATAAACCCTTTTTTTAACCACAAAATAAGTAACTGATCTTTACATCTCCATATACTCTTCACTTGTACATTTTTGCCCAATTTAGAAGCCTATTATTGAAACATTTATGAGAATATACCAATTACTATTTTAATTTTAAACTTCTTCTGTATTTAAAAAGCAACCCAGAAGACTGTGCCCAGGACAAGGCACATATACCTTTCAAGAGGCCTGTTACCTCTGGATAATCAAATGAGCTGAAAAAAACTCAGCAACCGCAGCCAGCGGTGGTGGAGAGCAGGGGCAAACGGAGAAGTCTCCAGTAGCGTGGGGTGACTAGCAGAAAGAGACTCGCAAACGCCAAGGAAATCCTCACATTCTTAATCAACAAAACCTCACCCCAAAACAGTGATGGCAGGGACGATTTTTCGTTGAAGCGTACAAGGTTAGAGGAAGTTACAAGAAAAGAGATCATATGGACTGAGTTCCATGGAGGGGCCCAAGGGCCAGACGTGTGGCAGCAGAGGCACCTAGCCAGGAGGAGCGGAATAAAGCAACCCAAGAAAAAGAGAGATGAAGGGCGAGCAGAGCAGAGCAGGAGGCGCCACCTCCGAGCAGCCGGCACAGATTTGGGATTTATTTTCCAGTCGCCTCTTCAGCGCATGGCACAGTTTAGCCACGCCCGCTGCCTTCCCAGCCGGGAGGCCCGGCCTGCTGCGGCACCGACACCGTCGGACAGGGCGAACGGACCAGACCGGCACAGACCGGCTCTGCGCGGCCCCGCGGTCGGGATGCCCCCACACTGCCCCCGGGGCCAGCCAGCAGCCGGTGCTGGGATACTCCGCCCCTTCCCAGCCCCCGCATTCCCGACTCTTTCCCCGAGGGAAGCAGCGGCCCCGCCGCCCCCGGGAGCGCCCCTGCGGCACGCGGGTAAAGAGGGGGGGCGAGTGCGCCGCTCCCATTGGTTGCATGTCGGGGGGGGCGGGACGCAGCGGGCCGCCAGGCGGCCAATCGGGAGGCGAGGCCGCCC
>WEIV01021210.1:83916-109872 GCA_013390005.1 Calyptomena viridis
TGGCGCCGCCGGGAGCGCCCGGAACGGGCGGCGGAGGCCGCGATGTGCTCCCTGTGCTCCCTGTGCCGCTGCTCGGCTCCGCGGCCCCGGCCCGCCGGGTGGAAATCTTGCAGTGAAAATAACTCTCCAGGCAGGGTTGCGCTCTCTGTGGAGCTGGTCGCGTGCTGCTCCTTGTCCTCCCGAGGATAAACGGGGTTTTGGGGAAATGTAAATCGCTGTGCTGTGGGGAGCGCGTAAGTGGCGTTTTCTTGGCGGTACGATATGTGTTAAACTTCAAGCGGGTCTCAGTGCTTTTAGTTTTACGTTTCCCTGACCGCATCTGGGGAACTGAACGATTAGAGAACACATTTCAGCATAGAAGTAACTGCAATTTTTCGCTGTTTTGGCAGGGCCAGTCATTTAGCATTTCCTTTCTTGAAAAGTGCTGTTTATCTTTTTCTTTAAGAGTAGACCTAAGAACCTGACCAATTTGAGTTTGTTTGTTTGGTTTTTTATTCCTGCTTACTGCTTTAGAGGCACATAAAGTTACTTTGAAGACTCTTACGTTTTAACCCCAGCTGGCAGTTGAACAGCACACAGCTGCTCACTCACTCAGCCCCCAGCGGGGTAAATGGGAAGGGTAAAAGTGAGAAAACTTGTGGATTAAGATAAAAACTGTTTAAGAATTGAAATAATAATAAATTGTGATGAAAAGGAAAAAGAACAACGAGAAATAAAAGTCCAAAAAAGACAAGCGAAGCAAACGAAAGCAACTGCTCACCACCAGCTGACTGATGCCCAGGCAATGGGCCCCTCCCCAACCAACTTTTCCTCCTGGTTTCCGTGGCTGAACATGACACCATATGGTGTGGGATATCCCTTGGGTCAGTTGGGGTCAGCTGTCCCAACTGTGTCTCCTCCCAGCTCCTTGTGCACCCCCAGGTTGCTCGCTGGTGAGATGGTCTGAGAGGCAGACAAGGCCTTGACTGTATCAGCCCTGCTCAGCAATAATGAAGACATCCCTCTGTTATCTACATTGTCTTCGGCACAAATCCAAAACACAGCTCCATCCCAGCTACTGTGAAGAAGATTAACTCTAGCCTGGCCCAGAACAAGGACCTTGCATTTGTTTTTAAAAATTGAAGCTGTTTTATCATTTACTGGCAGTAATAAAAATTTGTTTCTCCCTCTTTTAGATCCTTTGCATATTGTACAATTAAAGACAGACTGCCACAGATCCTCACAAAAGTTATTGATACTCTGCATCGACATAAAAATGAATTTTTTGAAGAACATGGTGAGGTAAGAGTAAGGTCTCTTTTCCCTGATGTTTTTTTTCCTCCCTAATCCTTGAGACCCCTTCTCTGCTTTGTTTTTACTGGTTTCTTACTACAATTCTTACTTTTCTGTCTCAATATTTTTGTCTGGGTATTTTTATTAATCTTTCTTGTACCTGTTTTTTATTAGTTCTGTAATTTACTTTTCTGTCTAGCCTTTTTTTGATCTGTATTTCTTCAACTGCTTCACTTTATCCGGATTTTGTGTTGATGCAGTGTTTGATAGACTGTAGCACCTTCTGAATGTGACTGTGTTTAAATGTTTTCTTCCTCTCTAAAAAGCAAAAAGTCCAATCTGAAAAGAAGTTCCATGTGCAGTTCATTTTAGGGTGTTGGGTCTAAAATCACCAAGGTACGTTTTGTTGAATCAAGCTCTGATTCGTTAGGGACTCACTCGCATTTGGTAATTAAAACTTACAACTTACATGCTTAATGAAAAGTTGATCTGTGTCTCTACAGGGATAAATGTTCACATAGGAACTTTTGTTCTCCACTTATTTCAGAAGGGTGTTGAAGCAGAGAAGAGAGCTATATCTTTCCTTTCCAAACTGCGGAATGAACTGCAAACAGACAAACCAATGACCCCTTTGGAAGATGAGCTGCCTGATGCTGCACTGTGGAACCAGTACCTGGACTACCAACGAAATTTATCAAATGGAAATGGAGAACCAAGTTGGTTTCAGTCCCCTTGGTTGTTCGTAGAGTGTTATATGTATCGAAGAATTCATGCAGCATTAGTACAGAAGTAAGTATTTGCTAGTTTGGTATATTACTTTGCAAAACATTGTTCTTTCCCATTTTTATTTTGGAAGAAAGAAAGACAGCTGAGGAGTAAGATAAAGGAAAATCTTAAGCTTTTACCATGTTCCTTTTCCTTTGTCTTGCACCTCGGATTTAAAATTGGTATATTTTTTCATTCTGTGCAGCAGAATTTTAAGCTTACTAATTTTTTTATGCTTCTTGGTGAATTGGTCTACACGAAAACTCATGAGCTTGACAGTATAGCTTGACCTTCTTGCAGACTAATGTGAATTGAGTTATGAAAATCTTGTAGCATTTCTAAAAGGTTTGTTAGTCTAGAATTCTCTCTTAAGCCTCAAACAGAGAACCACAAATCTGTCGAGCCTTCTAACTTGTTTTGCTGCTTGAAATCTGAAGTTACCATTTAAGTAAACTTCTTATAGCAGTTTACCCAGCTTAAGCAGCCCCCATTGTTCATTCTACACCACCTTCTTAGTTACAGCAGTGCATGCAGACCATGTGCTCTGGGACACTCTGGGAAACTCTGGGAACTGATCCTGGTTAAAAATAACTGGGCAGGAAAAACTTGTGCTGGTACCATGGAGAGGTGCCACTACAATGTCGTAGGGCAGGAATTAACAGTTTTAAGTTCCTGTTGGTGCCAAAAAGTTGTGCAAGCTCCATGAATATCAGATTTACCCATAGTATTGCACAGATATGAACACAGTAACAGGATTCAGTTTCTACTGGTATATTGTGTAATTTGAACTCTTGCACCAAAAGCTTCAAATATGAGATGGATCTGCTGGATTGCACTTAAAAAGGTGAGCGGATACTTTCCATTAGTAAGCTGTAAGTTTCTTGATCTCCATTGTTTAGCTGCTCTTGAATCTATTCTCAGATGGAAGTTCAGTCATTTGTCAAAAGGTGTACGTGCAAATAAGAGAATCTGGTATGAGAAGTACACTTCAGCACACACAAACATGCTTAAAATTGGGCCAGCAGTTCTCTACATTAGTTCACTTGTATATTACAGTTTTAATTCTCTGTGTCTGAAGATGTCTGAAAATGGTCACTGTATGCCCAGTTCCAGAACTGTTGTGACCGAACACTTGTTCACTTCTGGAATATATTGCTGGAAATACAAAGATGTCTTGCATAGTGTCTGTTCTGGTGAGATACAACATCAGGCTGTTACTGAGATTTGTGAAGATCTAGTGTGACAAACAAGAAGTGGAAAATCTAACTAGGGCCTGTAGTACAGTCTAAAAAAGCTGATCTTTGAGCTTCATTTGCATGTGCTGTCAAGGCAAGTATGTCAATATATTTATTCTCCTTCTCTTTGTAGCCCACCTATTGACAACTTTGATGTATTTAAGGAAGGAAAGGCTCAAAATTTCTTTGAATCTCAAGAGGCTATTATTGCCTTATGCACTTATTTTCAGGAACTTTTAAAGAACATCAAGGATCTAGATGAAAAGCAACTTCAGGAGGAACTTTTTAAGCTATTGCAGGTAAACTAGTAGTGTTTAACACAAGAATTTAAAATATCTCTTTTATGAAACGAACAAAAACATGAGGTTCTTAAGAGTCAGAACTTCATACGGAAATGAAAATATAGCTCTTTTCTTGTAAAAAATGTGATGAAATACTAATAGCCATACTGTTTTGTTGCTACTCTAGAAATATTTATGTTTTGGTTACATGTATAAATTGACATTTTCATTAACTGCTGATCTTCATTGTGTATTTGAAAACCCCGCAATTCTCCCTGAAAGTGAGTATCTCTCAGATGTTTTAAGTCAAGTTTCAGGTGACCTTTTTGGCATTTAGCTATAATTTTTTATAACAGTTCATTTTAATTGACACTTTCAACATTTTTAGATTTTTTTTGGAGAAAAATTTAGAAGTCAGTCTGGGCCAGAAGTGATTTAAAAGCCTTTATAATGGTATTATTCTGGGACTATAATGCCTTTGGGTAGAATACCCAAAATATTGTAGGATTACGAAGAAGTCCATTAGCTGGCAACAGTGCAAACCAAGTATTTGATGGATCTTTATAAAGAGCTCATCAGTGAGTTCCTAAAATACATAGACTTAAAATGCTTACTTGGCCGGATGTAATAAGAAAAATAAACCTGCTCTAATACTCCTTTTTCTGTGTTACCACAGATATTTTTTGGAATTGCAGTATGGAGAATATTTGTTTTTTAAGCGTTGTTATCAGTGTATTTAGGTTGATCTAAATCTTTGTTACTTCTGATGCATGTTTCTGATACCTGTAGAAATACAGAGCATTGTTTGGTTTCTTCCACAGAATCTTGTCTATGTTAAGATATCTGTACAAAAACTCGAGTGTGGAGTTAGATTCTTCATTACCTAAACCAAAAACAGGGAAACAAAATCTTTAGTGTATGTGAAGTTCAGAATGTAACTCCAGTGAGCTTAGCAAATGTGTTTTGTCTTTCCTTCCTTCTAGGTGTCATTGTGGGGCAATAAGTGTGACCTTTCCTTTTCAGCTGGTGAAGTCAGCTCCCAGAAATCTAGTCTCTTACAGTCTCTGGAAAACATGGTACCTTATATCTTAGTGAACGATATGGAAAAACTTTGGTCACTACTTAAAAATGTCAAAAAAAATGGAACAGAAAGAAGTAATATTAGAGTTGATATAATCCTGGATAATGCTGGATTTGAACTTGTAAGTGATCTTGTGTTGGCTGATTTCTTGTTAGCATCAAAGCTAGCTGATGAAGTCTATTTTCATGGGAAAAGTATTCCGTGGTACGTGTCAGATACTACAAAGCATGATTTTAACTGGACTATTAAACAATTGCAGTCAGCTAATCATATGTGGATGTCTAGATGTGGGATAAACTGGGAGGGCAATTTGAAAAAGAGAGCTTGGGTTTTCTGTGACCACATGTTTTGGACTTTGCCGCATGACTTTTCCAGTATGGGTGGAGTTGCTCCTGACTTGTATGCTGAGCTACAGAAGTCAAACTTGCTTCTTTTCAAAGGTGATCTAAACTATAGAAAATTAACAGGAGATAGAAAATGGGAATATAGTGTCCCATTTCATCAAGCCTTGAACAAGTTTCATCCTGCACCTCTCTGTAGTTTGAGAACACTGAAATCTGACACTCAGGTTGGCCTAAAACCTGGACAAGGTGAACAAATTCAGGCTTCTGAACCTGACTGGATGGTAAGTGGAAAATATGGGATAGTTCAGTTTGATGCTGGCCTCTAGTTAAATGATTGCTAATAGTCTGAAAGAGAGATTTAGTCTAACTACATTCTCTGTTCCATGCTTGGCTTCAGCAAAGATTCTTTCTTGTTTGCACTTTTTCTTCCCAAGAGATTTGTTGGTTTTGTTTCACAAAAGACTTTAGTGTTGTGCAAAAATTTACAAACTGTCTTTGTATACATAAATCAATCTGCATTTCAATATATTTTGTTTTCCTAATAATGTCCACAGATCTTTAAGATTTATATGTAGTTTTCCATAATATTTTTTTCTTCATTAGTGGGTATGAGTTTATAGTTTAACAAGTGAAAAATCTGCCTCAGGAACAATTTCCTCAATCCCACATTAGGGTATATTTGCTTATTTCAGGATCATTTGTGTTCCACATGCCAGGCCTTGCATGAAAGTTAGTGTTTTAGAGAATTCACAGATTAATTTCAGACAGAATCTTTTGATGTTTGATTATAGTTTGCTATACATTAAGTGATAAGTTATTATATATAAGTTATCATTCAGTGACAGCTTGTAAACATTCATATAGGATTGAAAATAAAATTTAAATTTTAAAATACAAGTGGATGTTTCTGAAGAAAGATAATGTGCAGGTACCCCCAAAATGCCAGGCAATGGAAGGATTGTAGGAAAGTTTATTTCCAAAGCCAAAAAGAGTTGACTTAAGAGAACATTTAACTTAACAGCGTTAAAAACACCAGACCTGGGGAAAGATACAGCCTCTGTGCTTCTCAGGGCTTTTATCATCCCCGGCCCCCTCACTGTGGGGGCCTCAAACATGTCTGCAAGAACTTCTCTCCATAGCAAGGAGAACTTCTCTGGAATGCAGGAGGAGAAAACATCTAGAATTGCCTCTGGGAAAGATGCTTCTTCAGGCAGGAAGGTCTTCCTAAGCAAAATAAGGCCTCATCTCCTTGTAATGACTCTTGGGGAAGGTCTTCTACGCTTAAAATGTCGCTACCCAGTTTGCCTGTGGAGGAGAGTTGTCCCATCTCGTAGAAAGATCAGTGGGAGAAAGGGCGATCTCATTTTAAGAATATTGAAGATATTGTCTAAGAACTTCTACCAAAAATAAACACACAACCCCCCCTCCCTACATAAACAATGAGCAGTTGCATTAATGGGATTTTAGATTTAATGCAGACTTGAATTACAGGTGGCCTGTCAACAGTATATGTGATTCAAGCACTGCTGCCTCTTTCTATTGTGGCAATTCTCTTTATTTATCCAACCTATTTGTTTGTTTTTTTTAAGAAGGATGCCTTACATTTGAGTGGGGAAATCCAACCCCTGTTGCACTAAGAAGTATATGCTAGAGAACCATATTTGGGTTCCTGCTAATTGGAGTTGTTAGGTGCTCTGGTCTCAAAATCTGCTGCTTATTATGTTCATACAATAAAGATCTGTACAGTGCATAAATATGCTCCAAATGCTGATGACTTTGATTATGTGTATATATGTTCTTCTTAAGCTTGAAACTTTAAAATATTCTTTATATAAAGTATTACAAAACAAAGATGCAAGGAAATTTCATGAGGCAATGTGATAGTGTAAGTAGGGTTCCACTTTTGAGACCTGGGTGTAGGGCTCTCATCTCCTTTGTATCTCTGGCTTAGTACTCCTAAAGAGTGAAGTCATGCTCATCCTTAGGCACCTGATTGAACTGCAGAAACTGGAAATCCAGTCAAGAGAGCTGAAGGTCAGACTGCTGAAGCTTTCCTTGACTGGAGAGAGCTCAGCAGGCCTCTAGCTTTGGTGCTTTGATTAAATACATAAATACCACAATGAATCTGTGTACTGGAGCCTCAGTTTCTCACTGTGAAAATGCTGTTAACTTGTTTTAAAGGCACTTGAAGCAACAGCTCTAGGTCAAGAACAGAGCAATGGAAGCTGTGGAATATGTGGAATGAAAACTTCCCACCTAGTTCAGAGAGGCAAAATGAATAGGGGAAGAAATCTCTGGCTGTGGACAGATTGTTTGCAAGGTGCTGACTTAACGTGCTGGAGAGGTTTAAAAGTGTTTAAAGGACAAGAAGGGAAAGGATTGTTTCACTGTTGAGGCCACCCTTGATGAATAGATTTGCCTCTTAACTACATGCTGAGAAACTTGGTTTCATTTTTCACTGGTTCTTGATGTGTCTCTGTGCCCAGGTTTCTCTGTGCCCTGTTACTTCTGGGAACTCACAATGCGGATTAGTGAAAATTAATGTTACGAAGTTAGGATAAATAGAATCCTACAAAATATTAAACCACTTAGGAGATGCAGCGGTATTTGCTCAATATAACTGGATTATCCTATTGGAGCTTATGCATTAATGTTTGTGAGGAGGAGTGTCCAAAATGTGTAATTCTTAGGTTAGCATGTGCATGCTGATGTAAGACATGATGTCATGCTGAAAAATAAATCAGTTCTACAGTTTATTAAATGAGCACTTTTCATCTTTTGCCCCTCACAAAGAGAAGTTTATGTGGTAATGTACAGTGTGACTACATGGCTACGTGAGGAATGCACAGCCATATATTCCGAATGCTTGACTTCTAGAAATAGGAAATTGTCTAACTTGTTACTCTACTGATATTCCTGTTCAAATTTCAAAACCTTAATCATCGAGAATCTCTGAAAATGTATCTGGTAATTACTAAGGTTGGTGCAGCTGGTGGCGTCGTTGTCAGGATCACTTCCAGAACTGATAGGTGGGCCATGTGTTCTCAGCAAAAATGGAAATATTTTAGTGTTACGCTTGTTGTCACTAAAATATTTCCAAAACACTTTGGTTTACACCTTGCTGATGTCCCATAAATTCTAACTGTTGGTGTTGAAATAGTGTCTTTCCAGTTCATAGTGTGTTTGCATTCGTGGTTGAACTAAACAACTTGTTCCATGTGAGGCACATTTATCTCCTGTGCTGTATCAGACACCATAGGAAAAATGTTCACTCTGTTGCACAAAAATTACCACATGAAATGGTTTTAATCTAAAAAAACCTCTCTTAATCATGTATAAAATAAAAATTGCAAGATGGAATCTTTTACAGAATTGTTAGGGTTTTTTCACTAAACAGTTGATTTGCTTAACAGCCTTTCTTTCCCCAAAGTTGCAGAACAAAAATTTGTGATTATTTCTATTTAAAGCAAAAATGTAAGTTCAAAATCACCTAACACTTACCTAAGGATCTTAAAATAAAACTGGTGAAAATGTCCTTTTCTTTCTTTCCCATATGCCAGGGGCAGAACACATGTGAGGAAAAAAATTTCCTATACCATGGACTGTTTATATTTTCTTGTTTGGTTCTGGGCTTTTTTTTCCTAAAAAGGGTTTTGCAAACTTCTGTACATTTTTATTTTTGCTGATATACTTCTGTTTCTAACAGATCTGGAAATAAAAATGCCACTTAAACACATCTGTGTATGAATTAATAATTACTCCACATTCTGCCTCAGCTTTGCAGTATGAATTTTGCAGACATATTGTGAGGAGGCTTTTATTTAGGGTTTGGTTTCTGCTGGGAAAGAAATACAAAATGCTATATTATGATAATTTATAATGAATAAACATACTCAGTACTTGTGGGCTGCTTTTATTGTCTCACTTTTTAGTAAGCTATATAATTGTAGTCTTTCAAACTCCTGTGAAGCCAAATTTTCATCCTTGTAGAAATGTATTTTTCCTGGGATTCCACTTAATTCTTCCAAGTCTAGTGAAGTAAAAGATTAAAAGCTGTGGTAAGATATATCAAGGTATATATTATGGGCTTTTTTTGTTTGCTTTCTTAAGTAATTGATTAGTCTCACACTCATAGTAAGGCTGATGCTTTCCCAGTGACTGATGAAAGGACTGATGACACAGTTGCATGTTTTCATGTGTAGTTCACAGTGAGTTTTTCTTGCAACTGTGGAATTTCACTCAGATTAGTTTTGAAGGAGGACTTGGTCATTGCCAAATGTAGAGACACAGTGCCGGACAGATGGGTGGAGAAGAGTCAGAAGGCAGCCAGGCCTGTTCTGTGTATGGCAGTGGCTGTACGGAAGCGCTGCGTATTCAGTGCAGTGCTGTGTAAGACTGGCATGGGCGTGGGGGCGGCTCCAGACTCACACCCCTGCAGAGAAAGGCTTTCTCCCCTCTTACCTGCTAACACAGAATGCTCTGCCAGACGTAGTCACAGTTTCCTTGAAGGAGTACAATGCTTGTGTATATTAATGCCGCAGAGAAGGACCTGAAAACTAGTAGATCCATGCTTTCCTTCACTGGTGCTGTGTATAGAAAGGCTGTTCAGGATACAGAGCCAGCTTTTAACAGCAATTTGTGGCCTGGAATAGGTTTCAGCTCTTATCTCCCACTTCCCAAGAAAATATCTCAACTGTCATAGGTCAGGGAATGCACTGGGTTCTGGCCCTAGATGGCTTGTATGCATACATAATTGCTAATTTTGGTCTAGGATCTGCGTAAAATGCAGAACAACTCTGGAGTGTTCCCTCAACCTGGCTGAAGGGTCTCTTCACCTCCTTTTCCTTCTGTCCAGTGACTCTTGTGTCAACTGCATAACGATCCTATTTCAGCCTGGGGAGTATGTGTACCCCTGTCCTAAGGTCAGGGAATTAGGAAACAGGTAAATTCCAGACAGAGAAGGTGCTACAACTTGCAGCAAGGGCTCTAATATCTTTACGTGATCAAAGAACATCCCCATTTCTCTAGCTGGCTGTGGTTTTGATTTCAAGCAATCCTGAATTAGAGCTACACTTGAATACCTTTGGTATGTGCTGGATATGCAGCTTTGATTGCTTCCATGGTGTTAGATTTGGCCCTAGGAATTTTGCTGCTTTGCTGGATCCTGGTGGAAGTGTTGGCAGGAGCTAGCTTGCCCAGTGCAAATCAGAGAGTTTTCATACACATGTGGAAACTTAATTTCCACATATAATTTCTAAAATAACTGCATGAATTGAGTTTAGACTTTAAAAGTGTGTGGCTTAAGTTCCTCAAACTGAAAATTACCCAATACTCAGCAGTAGGTGTCACTTACAGAGATTCCCACTTCTTTCCCAAGTCTGATTAGTTCCCCAATATGCATATTGCATTTTCACCAACCCCCTTGTCCCAGGGGGGAAGTCCAGAGATGTAAGCCCAGCTTATTTCCTTCAGCAGATTGCTGACCCAATGAGATGTTTCCATCAGTTTAGCCAAGCTGTGCAGATTCACAAAAGATGAGGATAGCATTAAACTCAGTGTTTTTAGGGAAAAAAAACCTTGCCTATTTTGGTTACACAGAACAGATGGACTTAATCAGACTAGTTAATCCTTCTTAAGATTGTCCACTATTAGATTTACAATAGTAACTGTTGTCAGTGACAATTTACATGCACTCAATTTACACATCTTAATCTTATTAGTGTCCCTCCATTTTCCAATATAAGCCTAGTTTTTCCTCATAATATAATTGCATTATGCCCTTTACACCTTGAAGTAAATGTGTTTTGAAGTTCCTCCCTGGAGGTATCTCCTTTTGTTAACTGAAGTATTTTCAAGCATATGTTCAAGATCCCGATATCAAATCATCTGTCACTGGTTGACAGACAGAGTTCAGCATCAGCTGACAAAAAAGAAACAGTCCCATCTTGATTTTCTTCTTTATTTTTTGAAGTAGATAAGATGAGGATAAGGAACTACTCAAGAAAATTTTCTCTATTACAAGATGATACTAATGATTTGAGGGGTAGAGGAGGAGCACAGCTTGGTGTTGCGACATACGTTTGGAGTGATACCTTCTAGAAGGCAAGCAAATTACTACCTTAGAAAGTCATGACCATGACTATTATGCCAAATAGTTGCTAAAATATGGCTGTTCTAATTATTCTAGCCAAATTTGTTGGTAAATTAAGCCCTGTGGATTAATTTCCCCTTGATCACTTTCTGTTTTAATGTTCATAGGGAACAATTGTTTCTACCTTAGCTATAGCTGCTTTTAGGTAACTTTTAGCTGCTTTAAGCGTATGAAATGTTTATATGTGTTCAGGAAATCATTTGGAATTTGTGTGCATGAAAAAATATAAATACTTCACCTTCTCAATATGCTGTTGACGTTGATGGCTTGAGGTTAATTTTTTTTATAGTGTTAGTAAAAAAAGGAAATTATGGTTTCAAAACTAGTATTAAATATTTTGATTTAGTCTTTTAATCACTTGTTACAATGAATTTAAATTACAAGATCTTTGAGCATTAGAATTAATGAATCAAACCTTTCTTTTCCCTCTGGATTTTGTCACATGGGTACCTGAAGACCTGGTAGTCCGCCTCACTTTTTAATGGGGCATTTGAAAATGAAACAAAACCAAAAACCCCACCAAAACCCCATCAACTTCCCCCTCAAAAGACAAAAACGAACAGCAAACAAACTTCAGTACAGATTTTAATAATACACAGCAGTGTACTGCAGGTTTTCCATGCAGTAGGGGCATCTCAGTATTCATTCTGTCCTATTTGCAGGAAATTAAACATCAATCTGCCTTACCGTTCATCAGATTTGCTTGCTATTTGTTAAGGACTTGGGGAAAAAAACTGTTAAATAGTATGTCTGAATGCTTAAATACTGTAATTGCACTTTGTTCTTTGGAAATCAGTTTAAAAATACAATGCCAAAAGATGCACTTTTTTTGTAGTGCTTAAATTATTTTGAAGTAATTCAAATAATAGAAGAAATAATAACTAATAATAACTCCACCTTTCATATGGAGTTAGTAATCATTCAATTATTAAGAATGTGTTTTTAGCTCTGAAGAATTTGTGAATTCTTCGTGAAGGAACAGTGCTTTTGGGACCCCTCTCCTAGATCATCATGTCTCTCTATTACAATGTCCATGTTACTCTATGGATCACTTCTTGCAGTGCTCCTGCAGGCCCAGTAAGCTGCTGCCTTTTTTAAAATTTTTTTTTTAAGTAAGGCTCTTATGTTACTCATTTCAGTTTTCTTTTTAGTAAGTAATCAGAAATCTGCAGACTGATTTGTTAGAACATTACAGAGATTGATACAGAAACATCATTTTAGTCTTTGGCATACTAAGCATTTTGAAAGGTGATCTCTGCTAACTTGTATAATTTCCTAGAGAATCTCTGGTTCAAAAGACAAGAAACCAGATTCAATACAGATTCGGTACCAGATTCGATACAGTTCCTCTCAATCCATCTATATCCTACAAGATACAAAAGATGTCTCTTTCATCAAGTGAGGGGCAAGGTATCCACAACATCATGTGGCTTTTAGTTTTGAAATTTTTCTTGTACATTTATTCTCATTTACACACAGAAAATTCAGTTAGGAGCAGGTATTTCTACACCTTCAACTGGTATATTTTTGAGTGTACTGGGTACTGGAATTTGAGTTCCAAATCCCAAATCAGTTTTAGCATCTCAGCTCAACACTGATCACTTTCACAGAAGGGAAAGTTTATAGTAATTTTTTAATTATTATTTTCCATTTCAAAAATTAGAGCGGATTTATTAGGTACATACATTCAAGAGATTTTCCATCATTCTTTGCTCAGAAAGGCTGAGAACATCCGGTCCATGTATTTTCTATAACACAACATGAAGCATTTGATTCATGAAAATAACTCCTTGAAATTATTTATAATTAAAAATTCTGAAGTAACTCTTCCTAAGTTATTTCCTGCCCCTGTTAAGGGAAAAAATCACGGAGTCCTTTCAAGAACTTTACTGGTAAATATTAGCACAAGGGTAAAGCACTTTTAAGTATAAGCATTGTGTAATAAGATACTTTTTTGTTAGTCAAATGGCTTGAAGAGTGAATATTGCACCCCCTCAAACTGCCCCATTCTTTTTCAGAGTATTGCACGAAATTTCTACTTTTCTTCATCTACTTTTTTTCTTGCCTCTTTTGTTGTTACTCTTGCTACAGTTCAGCAGATTCATCATGTTTTTTTAAAGCCAAATAACTTCACAGATCTGTGGTAAGATACAGCTGTATAAGTATTCTCTCCCCATCCCCAAGAGTGTAGAAGTGGCTGAAGTATAGCTCTCGAACCAGCCGTGGCACTGCAGGACTAGCAATGGGGAAGTGTGCTCGAGCACATGCTTAGGAAAGTTAGGGCAAAGTTTCACAAGCATTTAATCCTGCTTCTGCATGCTGCTCCAGTAGTAGGGCAAATTAGGCTGTAGTCAAATGTTGGGCAAATCCAGGATGATATTTTTGTCTAAATTTGCAGTGGCTAGTAAAACTTGTGTCAGATCTATGCTGGGTTTATGTAAGACCACCAGTACAAATTTAACCCATCAAAAATACTTAATAGATGCAGAATGAGGTTACTCTGAAGCAACATTTTGCACCATGTGCTGGTAGCAGCTTTGTTCTTTCTCTGCACCCCCATGCACTCTATTAGCACTGGATAATTTTGATTCAGAAGTGCGCTACTGGGTTTCACTCCTCTGCTACAGCACCAGCATTTGCTTACAGTAAGAATAATGGGGTTTGTGACACAGCTTTGCACCCCTGTGCCCTCCTGTGCAGCTGTTAGCTCATCTCTTGCCTATGAGGATGAACTTGAAATGTGCCACCAAGGAGCTGTTGTCACCCCATGCATCACAGGGATTGTGTCTTTATCCTGACACTCATGGGATGGAGGCTGGTAGCTCCTGCCACTGCTGCTGCGTGTGCTGCATGGCCTCAGCCCCACGAGGGTCCCCGTTTCCCCTGACCTGTTCCCAGCACCCCTTCCTCACATTAAGAAATTTTTCTCCTTTCCTTTATGAGTTTAGAGGCAGATTCCAGTTGAGGGATGGCACTGTACGCCTCTGTGCTTCAAGTGGTGCAGGGTTTTAAATAGGGTGATGATCCATGCTGGTATCTCTCTGCTTGGACAAGGGTCCCAGCAGCAGTGAAAAGGCATCAGGCACACCGAGACGAGGACAAAAAAAAAACAAACCAACAAACCACAACACAGTACTATGCCTAGCTTTTCCATTTTGTTCTCTGGAAAACATGATTAAGTCAAAATTCCTGGGAAAGGTGATGTACTTTTTGACTTGTGAGTACAGGAGCGGTGCAAGATGGCACTGTGCCCAGAGGCAAGGGGCAGCTGATTAAACAGCTCACAGGGTCTTCAGAGAAAATGATGTGCAGCCCTGACACAGCCGCAGGTTTAATTTTCTTTTACTGCTACCTTCAGTTCCTCTCTTCCCATGTTTACGCACTTTATTTGGATGAAAGGTGAGGATGAAGAGGAGGAGGAGGCGCTCTTTCAGCTGGAGGTACTTCACCATTCATCAAGGAAGGCAGTTTTCCCCGGCCTGCAGAGGTCCTCATTTGGGGGGGGAAGGAAAGTCTGGCCGAGGAACAGCAGCTGCCGCTGAAGTGTCATCTGTTCTGCTTACCTTTTTTGACCTTTTTGAGGAAAAATTTGAGCCAATTTTCTCAGGTAATGTTTATTTCAAGTGCCCCCCCTCCACCCCCATAACCAAACCCAAACAAAAACCCCCACGTTTTTGTCAGCATCTCTTTGTCAAGACTGTTCACTGTCAGACACGGAGCGCTGTGCCCCCTTGCCCTGCCACGGGCCCCACGGCGGTGCCGCGGTTGTTGCTGCGGGCGGGACGCGTTGCCAGGGGCAGGGCGGCCGCCGGGAGCGCCGGGAGGGCCGCGGTAACACCGGGACGGAGGGGTTTGTGTGCTCCGCGGTTTGGTTTGGTGGGGGTNACTATGCCTAGCTTTTCCATTTTGTTCTCTGGAAAACATGATTAAGTCAAAATTCCTGGGAAAGGTGATGTACTTTTTGACTTGTGAGTACAGGAGCGGTGCAAGATGGCACTGTGCCCAGAGGCAAGGGGCAGCTGATTAAACAGCTCACAGGGTCTTCAGAGAAAATGATGTGCAGCCCTGACACAGCCGCAGGTTTAATTTTCTTTTACTGCTACCTTCAGTTCCTCTCTTCCCATGTTTACGCACTTTATTTGGATGAAAGGTGAGGATGAAGAGGAGGAGGAGGCGCTCTTTCAGCTGGAGGTACTTCACCATTCATCAAGGAAGGCAGTTTTCCCCGGCCTGCAGAGGTCCTCATTTGGGGGAGGGGGGAGGGAAGGAAAGTCTGGCCGAGGAACAGCAGCTGCCGCTGAAGTGTCATCTGTTCTGCTTACCTTTTTTGACCTTTTTGAGGAAAAATTTGAGCCAATTTTCTCAGGTAATGTTTATTTCAAGTGCCCCCCCTCCACCCCCATAACCAAACCCAAACAAAAACCCCCACGTTTTTGTCAGCATCTCTTTGTCAAGACTGTTCACTGTCAGACACGGAGCGCTGTGCCCCCTTGCCCTGCCACGGGCCCCACGGCGGTGCCGCGGTTGTTGCTGCGGGCGGGACGCGTTGCCAGGGGCAGGGCGGCCGCCGGGAGCGCCGGGAGGGCCGCGGTAACACCGGGACGGAGGGGTTTGTGTGCTCCGCGGTTTGGTTTGGTGGGGGGTTTTTTGCGGTTCCCTCATTAGGAAATAAAGCCCGGGTTTTGGAAGAATGCCTCCTCCTCCTCTCCCCTCGCTCTTCAATACCTTCTGTCGGCGTTGCCGTGGAGGCTGACTGACGCTGAGGCTGGTTGTAACCCCCCTTTGGAAGTAATTTTTTCAATTTAATTTCGCCTTTGAAAAACAATAACAACAACGAAACTCAAAAAACTTTCTCCTTAAAGCCTCTCCAAAACAAACGCCTAAAAACACAACTTCGTGTTGTACAACTTCAGGCTGTACCTGGTGGTCCAGGCGTGGTGCAGTTGAAGCTCAATGAACTTCAGCTGATCATTATAGCTTATCTTTGCACATTCAAGGCCAAAAAGATTTTTCTTAGTAAGTATTGTAGAAGGGAGTAGCTTTCACGGCGTAGGAATTTATACTTATCTAAGAATTTCTTCTTTGCATCTCTTCTTTTGAAACTGATTTGCTGGCTTTGATGTGAATTTACGGGAGATGCTTGAGCATATTGCTTAGAAAGATCAAACTATTTTGTACTAAAGATATAGTGGAAAGCTTGTAACAGTTTTGTATTCCAAAGGATAAACAATTTATTTGTGTGTGAACAGCTCAGTATCTCCTTAACAGTTGAACATCAATTTTGTAATCAAGCTGTATTGTTCTGAGACCAAAAAAATATAGAGTTTTGGTAGTTTGGAGTGGCAAAAACAGTTGCCAATATATTAAATACAACTGTTATGACTCAATTAAAAAGTTTTTGTTAGTACTGCTTAGTGACAGAGATGACAGCAAGCTGCTCCACGTTCTACCAACCTGAAGTCAAATAGCTTGCAAATGTTGCTTTTGGGACTCTAAAGCACATTAGGAACTACCTATTTATAAAATGTGGTTTGCAACTGGTAAATCAAACTACAACACTGATCAATCTTTAATTGTGTATATACCAAACCATTTAAATATTTCTCGAATATTTGCATTTTCTTGACTGCAGTATAATGGGCATTATATGAAAATTACAACTGTTGGCATTGCAATATGGTCTGGTTTTTAAATCTCCCATTTGGGTTATTCTGTTACAGAAGTTATTTAACTCTAATCAGAAGTGATAAAGTAAAAGTGGTAGGACAAGTTGTTTGCACAAATCCCTGCATAAGCACTTAATTTTGTCTTAGAAATTACCCTTTCTATTGTTTTTGGAATAGACTCAGCAGCTCCTTGTTAATAATTTCGGAAAAGCTGTGAGAGAAAGTGTCAGGGGAGTTCCAAATTCCTTAATTTATCCATACAGAAAAAAGATGAAATAAACCAGAAAACATGTTAAGCAATGTTTAGAGTAGGTGATGTGTCTCTAATTGCCTTGAGATGACTGCTGTCCTTCATCATATTTAAATGCATTTATTATATTTAGATGCGAAGTCACCTCATCTTAACAGAGGGGAAAATGAAAGATGAAAATGCTTTAACTGCTGCTTGTAGTAGTAGTAGTAGTGGGTAAAACTAAAATTTTGACTGTCATAAAACTTTCATTTGAGCCCATTAATCAAGCTTGAAATTGGTCTCTTCAGTAGATGAATACCAGAGAGTGATTTTTATCTTTCTGTAATACCTTTCGATGATTACTGCAAAGGGAGGAGGGTAGAGCTGAGCAGTACCCTTCTGAAAGGAATTTAGAAAATCTCTTTGGTAATTTATTTGAGCTGCTGGGAACACTTTAACTTAGTCTTATGTGTTTCTGGAACAGCAGCCTATTACAGAAAAACTCCACAGGCATATAACAATAACAAGAAAAGAACTTTTCAGAATTGCTCACATGAACTGCAAGCAATAAGTTGGGCCTAGTTACAAGGAGAAATAGGTCCGATAGGACTTTACTGAGCAGGAAGTGATCACAAGTAATGGGTATTTCTGGCATATTATGATGTGCAAGAACAACTGACAGAACTGAAATAGCTGTGAAATATTACTTGCAAATTTTGATTTATGTTAACACATCTTCGTCAATACAAACATTTTGAGATCAGTGATAGGCAAATGGGGCAAAGTATTATCTATAAAGAAGTCAACTTTACCCAAAATATACATATAAAATGTTTAATTTGTGAACTTCCC
Source organism: Calyptomena viridis (assembly GCA_013390005.1). NCBI lineage: Eukaryota > Metazoa > Chordata > Aves > Passeriformes > Eurylaimidae > Calyptomena > Calyptomena viridis. Next base: position 101,796 of record WEIV01021210.1, read on the forward strand.
CCCCCCCCCCCAAGTGACTCCAATTAATTTAGTCTGTTTTCACATGTGTGGACAAAATCTGAGTCACTGTGTAATAAGGGCTCACCCTTCTCATGCTTGTTGGTGTGTGTAGCTCTTGTGGCTTTTCAAAAGTCATGTGCTTGCTGGCTATCTCCTGCTATCAAGAAAAATCTGCAGTAGACAAGTGCTACCTGCCTTCCCTGCATTTAACTTGGAAGTTAATCTCTAAAAACTGTTCAGTGCCTGATTTTCATGTTACTTATTGCTATAAGATTTTCTTTTTTATCCTGCAGATCTAATGAAAATATATTCTAAAACTTGTCTATATACTAGGATAGAATGTTTTTCGAAGTAAAATAAAAATTTAATATCTGTTGCATGCAGAAGCAGAATTTTCTTTTCAGATCAATTTATTCAGAAAATTAAGCTAGTTAGGTTGTGGATGGCAACAAATTTTAATGCTAGGTTTCTAGCTGTAGTTAGAATAGTTAAAATCAAAACATAATATTCAGAATCCATTTTTCAGCAGTTCAGCCCATACAAAATGAATTCCTCTTGGTCTCTCTTATCCTGAAGGGCACCTTAACCTCCCATAGAACCAAAGGCAAGTGTGGAGACTAACATTTCTTTGTGATTGCTTATGGAGATAAATTCTGCATGGGAATTTTTCAGTACTTCATGTTGGATATCTTCTTCTTACTGGTTACAGCAAATAATAATGACCGACTGTGCTGTTGCATTGTATTTCAGCAACTGGAACAATTTTCCTCCATATATGAACCCATGAAGTTTAATTTGTTTTGGAAAGAAATATTACAGATTCAGGATATCTCATTTTGTTTGTTTTCAGAATACGAACAGTTGTGACACTGAGAATTACTCAACTAGTGTACTAAGTCCTGTATAAATAGATAGGCCCGTGTGTAAACCAAGGGCCCACACTTGTTACCTTAACATCCAAGGAGATAAAAAGATGTAGCTAAATTAAGATAGATCATGTGTTATTGCTCAGATCTTTTTGTTTGTTTGTTTGTTTTTTTTTCCTTTTAAAGTATATCAGTCTAGAAGAGATGCAGAACAAAAGGAGAACAAAACCTGGACATGCAGTGGCAAAGGAAGCAGTCACTGCACAAAGGCTGGCTGTGTAGCTGAACGAGGGAACGTGACCTAGAGAAGTAAAAGTGAAGGTGCCTGTTCTAGTTAGATGTGCATTTAAATATTGTGGAGGCCATCAAAGCACGCAGACTACTAGAGAAACTTTCCTGTGGTGTTCTGCTTTTATGTCCAACTCTGCTGATGCTAACCTATGACATAGTTTAGTAAAACAGGCCTGTGAAAAATTAATGTCATGTGCCATCATATTGCAAATCTATTTCATTTTCAACCTTTCTTCCTCTTCCCCCCCATTTGTTCTGTAGAAGCAAAGGAAGAACAGATTCGACAAAGGTTTGTGAGTCATCAATTTTGGTATGTATGTGATTAGGTGCTTTGGGAATGGGAAGAAGAAATCCTTACCCTGAGAAGTATCCATCTGCTGGGGGCAAAAGGCAGTGCATCGACAAATCACTCAGAGTAGCAATGGGTGCCTAAATGCTTACTGGGGGCTTTCTGTTTCAATAAAGATTTTCTAAATATATGTTTTGGGAAAGGGCTGGAGGGTGTGCGCAGGCAATGGCAGTGGTAGTGGCGTTTCCCAGGGCTGAAATGAGAGACATATCAGGAAATAAAAGAAAAGCTGCCAAAACCAGAATAGGAGTGAGTTGCTTGAACAGTTGGCTGAGTTTGAAGTACTTGGATAGGTATAAAACTACTCAGTGTTGTTGAAGTTTCATTGTTTATGAATCAAATGAAGTTAGTCAACTAAAGGCTGGATTGCAGGAAGGTAAAGGTAGTTATTTGGTAAAAAATCAAAACAAAAATGGCCAGCAATAGCAACAGTGACCATATACTGTTGATCTTCTAAAGAACGTCTATTGCTAACAAAGCCAAAGGTCCAAGTAGATACTGTTCTTAAGTATTGTAAATAGAGGTTTAGCTTCTGTTTAGCATTTGAAGTTAAACGAAAATCTCCTTTTCTTGCAGGTAAGTGAAAAGGGGTCAAAAAAGTTAATAATGTGAATGGGAAAAACACCCAAACCGTAGATTATTTAGAATTCGTGGAGCGATAATATAATAAGGCTTCTCTTGTCTACTGCCTCTTACTCTTTTAACACTTTATTAATTCTATTTTGTTAACAGTAATCAGAATAGGCTACATAGTACTCATGAAACATCACAAATCTGAATTTTTCCAGACATAGAAAAGTGCCACATCTGCATTACAAATTTTACCGTATAGTAGAGTCATTCCAAGTTAATTGAGTTGTCTGATAGGTCTGATTAAAGGTCAGACTTGTGACTGACTGATGGGAAACCATAGGAACATAGGAAACTATTAACACTACAGTACGTACATTTCCTGCCAGAAGTATGATGATAATACCAACTTTCCTGGAGTGTTGCCACCATGTGTGATTAGTTTTATATTTACTAGGCACTGGAGGATGCAGAGATCTGCCCCTGTAAATCGCACTAAGACTGTAGATGAGTGAAACTGTAATTCCCATTCACTTTTGCACCCAGCTTCATTTAAACCTCTTTGAAATCCTTTGGATGTGTATCTGAATCTTTAAAGTGCTTATCATTTTAACATCTTAGATTTGTATGAACAACAGATTTTGGAAGTTGCAGCTGCGAAGCTGTTACATTGATTATTGCTGCTGAATGAGGTCTTCTTTCTTCAACTATCTTCTGAAGTGTTTTTATTTTATCAGATTTGAGACGTATTCTTTCTTTCTGTAAAGTCATAACTAGTTGTGTTTGTTTAGGGAAGAAAAAGAAAACCTACATTAATACAGTACTATAAATATAATACCATACATAAATAGCATACACAGTGTTACTGTTTGCAAGTTCCATCCATGGTTGTGGAGCCCTGGTGTATTACAGGAAGAAAAAAATGCTCTCTACATCAAAGGATTTCATGTGGTTGTATAATGTGAAACAAGTGGAGTGGAGCAAAAGGAAGACAAAGAATCAGGGAGGTGACACATGCTTTCCCTCACTCCCTCAGAATGGTGGTGATAAAGTGTTGAGAAAATTAGCAGTCTTTTTATCTCTGAGATTGTGTAGTATGTGGCCTGAGGTTACTGCATGTATCAGTCTGACTTGATGAAAGTGGAAACTCCTTTGTGAAAGGGCACAGCTGAGTGTCTTTGAGGGAGATGAATGGAATTAAACTTGATGGGTCTAATCCAGTCTCTACTAGTGCATTGAAGAAGGGTTAAAGAATAGAGTTGGTGATATTATAGCAACTAATACCAGGTGATCTATCTTCTGCTACAGTCTAAACTAGTAGTTTTGCCTTATTCCCCAGGGATTTCTCTGTGTGTTTCTTGGTTGAGGCTTATTTTACTAGCGCCTTTTTTTCTATTTAGAATGGGTAGGAGCTGAACTTGTAGTTTATCTCAGCCTGGAAACTGATGCTGATGTAGAAAAGTATTGAGAGAAGACATCTTGCCTCTGTTGGAATACCTTGTTCCAACAGCAGTCATTAGCTGGGGGGGTTGCATTTTGTAATGCATACCCAAATGCCTGAAGACTGCAGTCTTGTGTGAGAGCTGATGGAGTAAAAATCTCACGTTTGATCCTATGCCGTGTGTGTTCCCAGCATAACTTTAATTTAGCTCTGTTCTGAAGAGGTTACATTTCTTCATTTTATAGTTACTATTGATGAAAAAAAGTTCTGTCTAAATAAACTCCTGTCAATACCTCAGGTCTGAATTTTTGTCTTGCGAGATGTAAGTAAGAAAGGCCAAGAAATCCAGTGTGTTCCTGCTCTACTCTAGAAGACCAGAACAGCACAGAAAGGAGAAACCCTCCTATAGAGTCTCAAGAGCACAGCTAAATGAGTTGTACACATGATGTGAAGGAGGCTGTGCACAGAAACACTGAGGCAGTGCTTGCTGTAGAATCAGGACTTAAAAAAAAAAAAAAAAAGGAGGTCAGTGTGGTGATTGCTGGGGATGAGAACACATCAGTCAGAAAGCTGAAGTTGTATCTGAGTGATGGAGTTCAAAAAGACCTTTAGTCTTGACAGGTTAGAAATAAAAGAATAAATGGCAAGCCAAAAAGTGACTTGGAGGAGTAGCTGTCTGAATACACTCTTCAGCCTGGTAGAGAGACTGTGGAGGTGAGATATGATAGAAATCTGCAAATTCATGAGTGGCACAAAGAAGATGGATAGCCACTGCTTTTTTTTTTGCATTTCTTCCGAAATAAAAATGAGCGGACATTCTATGGAACTGAGGTCTAAAAACCAAAGTGGTTCTTTGCATAAGAAACATCTGAGGACTCCCTTTGTCTTAAAGTTTATGTGGTTTGAAAGAGTGACTGGATAAATTTGTAGAAGAGGGACCTTTTGAATGTCACCAAATATATAGAAACTGCTGGAAATAACCAGAGCTGAAAATATTGGAAGGCCACGGGATTGTTGAGGCGGCTTATCCTACATGCCAATATACTTTAGCATTAGTGTTGGTGGCTGAACTTGCAGATGAAAGTAGTGACTGGCAGAAAAGTGACTGTTTAACCTCTTTTTCAGTAAGGGTGGGTCTGGGAATAACATATTTGGAATAATGGCCTTGAGCAGCTCAATCAAAAAAGCACTGAAGTAAAAATGTTCAAAAATGCGATGTCTAATGATTTTGTTTTCATGCTGTCTTCACAGGAATCTCATGATCATGTTCTTTTGGATATTCCTGTCACTAGAGAGCAGATGAGTCACTATCGAGCTGCAGCTGAAACTGCTCAAAGTGAACTTGCAGCACTTTCAGTGAAGTATGATTGTGCCCAGTCAGAGGTACATTTAAAAATAATTTTGAATCCTTCTCCAAACCTGAGGATTCTTTGCAGACACTTTATGCAGAGAACAGAAAGCTTGCAGAAAGTCCAAAACTTGCTTTTGCAACAGAACTCTTGGGTTTTTGTAGCATTCTTATTTTTAGAATTTGTGTGATTTTTACTGTGCTTCCTTCTGTGATCAAGAACTAATTATGAGTTTATATTTGAAGATTTGAAGCAGTCTAGCTTTCTATCATCATCATCTAAATTTAATCTTTTTATATTAAACCTGAAAGTTAGTATTTCTAAATTGTGGTCATATATAAGATCTGATAGATGTCCTCCCATTGTTGCTGGTGAGTTTAGATATTGCCGCGCGTCTTTATCCATTTCTCCCCTTTATTCAAGTTACAGCTCCCCAAACTTGCTTTCTTTTCATCATCAGTGAAATTGTGTTTATGCTAATGAGGTTGATTGTAACTAGAAAGGCTGAAGAACACATACACATACTTTTCAGGTCTTCCTGCTGTGTAGACGGTCTTCTCAGGAGAGGATTTATTATAGGGTAATTTTTAGAGTTTCTGTATTTCCACAAGCAATTTTTTTTTTTTTTTATGTATGACTGACTAAAAGTGATTTGATTAAAGTCAGCAATGTGGGCAGTGGTCAGTTTTAAAATGGAGTAAAATTTACCTTTAGAAGACATGAAATACTTCGATTTATTGACATACGTTTACAGTATCCAGGCAGAATTATGGGGATAAGTGTTCACTGACTGAGCTTTAATTTGATCAGTTGATCCTGCAATTACTGCAGAGTTCCCCTACATTTAACATCTATCCAGGATCACTGCTTTAAATTTCAATTTTAAGAAGCCATACAGAATCTCATGTTCTCATACAAAGAATTTATTACTGGAAATGCTGAATGCCTTTATTGCCAGAACGACTGACTGATTTATAGAATCTTTCAAGACTGTGCTTGCAAAAGCAAAAGAATAGTCAAGAAAGCAGCTGTTCATGCTCTTGTTAATAAAGATCTTCATGACCCATTTGAGGTCAGAGCCTTGTTCTGCCGAGTGCTCTGTAAAACTCATGATACGGGATTATTCTTGCTTTTTCTACTATTGGAACTGACCACAAAGACAATGGACAGAGGACAAAATATCAGATGGGGAATTGAACCACAGAGAAATTTTAAGGTTATGAACACTCTTAAGATACCATAGCTTGGTACAGTTGCCAAGCAAAGCAATCCTATTGTTCCTTTAGCTGCTCATTTTCTTCCCCACACTGCCTCACCCCTTGGGCCAGCACAGATGAATATGTAGTTTTTATGGTGCACTGTTTTGTTGATGCAATTGAAAAGTCATTCCTTTCCTTTTGAGTTGTTTTCTTAGCCAAATCAGTTTCCAAATCTTATTTCATTTTGTAACCATATAAGTGCTTCTGCTAGCACAAAGGAGAGGGTGGAGTATGGAAATGAAGCCCGTGAACCTGGGAAAAGACCAAGCTGCTTTTCTTAAAGTCGTTGCTGCTTTGTCAGCTCCAAAGTATCTGATAAACCAGTGCTTGCATATGAAGCATGAGCTTATTGAAGGCTATACTGCTGCAAGGGTGATCTTCCTACTTGATTTCTCAGTTTAGCCTTCTCTCTCTGATGTGGCCAGCTCCACTTCCTCTTTCTCCTCTGTGAGAGGAAAAGCAAATTCTTTTCTGACAGTNGGCTTAAATATTTTTGCCTTAAAATGTTTGCCACAAGTTAAAAGTCCTATCACTTGTCATAAAGAGCAGTTAATGTGGCTTAATTATTTGCCTGTTAATTTTATGCAATAGGAGAGAAATGCTTTGGATTGCATCTTGCTGATTTTAGTTGGAATTGTCAGGAAAACTGAAACATGCCTTAATGCTTCTTGTGACAAAAAAATCCACTTTAAATTACTTGTTCCTTTTAACAAAATCACACAGAAATTTTATTTGCCTGGTGTGTCTCCCTCAAGTGCAGTCTCCTAGAGAAGCTTGTAGTAGAAATAGTTCAATGGAAAATGAAGAAACTACATTTAATTGGATTATCAGATGAAAAAAAAACCAATTTGCATAAAATGAAAAGAGGTTGCCTACCACACAAGGCTCCGAAGATTTATTTGCCTCTGAACATGTCATGAATCAAGAGGCCCCATACTTGTACAATGGGATACTTTGCTGTTACAATTCCCTCAGCTATAGGTTATCTGTGGAATTGTGCACCAGAACTGGAAGCAGGCAGGCGGCAGGCAAAAAAGGGAATAGTGATGTTGGTAACTTCGTTGTAAAGCAGATGCATAACGGATGAGAGTTAAGGTTGTGCAGCAGAACTTAAGGTAGATTTCTCCTATCTGAATTAGTAAATAAACTTATCTTCCTATAAGATTGTGTCCTGAAAAGTTGTATTGTGTTACCCAACAGTACTTTCGTTTTTACAAATTTGCTTTTTCCTAGTTATATGAAAAGTAAAGTTGTATCCCTCCACTAAGTCTTGTAGAGATAGAAGACTCAGTCTTCTGTTTCAAAATGTTTTTCTTGTCACAGTACTAAACTTGTAGTACAGTCATATGATTTCACAGAATATGCTGAGCTGGAAGGAACCCATGAGAATCATCCAACTCTTAACCCTGCACAGGATCATCCCCAAGAGTCACACCCTGTGCTTGAGAGCATCATCCAAATGCTTCTTGAGCTCTGTCAGGCTTAGTGCTGTGACCACTTCCCTGGGGAGCCTGTTTCAGTGCCCAGCCACCCTCTGGGTGACGAATCTTTTTCTAATATCCAACCTAAACCTCCCCTGACACAACTTCAGGCCATTCCTTTGGGTCCTGTCACTGGTCACCACAGAGAAGAGATCAGTGCCTGCCCCTCCTTCGTGAGGAAGTTGTAACTGCAATGAGGTCTCCTCTCAGTCTCCTCTTCTCCAGCTGAAGAGGCCAAGTGACCTNGGAGAAGAATGCTAGACAGATGTCTCGCCTCCTGTCTTTGCAAACACGAATCCAGGAGATGGAGGAAGAGCTCTGTGTGCTCACCACTTCTAAAGACCAGGCTGAGCTGATAGCTCAGGTGGCATATAAGGAAAACTGTCAGCTGAAGGAGGAGCTTCAGGAGCAAAATACCAAACTTAAGTAAGATTCACGTGAGATAAGAATTTTTGTTTGGGATCACAGAAT
>WEIV01021213.1:1071-23273 GCA_013390005.1 Calyptomena viridis
CTGTGTTGGAACATTAATTTCCTCATGCTTCTTTCCCTCCTCATCCTGGCTGTATTTCTCTTTCACAAGGACAGTTCCTGCCCCAAACTGCTCATGCTGACAGAGGCCAGTGCCATGGGACACAACCTGCTCTGGCTTTTTCAGTGACATCATGAGTAGCAGCAGAATCTGAATTTGGTGAGCAAAAGGCATTAAGAAAGAACTAAAAAAAGGAAATAATTAAATATTGATACAATTCAAATCCAAAGCAGATCTCAAACTAAGCTTGGAGAGCCCTGTTACTCCAACACTTGAGAAAACCATCAGGCTTCTTGCTGGTGGAAAAACCACTGAGAAAGTGGCACTTTTAGTGATGAAAAGACACTCTTGATACTTATGGAGTCCTGAATGCTAAATCCTGGAGAGCAAAGTATTACAGCCTATCCTTTGATTAGTTAGATGTGGCCAACTTTGGGTGGAGGGTGCACACTGCTGATCACAGCTGGTTATATCTAGGTTTTAAACCACTCAGGCCAGAAATAATGTGCCTGGAGACCTGCAGAGTTTTCTTAGTGTAAAAACTGTTCTAAAATGATGATGCAGCCTGAGGAAGGCCAAAAGACACCAGGAAGAGCAGCAGGAAGAGGGATAATCCCAAGAGGACACATAACTACACCATGAGAGATGAGATTTTCTCAAGGAGCGATGGTATCACTGTAGAGAAGGTACAGCCTCCCATACAGCTGGAGGGCAGTGCCATGGGAGGAGGGTCCAATAAGCCAGCTCACGGATGATTTACAGCTTCCAAAGCTCCCCAAGTGATCTGCAGAGGGAGCTCCGAGCAGGTTATTCCAGCCACTGGATGCTCTGTGCTGAACTTGGGGCTCTCTGGCTGTGTCCAGCTGCTCCAGCAGCTGCCCAGCTGTGCAATGTTTTGGGAGACAGGGAGAACCCAGCCAAGGCTTTGAGAGACAGGGAGAACACAGCCAAGGCTTTGGGAGACAGGGAGAACACAGCCAAGGCTTTGGGAGACAGGGAGAACACAGCCAAGGCTTTGGGAGACAGGGAGAACACAGCCAAGGCTTTGGGAGACATCCCAACACAAGTATCACATTTGGTTGGTAAAAGAAATGCTTCAGTCTAGTGGAAGGTGTTCCTGCCCACGGCAGAGGATAGAACAAGATGAGTTTGAAGGTCCCTTCCAAGCCAAACCATTCTACAGTATGATTTAAAAGAATCTGCAAAAAAGGAACCGAGTTACAGAGACAGAGTTGACGTCCAGGGAAGCCAGCACCTAAATTTGCAAGGAGTGTGGCACAGGACAACACACCAAACTGGGCAGAAAACAAAGTAAAAACTGGTAGTTTTTTATATAAATCTCTGATCCCTGTAGGGAGACTGGACTAAATGACCCTTAAAGATCCCTTCCAACTGAAAGTACTCCATGACTCCAAGTGCCCTTGTGTAGGAAGTAGGAACAACAGAAGTGTCTAAGGCACTCAATGTTATCAGATTTTGAAGTAGATGGATATTGAAGCTTCTCCTGGCTCTAAACCAGATGATTATTTATTCTCAGCTCTGAGTCACAATCTCAGGCTCAGAGACAGTTCTTTTCAAGGTTTTGTTGTTCAGCACAAGTTTAACATTAAGCCCAAGGAGCAAGAGCCTGACATTACAAATGAGCTTGGCAGGGCCACCTCCAGTAGCAGACACAGCAAAGCCAATTAGGAAAAACACCAACTGAAACCAACCCTCTCATAATATTTCACTTTCCTTTCCCAGACAAACAGGTGGGAAGCATTTTTTATAAGCCTTACCCACTGCCAACACAGTCCTGTAGGAGGTTTGTAGGAGATATAAATGGGCAGGTTCACAGGTATTTATTCCTCCTGACAGACAGAGTTAAGGACAAGGTGCACAACACTCACCTCTTGCCTTTCTGTATCCAAGACACATCCACTGAGTCTCTACTGAAAACATCAAACTCATCATTCTGGAAAACATTATAGCGAGAGGTGACCAGAGGAGTAGGGTCTGGCTTCAGCTGTCTGTTAAAAAAAAACCCAAAAAACAAAACAAGAAAAGAGAGGATAAAAACAAAGGTGAAGTGAGGAAGAACAAACCCTCTTCTCCCTAAGCCCTTGGTTTATCCTGTGTCAGTCCCAAAGTCACCCAGAGCACACNTGAAAGTACTCCATGACTCCAAGTGCCCTTGTGTAGGAAGTAGGAACAACAGAAGTGTCTAAGGCACTCAATGTTATCAGATTTTGAAGTAGATGGATATTGAAGCTTCTCCTGGCTCTAAACCAGATGATTATTTATTCTCAGCTCTGAGTCACAATCTCAGGCTCAGAGACAGTTCTTTTCAAGGTTTTGTTGTTCAGCACAAGTTTAACATTAAGCCCAAGGAGCAAGAGCCTGACATTACAAATGAGCTTGGCAGGGCCACCTCCAGTAGCAGACACAGCAAAGCCAATTAGGAAAAACACCAACTGAAACCAACCCTCTCATAATATTTCACTTTCCTTTCCCAGACAAACAGGTGGAAAACATTTTTTACAAGCCTTACCCACTGCCGACACACTCCTGCAGGAGGTCTGTAGGAGATATAAATGGGCAGGTTCACAGGTATTTATTTCTCCTGACAGGCAGAGTTAAGGGCAAGGTGCACAACACTCACCTCTTGCCTTTTTGTATCCGAGACACATCCACAGAGTCTCTACTGAAAACATCAAACTCATCATTCTGGAAAACATTATAGCGAGAGGTGACCAGAGGAGTAGGGTCTGGCTTCAGCTGTCTGTTAAAAAAAAACCCAAAAAACAAAACAAGAAAAGAGAGGATAAAAACAAAGGTGAAGTGAGGAAGAACAAACCCTCTTCTCCCTAAGCCCTTGGTTTATCCTGTGTCAGTCCCAAAGTCACCCAGAGCACACCAGGATCCTCTCTGTGGTTCTGGCTGGGTCACCCCTTCATTTCACAGCCAGGCTCTGGTCTGAGCTCCAGGGCAGTTCACAAATCTTATTTTTGTGGGGAAACTAAAGCAACTCCCAGAAAGCCAAAAGGAAATTATCCTGCTCATTCCAGAGCAACTCAAATCGTGGAGCTCCACAAAATATTCAAGAGACTGCCTGGTCTCAACACAGTGACTCAGTAAAGACAAACACTAAGTATGATGAATTACAGGCTGGAAAAAATTCCAATAATTTGCTGCTGTTGACTGCAAGATATTTATCTCCCTGTGGTTCCTTCTTAAATCTTTCTCAGGGTTCCAGGTTTACGTTTGTTCAACTTATAAGTCAACAGGCTGTTCTTCTGCCATTGATTTTGGTGTGCAGGAAGCTCAGCTGGGCAGCTGCAAATGCTGCTATGCTCACCTATAAATCAGCAGGAATCAGAATTGGACATTTCCTATTCAATCAACAGCTTTGTTTCAAGATGCAAAAGGCAGGGGAAAAAAACAAATCCAGCTCTATCTTGTGTAATTGCTGATTCTGCAGAAAAACCAAGCCTTGCTAAAGCCCATCCTGCACCACTTGTGCCAAAATCAGCAGATCTGGCTGTGGGAGCACCAAGATTGTTGCAAAACTAAGATTTTTTTTACATCATTTTTCTGATAAAGATGCTTCCCTTTAATGCAACAGGGAGACAGTCTGCCCACTCCTCCATGAAATGTGAGCAAACAGTACGCTCACATCCTGAGATTCTGTCAGGAACTGCTGGTGCAGCACAAAAACACTCTCACAGCTGCAGACAAACTCCAACAACTCAATCCTGCCACCAGCTATAAACTCTTCATCCCATCCCTACAACACAGGGAAGTAGCACAAGCCTGGCAGGTTTGTCAGAGGACACAGAAAAATGGGTCTGATTCCCATTTCCAGCCTCTCTCTGGTCTAACTTCATTCACAAAACTGTTAAATAACCACATTTAACCTTGCGGCTTGAATTCCAGATGAATTAGCCTCTCTGAAGATTCCCTTTCCTGCAGGACACCTGGGATTTTCACACCTATGACCCCAAACTCTGCAGCAAAATAACTTCTGAAGGCAACACATTCTATTGCCCAGTGCAGTGTCCCAGTGATGGAATTTTAATGGTGCTTATTTGAGCATTTAATGGACAAATAGTTTTGTCCCCTGTCAGAAAACACAGCCCAGAACCTGGTCTACTCAAACACTGAGCAAGGACACAGCAAGGGCAGAGAACTGATGACAGATGACAAGGAGAAGCTCTCACTGCAATTATCCACCCCCAAAAAACACACATGCAACTTCTCAGAGCTCTGCAAGTGTCAAACCTTCAGTAAGAACGTTGTTAAATGGTAAACAACCAACCACTTGTCCCACACCTTTGCATTCTTCGGTCCAGCTCATCCAAGTATGGCACCAGCTTATCCTCTAGGATGTTGTTGATCACCTGCTCTGTGTTGTATCCATATTCCTCCAGGCAGGCCAGGATGAATCCCTCCCCTAGGTCTGGAAGCAGGTCCTTTACTTGGGAGATCAGGGAGTCCAGCTCCACACCGGAAACATGGGTGATGGGTGCAGCTGCTGCACCAGCAACCTACAGACATCAAACTGGTGGTTACTGGGGCAGGACTGCAGCTGAGGAGTGCTCAGAAATAAAGGGAGAGCAGCAGCCTGGGCTTTCAGAGCTTAAACACAAAGAACTCCAAGACTGGAGTCAAAAGAAGAGAAATCAGCTGTTTAAACTCAGGACAAGGATTTGGACATATAACTGCTTTTGTCAGTTCCCCAGTCATCCAGGACACTCTGGGAATCCCTTCCTCAAAGCTTGAAAATACGCACATGAACTGCAAGGATGAAGAAGAGTATTTGATTAATCCCCAGCAATGGGAGTTTCCCAAGCCATAGGAGTTGGAAGCAATTTGCTCAGGGACAAAGCAGGATTCAGGTATAGCTCATTTCTCATGTCCCAAGGCACATGGGACTGTACAGAGATTCAGGGAAGATCAGAAATGACACAATCTCATGTTCCCAAAACTGAGCAAACCAAGCCAATCCTTACAGAGGAATGAAGGACAGACAGAGCAGAGCCCAGTCCCACCACCAGCTGTACCCACCTCATCCGCCAGGGCACAGGCAGCCCCTGGCTCCTCTTGGTCCTCAGGGCTCTTCACTATGGCAGATGTTGCATTAGATGCTGCTGGATCTTTTCCAACTTGTCCTTTTTTTCTGTCTACCCCTTCCCAGGCACTCTCCACTGCTTGGAGGATATAGGCTGTCCTGGTCTCATCTCTGAGAGCACAGAATTAGGGATACTCCTGAATATGCATGTTTGCAGATTCACCTTGAAGTAACTATGGGATTGTCAGCAACTACCAAGCCTGCACTCATGGAATGGTTTGGGTTGGAAGGGAGCTTAAGGCTCATCTCATTCCATCCCCTGCCATGTGCAGGGACACCTTCCACTATCCCAGGTTGCTCCAAGCCCCATCCAACCTGGCCTTGGACACTTCCAGGGAGCCACGGGCAGCCACAGCCTCTCTGGGCAACAACTGCCCTCTCCTCTTTTTTTTGTTAAAGGAAAACTTTCCAGCACTTGTTGCAGCTTAACCAGAGGCAGCACCAGTGGAAATGCCAGTGGTGTGAAGGAATTCAAGGTGAGAGCAAAGGATACAGCGTGGAGGATGCCTGCTGGAGCAGACTGACATCATCTTCAATGGGAAACAGCTCATCGTAGTCACGGAGAAATCTGAAAACACAAGTTTAATCAGTTGAACCCAATTAATTACCACTCCCACCCCTGCTGTGCCTCCCTGGCTGCCTCAGTGCTCAGGCAGGAACACACAGAACCTCTCACCCAATCCTGGATTCCAGCCATGCCTGATTTTGCTCCTTTTACACTGTAGCAACACCCCCACACACCCTCAGAGCCAGCTGGAACATCCCTATGGTGTGAGGGCTGTAACCCAGCACTGCATTACAGGGAAATGTGGTTTATGATGGGAACATGCTCAGAATGCAAGCACAGCCAAGAGGACAGGATGGAATTCCCAGTTCTGCCACTTACTTTGCATGTCTAGCACTAGTGTTTAATATCTTTCTGGTGTGGTCACCCCAGATGGAAAGCACAGATCACTAATAACAGCCTAACTTGTCAAGGGAGCTAATGGCTGAATTGGTATTCTCCTAATCGAGAGCTTGGATTAAAGAGAGTGAAGAATAACATTCCTCATGTCATGCAACATCCTCCTCACTTCTACAATGAGGTCTGTGCTGAAATCCTTTCACTGCAGCTCTCCCAACTACTTGGAATGATTTCTAACTCCCAAAAGCCTCAAAATGCTGTCCCAGGCAATTCTGGTGTAAAGAATGGAGGCAGTACCCTCCCCTAGGGCTCCCTTCCAGCCAGACTCACCTCCTTTCCTGAAGCACTGAGGTGAAGATCTGCAGGAATTCCTCAATAAATGGCTGAATATTCTCACAGCTGCAGAAAAAACAGCAGAGTGAACACTCAGAGCTAAGTGTGCCCCATCATATAAGCTCCATGTTCTGCCTCACCAGCCAAACTGGGAAAACCCCATTTGAAAACAGATTTTGGGCAACTTTTTGGCTTTTACAGGAGCAAGAGATCAAATGGAAACAACTGGGTTTTATGGCTTCAGCAAACATTTTAGCCAGCTACATCTAAAGCTGTATCACAGCCAGAATTACAGGACTTCAGAGAGACCTTACAAACAGCTTGACGCCTCAGACTTGCAATGAACAGAAAAGAGTGTGTAGTGCCTTTATAATCGTGCCTTTATTGTACATCTTGGGATTACAGCAGTGAACCTCCCAGGAAGTATGTGCTCACCTGTGCAGGAACATCAGCCAAGCAAACCCCCACTGCACCCCTGGGTGCAGAGCCCAAAGCTCCCTGTGCTGCTGAGACACCGAGCCCAGCTGCAGGCACAATGTTCTTTGTGTGGCAAGAGACCTTAAAGATCACCCCATTGCACCCCCTGCCATGGGCAGGACACCTTCCACTATCCCAAGTTGCTCCAAGCCCCATCCAACCTGGCCTTGAACACTTGCAGGGATCCAGGGGAAGAAGCCATATCTTCTCTGGGCAACCTGGGCCAGGGCCTCACCATCCTCCCAGGGAGGTGGATTTCTTTCCAACATCCAACCTAAGCCTGCTGTCCTTCAGCTTAAAGCCACTCCCCTTTAGCACGTCTGAAATATTTATAGTCCTTAGTGCTGAGGGACCTGAACATGTCATTCTGGTGTGTTGATATTTTCAATGTTCCAGTAGGCACTGAAAGCCAATCCCAGGTGAGCAGGGGAATGGCAAAGTTGCTGTTGCTCCTTGAAGGACTGGATTTACAGCACAGACTGGGTCATAAAATCCAGGCCACAGAGGAAGTCAAGGAAGCAAATCCAGGAGTCTGGTGGGATTCTTGGGGGTGTCCTGTGCAGGGCCAGCAGTTGGACTCAATGGCTTTCTTCGAGCTCAAGATAATCTGTTATTTTATGAATTCCACAGACTCTGCTACTCTTGGACAACTCTACTGATATGAAACCAGGGGAAATATTCAAGCAAAACAAGAGCCCCAGAGCCCAGCCACCTACAACACCTTAAGGAGCACAGGGCAAGAGATATCAGCCCAAGGGAGCACTGGCCTGGCAATTGAGATCCAGGTTCTTGGCTCTGTCCCCACTGTGCTGCAGGATTTTGGTAATTTCACTTCTTTTTTCTACTTTAAGGATAGTTGTACCTGCCTTCATTGTGATATTACTCAGAGCTATCAGTTAGCAATTTTCTCAACAGGAGTAGGGAAGAACCAGATAAAAGCACCAGGTTTAAAATGACTGTTTTCAGTGACCTCTAACTCTGCACCACTTTTACTGTGGGATCTCAGCCAAGGTTTCTACACACATCATTAGAGTTTGCAACTGAGCCACAAACTGGGGTTAGAAAGCTCCTTGGACCACAGCTCACCAGACACACTGGATCAAATAGACCAATTTCCTGATGTAAGGACAACAGAATTCTGATCCTAGCCAAGCCTTTGGCTGTGACCCCAACACAAATAGCAGGATCTGTTCATTTTCTTCAGTAAATTTGTAAATGGGGAAACAATTTCCCTCTCCCAGCAATCAAATACCTCGTGAGGAACACAGAGCCAAGTGCCAATACCTGCTCTCCAAGATGGGCTGCAGACAGACTTGGTTTATCAAGATGTGAAAAACTTCCATCATCTTCCTCCTGGAGTGAGAAATCCTCCTCCACAAATCAGCAAAAACACTTCAGAGAGAACAAAAGACACTGTTGGTGTCAGCACAAGAATCTGTAACACATTTTTATTGCAGAGCTAACCCTCCAAAAGAGGAATTGCATTAGCAGAATCATTTCCTTGCTGCAAAGACCAGAGACTAGACCCATTTCACAGTTATTAAGGAAAATTCATGCTCTAAACAAAGCTGGTCTCAATCCCTAATTGTCCCACACAGACAGGATACCCCCAGTGTAGCAGCACTTACAATGAGACTAGGCTGTACACAGAGATATCATTCAAGTTTTCACACTTTGTTAATGTTTCAATGCACCTCCCATCAAATTCCTTCTTGCACAGCACTAAAAGAAATTAGTCACCCCACTGCCCAGGCAAATTTGGAATTAAAAGTGTCATCTCTTCAGAGCTCTTTGAAGCTGCATTAAAAAAAAAAAAAAGACAGAAAGGCTCCACAGGGATGAGTAAAGCAGCATAAAGGGAATTTCTAACTAAACGCTGGGAAGTCTCACTGAAAAGCCAAGGCCAACCTTTGCAGGCATTCTCACCTGTTATCCTCATAATGCCTCTTCTTGATTGCAGATTCCAGTTCAGGAATTGCCAGTTCATAAAACGAAGCCAATCTGTAGAAAGGGGGAACAAACCAGTAACTGAGCTGAGGTTCAAAAAATCATTTGCTAGAAGACAAATTAAATGGCTGATTTCATTAAATTCTCCTTAAATGCTCCTTACCGGCAGCACTCATTAACATCACTCATTTTGTTATTTTTCCCCCCAACACACAGGTGAATACACAAGAAAGAGTAGTACCAAGGAAATCGAGGAGTCTGAAGAGGTAGGAAAGAAATGCATTTGAAAAGCACCTTGGAACTGATCAGAACCATCCACCCAACCCAGAAACATTCCAGACACAGATACACAAAGAGCCAATAGACACAGAATCACAGAATTGGTCAAGTTGGAAAAGCCCCCTGAGACCACTGAGTCCAATCATTCCCCAGCACTGCCAAGGCCACCACTGACCCATGTCGCCAAGTGCCACATCCACATGGCTTTAATCTCTCCAGGGATGGGAACTCTACCACTGCCTGGCCAGCTGTGCCAGGGCTGGACGACACTTTCAGTGAAAGAGTTTTCCCTGACACCCAACCTGAATCTCCTCTTGTCTTGCCCCTTGTTCCCTGGGAGAAGAGCCCAACCTCCCCTCAGTTCCCCTCTTCTGCCAGGAAAGTTGGAGAGAGCCAGAAGGTCCTCCCCCTAAGCCTCCTTTTCTCCATGTTGAGCCTCCCTCACCTGTTTCTGGTGCTTCAGCCCCTTTCCCAGCTCTGTTCCCTTCCCTGGACATGCTCCAACCCCTCAATGTCATGAGGGACCCAAAACTGAACCTGGTTTGAGTCCACCCAAAAACACTCCCTCCCACTCCAATATCCTCATGGGCCTCTTGCTGTGTGCCAAAAACTGGACATGAAATGTGATATGATTTCTGGTCCTGCTATTCAGCTCTGCTCTAGGTGGGCTGAAGGTATCCCAAATGCTCAAAGCCCAAGGGGATGTTCCAATAGGATGGCAGAGGGAGGAAACAAAGGAAGTTTGGCTCAGTTCCACATTTTCTGTGACAGGCTGCACACACAGAACATAGGGGACAGGGTACCAAGAGATCTGGAAAAATGCCCTCATAGGGCACAGCCAGCACTGCTTCACCAGTAGGGAGACGTTAAAGGTTTCCAGCACTTTGCAGGAGGGTCTGGCTAGACTCCACTAGGAACATTCTGTCCATGTGCCTCATTAAGAGCCAAACATGGTAAATGAGTGTCCTTGAGGCAAATGTAGCAGAAGCTGGTCGATGCTTTTTAGTGGGAGAGAGGAATTAGCAAGTGCCAGCAGGGTTGATTGAGCTCAGATGTTCCACATGACATAAATCAGTCATCCCTCCCCACACTCCAAAGTCCCAGTCATTTGTCTATACTGGGGATGAAAATGTTGCTGTTGTCTCAGCGCACAGAGGTCAAGATTCTTTCAGCATATCTCTGACATCAATATGAGAATTAAAAGCCAAAGGTTTTCCGCCTCCAAGTACCCAGGTATGTAATCAGTGCTGTTTGCCAGCCTAAACAGCCACCAACAGCCCAGCAACCTGCTCTTGTTCCAAAATTCACCTCAGAGACAACATCCAAGGAGGACAGAGCCCTACATACCCAGGTCACTCAGCCTGTGCTCCCTGAATACTTCAGAACTCTGCAACTCGATTGAAAACAAAAGTGAAATATAAGCCTGTGTTTGCTCACGCTAAGCACAAAAACAGGAGAAATAAGGACAGTAAATTAACACTTCACTCAATCCTAAAAGGTTGATTAAGGCAAGACTCTACAAGATGATCTGGGGGCTTAAACCACCTGGAAACCTGGGAAAGAGCCATTCAAGGACTTGCAGCCTCTGCAGGAACAGGCTCTGCTGTCTGGACCCCGAGTCCATCCTGACTCATCCCACTGTGCTCCAGAGCTGCACAGGGAATTAGTGCCAGACCTGCTGTGACCCTTGTCACCCTCTCCCAGGCACTCAGCTTTTGCCAAATCTCAGTGACACTCTCTAGCATAAAACTTGGGCATAACATCAAACAAACCACTTGTTTTCAGACCTTGAAGGACCACGAATTACTTTCCGCTCCCCTTCCCTTGGATCCTACAGCAGGAAGATCTTTATGTCCATAACTTGTTCGTCTCCACCCTTTGCAGAGCACACCGAGTCCTGTTGAGCTGGATCTTGATGTTGCCATGGATGCCTGGCTCTAGGATCACTCATAATGATGAAGGTGAATATAGAACAGAAAATCTAGACATCCTTATCCATTTATTTGCTATCCTGCATTCCTGTCAGTGGGCACCCAGCAGCCTCTGCACTAAATCTGTCTTCTCTTAACAAGGAAGGGCCTGGGACAGGACACAGCAGCACATTCAGTATTTTTACTTTGCCAAGACAAGCTCTGCCTGCGGATCGAGACACACCTGTAACAAAACTCGTGCTTTTGGAAGGTCTGACAAGCCAAGGGGAAGACATCAAGAAAGGCCCAGAGTGTCGTGCAGGTGTCACATAAATACAGCACAATGTCCTTCAGCTCCTAAGAGGGAAAGAGCAGTTACTGAGCAAAGTTTTCCAGCAGGAACACTAACTCACTAACAAGGACACAGCATATGTAAGCTAGGCCTTTCTTGACTGCACAGAGTGTAAACTACAAACATGTTACAGGGTCTGGAGGCAGAGACAATGTCCCTCCTAAAAATACTATAATACAAACCCAACTGTTTGCTTACAATAAAGATCCTGTGAAGTTGTAGGAATCCTCATCAGATCCTACTCTGATCAGTAACAACTCCCCCACACAAACTGAATGACTAAGATTTTGTAGATACCCACTGACAGGGGCTTGTCTTTCTACAGCCCCCTGCACATAAACCGCCTCCTAATCAACCAGAGTTAAAGTAAACTGCTGTTAAACACACATTCCTGAATTAAAACCCCAGTTCTGCCCACTGCCAGGGGTAGGGGGAGATTTCTGTCAGATATTCTGTTACATTATTTATAAGCTGGTTAAGCAAAAAAAAGCCACCAGGTTTAAAACCACCCACTTTACAATGGATATGGCTGAAATGCACAATGTGGGAAGGTTTTATCACCAAGTCCTGTGACAGTGAAACAGTGTCATGGAACCATGTGCTGCATGAGCTACCAGTTTTTGGGAACAGAACAATCCTCTGTGCTGTCACTGTCCAGGCTGCAAAAGTACAGAGGGCACAGTCCACGGAGGAACAGTCCTACCTGGAGAGGCATGTTCCCTGGGGTCACACTGGCTTTTTCTTCCAATTTCTGGGGCTCAGCAGAGGCTCCTTCACACTGCAAACCACACTTGTGCAAGATATTGTTGAACACCTAAACCAAGAGAACAGGACAGTGTTAACAGAGGCAGGAGCAAGACGTGTTATCCTGAAACAACCACTGGTGTGACCCCAAATGCACTTTGGGACTACTTCTCTAACATCCCCTCCTACTCATGAGCTGTTCCCAAAGCCTTCCTGCCCTCTTCCCTCAGGCTGGAAGAAAGATTTCATGGATCTTGTTTATAAACAAAGGGTCTGGGGAGGAGCTGACAGCTGCAATGGCTACAAAAACTGGTGTTCTGCAGATAAAAAAAGCACATACAATCACAAAAAGCAAATGGAATCTTTGCTGTCTTTCCCAGTAATTCATTTGAAGGTTTGGCCTTGCATCCTAAGACATTTTTAAAATGTGTTATCATTTCTCAGATTTACCTCTAACAGTTTCTTGCACACACACACAAAGAAAAAAAATGTGAAATGTGAAAAAGAAGAATCTGGGCTTTCAAAAAGTCAAGTGTTGTTACCGGTGTGTTGAGGTAAATGATATAGAATCATGGAATGGTTTGGGTGGGAAGGGACCTTAAAGCTCATCTCATTCCACCCCCTGCCATGGGCAGGGACAACTTCCACTATCCCAGGTTGCTCCAAGCCCCGTCCTGCCTGGCCTTGGACACTTCCCAGCTTCTCTGGGCAACTTGTACCAGGGCCTCCCCACTCTCACAGGGAACAATTGCTTCCCAATATCCTATCTAACCCTGCCCTCTGGGTTAGATCTTCCCCCTTGTCCTGTCCCTCCATCCCTTGTAAAATAGAGCAGCTTTTTGAGGCCATAAACATGACATTTCAGGGTACAAAGATATCAAGGCACCTTGAATTCCCCCTCAGGTTAAATGTGAATCCTGCTTGTTCAGTCTGGGGGATATAAAAGCTGTTTATATCAAGGGAAACTTAGGCATGGAGAGTTGCTAAACACCTTTTGCATGGCCACAGATCATCCCTTTCATCAGATTTTCCCTTACTCCTCAACCTGCAGTGTTATCCCTAACCCATCCTAATATGTTAAGCTACCTCTCATGGTTTCTATTTTGTTGGTTTAATTCTTCCCTTGAACTGCTTAAGAAAAATTCCTTAAGATTCACTGAAAAGAAGGCCAGAAGCTGAAGGAAGGTGATAGAAGAGTCATCAAGTAATAGTTTTAAATAAAGGCTCAAAACCTTCTTGACACACATTAATGTAAACTAGGGAAGGGAGTTTTAGGGATTTTAGGGAAAAGTTCTTCTCCCAGAGGGTGGTTGGGCACTGAACAGGCTCCCCAGGGTCTGGTCACAGCTCCAAGGATGCCAGAGCTCCAGGAGTGTTGGGATGATTCTCTCAGGGACTGTTGGAGTGTCCTGTGCAGGGCCAGGAGCTGGACTGGATGATACTTGTGGGTTCCTTCCAGCTCTGTTTATAGAATCATGGAATCTCCTGCCTGTCTATAATTATTCCCTTCCACTCTCCAAGCTCTGCCACAGTTCCAGACAAAATCCCAGCAGGAAAGCAGTACCTGGAGGACAGTGGGCAGAGTTTCATCCAGGTCACCAAAGTAACTTGGCTGCTGGGTGAAGATATTTTCTGCAAAGGGAAGGAGACAATTTCTATTACTTCAAACATTGACACCAATGAGCAAATTTGCAGCAGAAAACAGGCCCTGCTCCCAGAAAGCTGGTCCATCATCTCCCCAGTGCCACTGGAAATCCAGGAATAGGATTATTCTCCCCAGAGCAGAGCAAACTGTCAGATGACTCATGATCCAGGAGCTGGATCAATGAGTAATGCAAATACTATCACTGAACACCCCCAGTTCCTCTATTTGACAACTGGAGTTGACTTTTAATTACTGTTAACAGTTCAGCACACACTGGAAAATGTGCTGCAGAATATTTCCTAAATGAGGCTTTAGTAACACCTGCTATCACATTACTAGGGCTCCATTATCTTTACAAAATACTCCAGTGAGTAATGCCATGCCGTAAATCCTCACCAAATGAGCACTGAGGCTCCTATTTTCCTGGGAATTACCGTTCAGACAGTGAACATTAAGAGTTCTCCAGCAAGGCCAGAGCTCAGGTAAGAGTTACGAGACAAGTTTCAGAAAAATTTATACCCTGAGAAGAACCTAAAGTGTATGAAGTTATGAATTACAGACCAGAACTGCTTGTTCCATCACTGTCACAACACTATGGAATAATCAGGTGAGCAAGTCCTTGGTCACCTGTGTGCAGAATTATTGTGTGGCACTCCAGAGCATAATTCAAAGAAGGTTTCATACACTTAGGCCTTCCTCAGAATATTTTAAACCCCAGATAATCTAAGCTTCACATCTCTTGACCTATCTTGTCATGTCTTCCTTTCCACCTCTGAGGATCAACAGAGGAATTTAGAAGTTACTGAAAAAGAATAAAGGGATTAAAAATGTAATGGTTTATCTAAGTTTTTGTGGCTGGAAATCTGGCTGCATCACATGATCTCTAACTCTTCTCATGTTACTGAGCTTGGAAATGAGACAAAAATAACTACCAAAAAAATGGAAAAGTTTCATCCCATGAGCTTAGAATTCAGGAAGAAGAGCTCACTTAATCCAAGCCTAGATACTCTTCCAGCTGTGCTCAGGTGATATTAGTGATCACAAGCAGCTCCCTCATGAAGAGAGCACAGGATAAACACAGAAGCTAAATCAATGGGCTCCATCTTCATCCCTCAGGTTCCAGCATCCACAGCTGAGACATGCCTTACTGTGTAACTGCCACTAAGACAGAAAACCAGGGATAAGCACAGCTGGGGCAACACTCTGAAGTGTTTGTGGTCTGGAGGCACTAAATACATCAATGGCTGCTTTGAAAATTCAAGTTCTCCCACTTGACAGAGCTGTGGCTCCCTTGTGGTGAAGGTTTCACTTGGCTCCCAACTCGGAACAAAAGCACTCCCAAAAGCAATTGGACTGTGCCCCATCTCCCAACCCTCTCTCTCCTTGCTCAGAAGTTGTTTGCTTCTTTCCTTCTCTTCCAGGATTTTACAGAGCTCTCACATTCCTCTTAAAATGGCTGAGGACACCTAGGAAAGGACTGAGCCTTGGTTCAAGCCTAAAGGCATGAGTCCAGCTCAGGGCAGAGCAGCAAAGCAGCAGGAGATGATGTTTCCTTGGCAGAAACAAAGGGCACGAGAATAAAGAAAAGCACAAACTGATACATAAATGACAGGTTTTAGCTGCTACTGAACAATTCATTTTCAGAGCAGCACCAGTCGTATAAAGTCTCACTTGTTATTTATCATATGAGTAAGGAAAAGCCTAAATGCAGCACATTCTTCCTTGGCTTCAACTAACCAATCATCTTCTGTAGCAGGAGGCCATTCCCTTTCCCAAAAAGCACACAGAGATCCAGAATCTTTGGGATGTCGAACAGGAAGTTATTGTAAATAATTTCTCCAAAGACAGAGGGAGTGATGAAGTGATCCTATAAAGGAAGGAAAAGAAAGTAATTTAAAGGATAATCCATATTTTGCTCTGCAGCAATTTCAGCATTACAATGATACCTGTAAAAAACTCTTTCAGAGCTGCATTTGGTTTTATGGAAGGCAAAGACAAGCAGGAAGATACTCCAGAACTCCAGCACTATTCCCTGATTCCTGAACACTGTGCCAAAACCTCACCACACTGAAGGAATTTCTTCCAAAATTCTAGAGGAGAAAGAAGCCTGACACTAAGAAACAAACATCTAAAACATGATTTTGGATTTTCAGAAGCCAAATTTGCCTGTGCCAGCAGGTGTTTTCAATCCCAGTGAAAGTTAGGGTACATTCTCCCTGCTAAAGCACAGGAACAGGTTCAGTTTCCAGAATTCCTGATGGCTCCTACATGACAAGAGACTATTCATTCCCTTTAAATCAGTCAGCCATAAAATGGTTTCAAATGCTCACCTGCCTCTTCGAGTGGTGAGATTTAATCAGAGCCTGGAATGAAAGACACCACAGAGGTGTCAAGTACCTCTGCTGAGGTGGTGCCAGCTGCTGGATCCAGCATTCCTTCTACCTGCTCCTGTCCCAGTCCTCCAGCTCCCACTCCAAGATCTTTCCTAAATAATTTATCCCTAAATAACACATCAAGAACAATGAGGAGATCAAGGGAGTAGTTGCTAAGACACAAGGTGTCTCTTTCATTCTACCCAAAGGCCTGGTGAAAATTTCATGGTTCCTGATGGGAACTGTACTCACACCATTGGGGCTGAGTATGTCTTTTACTTATAGAATCCTGGAATGCTCTGGGTAGGAAGGGACCTTAAAGATCAGCTTGTTCCACCCCCTGCCATGGGCAGGGACAACTTCCACTAGACCAGGCTGCTCCAAATCCCACCCAGCCTGGCCTTGGGCACTTCCAGGGATCCAGGGGCACCCACAGCTTCTCTGGGCAACCTGGGCCAGGGCCTCACCACCCTCATCACAGGGAAGAATTCCTTCCCAATACCCCTTCTAACCCTGCCCTCTGCCAGTGGGAAGCCATTCCCTGTGTCCTGTCCCTCCATCTCGTCCAGAGCCCCTCTCCAGTTCTTTTGGAGCCCCTTCAGGAACTGTCCTGGAGCCTTCTCTTCTCCAGGTTGAATGCCTGATGATGCCAAGGAAACGGTATCTTAGAACAATTTCACTGTGTATCCAAAACTTAGGGAAAGTTCAAGGAAAGACAAGTATTAGCTTGGATCATGTGACACCATGTGGCAGCAAGAAAGGAATATTCAGGAACTGGCGGCCTGAAGAGCCTATTCCATCTCTCCTCTAACCATGACAGATCCCACCACCACACACAAATAACTACTACTCAGGAAGGAGATCCTGGCAATAAACTAAGGAATCACTGCATAGTTCAGACCCTTCAGCTCTGAGTGTTATCTTCTCCACATGGAAAATGAGACTGACAAAAACACCAGGGAGAGGAACAGCATTGGACATGCAAGGAATGAACAGGATCCATTTCTCCACTTCCCTTTTTTCCTAAGTCACACAGCCCTGTGAGGCAAAGCAACATTTACCTTGGACTCCTTGTGGGTGGACATCCTGAGGAAGGTCAGGAAGACACTCCGATGGAGGCATTTCTGCACCTCATCCAACTCTGGATGGGAATCCCAGAGGACATCAAACTTACGGGGGGCACGGCACAGATAGGAATCCAGACACTTCTGGAGGGTCTCATCAAATATCACCTGGCACGTGGGAAAACAAGAAAATGGGAAGGAGGGAATGTCACACATTCATAGGCTGAGCTCACAGGTAGCCCAGTTAAGTTTAAAAGCAATCTAAAACACTTAAAAGTGCTAAAAGGATTCACATATCCATGAAATACATGCAAACTCTTAAAATACACAATGGAAAATCTATAGGGAAATACTTTCTTTGCATTTTAGGGTGCAGTAATTGAAATTAAAAGCTTCCCAAATGACATAATGAGTATAAGCAAATCTTTATGAAAATGATTTAAAGTTTGTAGCTTTTATAAGCATCTACATGTTCAAGTTTTGGCTTCAATGGCCACAAAACAATGATTACCTGGCACCAAAACTTGTTATGAGGCAAAGCCAGAAGCCAGTTTAGGTCATCTGCAATGAATTTTGCTCTCTCCAGGAATTCCTCCACCAAAGCAGGGTCTCTGACAGTGGGAGGGGGTTTGTACAGCACAAAGGACCGATCTGCTTTGATTTCTGGATGCTGCAGGAAGTCAAAACACTGAATTAAAATCCCAGACAAAGTGACAGGAACACCCAGTTCCCTCCTGCACCGCTCATGGAATTTCAGGCAACACAGTTACATTTTTAATACAGTTTGACATTCTTGGACTCATGGAATGGTCTGGGTAGGAAGGGACCGTAAAGATCAGCTTGTTCCACCCCCTGCCATTGGCAGGGACACCTTCCACTATGCCAGGTTGCTCCAAGCCCTGTCCAACCTGGCCTTGAACACTTCTAGGGAACCAGGGGCAGCCACAGCTTCCCTGCACAACCCGGAACAGGGCCTCCCCACCCCCACAGGGAAGGAGTTCTTGCTAATATTTAACCTAAATTTCCCCTCTTCAGTTTGATCCAGTTACTCCTTGCCCTGTCACTGCAGCCACATTCAGTTCCCCGGTAACTTCCCATTTTCTAACATTTCAAGGCAGTGGGTTTCTCTCTGGATTTATCAGCAACATTTTCAGATCTGGATAATTTGGTAATGCTGCTCCTTGCTTTCTGTTAACCAAAGCCTTGCAAAGGCTTCCTTCAACACAAACAGCAGGAGCTTCATGTCAAGCCTTTGAACTCTTTCTTTCTCCTCTGAACTGGTTCTTGTGCAATATTCCATGAACTCAAACTGGCATGAAAGGAAACACCTCTTTTCCTAAGGGTTATTGAACAGGCTTTGCCCAAATCCTCTCACCCCAGAATTACAATTACAATGAGCAGCAGCTCCAAGCTCTGCCTCATTCCATAGATGTGCTCAGGGTAAAGCAGCACTGATGGTCCCACTCCTGCAACGTGCCCAGAAGGCTCTTTCCAGGCCTTATTTCTGAGGAAAGGGTTACTGTGGGTTTAATTTTCTGATTCATCCAGCTGAAGCCTCAGGGTGGGATGTCTTGGATGCAGTACATGGATGGAGAGATTACAGTGTTGTAACTCAGAGCTAAACTTGAGGAAGGGCTTGAAAAACCTCCCTGAGCATCTCTATTGCAGCAGAGGTTACATTAATGATCAATTAATAACTTTTTTCCTCAAGAAAGTAGATCTGGGAAAACACAGTTTGCCACAGATGTTGAATGCAATTAGTTTGGTTCTTTGGGTTTTTTCATGGTGTGTAAATGAAATCTCAACTATCCAAATGCATCAAGAACAACTTATTTAACAGGCAAGCTGAACAAATTTCATCATATCCCAGACCAAGGGGTGGTTTTGCCCAAGCCTTAATATAAGACAATTATTTATTAAAGGAAAAACAGAGCTCACCAGTGCTGGTAAAGTTCTGAGCTTCCCTGTCTTGGGATCCTTTTCTGTCAGCTGGAGCTCATCCAGAGGCAGTGCTGGCATCCTGATGGCTGGTTTGTGTGCTCAGCAAACAAAAGCAGCACAGGATGCACTTTACAGGGTCAATCAGGCAGAAACATGAGAGGCTGCAGCCTGTTTGTAACACACAGTGGCTGGAAATACATTTCTGCAAAGCAATTTATAACCCATCAAAACACCAAATCCTGAGGGAACTCCCAGGATTCCTGAGAGAATCCCAGAAGAAACCTGTAATGTGGTGCTGTACTCTCATCCCTGTTCCTTACTTTGAGGCCACAGTTATCCTCCAGGACAACAAAAAGCATTTGGGGACACTTTAATATGGAAATTAGACATTTAAATTTGGGTGCTAAAGAGCTAGATGAACTCTGCAGCCTCTTAACACTTGCAGTGCCTCTCCTGACAGCACAAACTGCAGAGGGAATCCAAACACAACCTGTCTGGGCTGTTAAAAGAGTATTTTTGGTGTTTATGAGGCACTCAGGACTCACAGAAAAGGTACCCAGGCTGAGCCTACAAGCAGGATTCCCTGCCCTGTCAATTCCTATCTCCTCACAAAACCATGGCTTCATCTTCCCCAGCATTTGGGGGCTCAGAAATGTTTCAATTAACTTTCAGAAATTAGCTGGAATTTAAACTTTACAGGAACTCACAAGAAAGTATGTTATGGGTCTTGTTAAAAAAAAGTTCAGACAGTAACAAAAAATAAAAGTTGCTGGTTAACAGAGCTTTTAATTTTAATTTAGGGGGGTTATGGATTTAAAAGCTATGTTCTTGTTAAAATCTAAGGTCACACATTTCCTCATACACACATTTAATGCAGTCACATTGCCTGGGCAGAATAACAACTAAAACAAGAGAAGAGTCTCTACAGCTGAACAACTGACACAGGAGCAGGGTCACGGTTTAGACAGCAAGTGAAACGGAGGCAATTTTCATTCCATAGAATTTGTTACCTTTGGATTTAGGCAAAAATTGTGTGTAGAGCAACAATGATACACAACAGCTTGGACAACTCAAAATAATTATGTCTTTCCAAGGCAGCTTAAAAATTAAGAGTGTTGACAAAGCAACAATTTTTTATGACAAAAAACTTCTGGGGGGAAAAAAAAAACACCAAAACTTTTCAGCAGAATAAGCCAAGCTGGTTTTCAGTTCTCATCATATATTTAATTTGGAACTTAAAATTTCTAGAGTTGNGCCTCTTAACACTTGCAGTGCCTCTCCTGACAGCACAAACTGCAGAGGGAATCCAAACACAACCTGTCTGGGCTGTTAAAAGAGTATTTTTGGTGTTTATGAGGCACTCAGGACTCACAGAAAAGGTACCCAGGCTGAGCCTACAAGCAGGATTCCCTGCCCTGTCAATTCCTATCTCCTCACAAAACCATGGCTTCATCTTCCCCAGCATTTGGGGGCTCAGAAATGTTTCAATTAACTTTCAGAAATTAGCTGGAATTTAAACTTTACAGGAACTCACAAGAAAGTATGTTATGGGTCTTGTTAAAAAAAAGTTCAGACAGTAACAAAAAATAAAAGTTGCTGGTTAACAGAGCTTTTAATTTTAATTTAGGGGGGTTATGGATTTAAAAGCTATGTTCTTGTTAAAATCTAAGGTCACACATTTCCTCATACACACATTTAATGCAGTCACATTGCCTGGGCAGAATAACAACTAAAACAAGAGAAGAGTCTCTACAGCTGAACAACTGACACAGGAGCAGGGTCACGGTTTAGACAGCAAGTGAAACGGAGGCAATTTTCATTCCATAGAATTTGTTACCTTTGGATTTAGGCAAAAATTGTGTGTAGAGCAACAATGATACACAACAGCTTGGACAACTCAAAATAATTATGTCTTTCCAAGGCAGCTTAAAAATTAAGAGTGTTGACA
This sequence comes from Calyptomena viridis, assembly GCA_013390005.1. NCBI lineage: Eukaryota > Metazoa > Chordata > Aves > Passeriformes > Eurylaimidae > Calyptomena > Calyptomena viridis. The sequence goes on from WEIV01021213.1 coordinate 22,116, forward strand.
AAGCAACAATTTTTTATGACAAAAAACTTCTGGGGGGAAAAAAAAAACACCAAAACTTTTCAGCAGAATAAGCCAAGCTGGTTTTCAGTTCTCATCATATATTTAATTTGGAACTTAAAATTTCTAGAGTTGTTCTGAAAAGTGCACATAGAAGGGTGTCTTTGCAAGGAGGAAAAACATGCCAAATGTCTCATTTCCAGCCTGCCAGGTGCCCAAATCTTCGGTCCAAATCAAAAACATCTTGGAAGAGACAGACTCTCTTGGCCAAAAGCTTATTCAGGTAGAGAAGAGAATAAACCTGAGTATGGAATATCCGCAAAGAGAGAATAATTCCTGATCACTCTCAAGCTTTTCCCCCCTCAAGAACTTTGTTCTAAACTACAAACCCAGGATTAATCTGTTGTGCCCTATTTCAGGGCACAGGGATTTCAGGCACAGGGAAAGAGCCAAACAGCCCTGATGAAGAATACAATGAACCAAATTTTGCCAGGGAAACTTGTTTTCCCCATGCCAGAAACGTTCCCTATCCTGTGCTTCCCAAAAGGTGCACAGCCATGGGGACATCCAGGGTGAGGTGACACTGCTGGGGCCGAAGCACCCACTGTGGCACGGCTGGCAGAGGGCAACACTGCGGCTTGTCATGGATTCATGGAACAGGCTGGGTTGGAAGAGAACTTAAAGCTCATCCTGTTCCATCCCCTGCTATGGGCAAGGACACCTTCCACTATCCCAGGTTGCTCCAAGCCCCCGGGTTCAACCTGGCCTTGAACACTTCGAAGGACAGAGCAGCCACAGCTGCTCTGGGCAACCCGGGCCGGGGCCTCACCACCCTGCTCACCACCCCATCTATCCCCGCCCTCTGGCAGCGGAAAGCCATTCCCACCGGTCCTGTCCCTCCATGACCTTGTCCCGAGTCCCCCTCCATCTTCCCTGGAGTCCCTTTAGGTACTGGAACGGGCTCTAGGGTTCTCCCTGGAGCCTGAGCACCTCCAGCTCTCCCACCTTGTCCCTGCCCCGTATCCCAGACACTCCCGCAGCGCCGCCGCCCCCGGATACGTCCCGTCCCTATCGCGCCAGGTCCTGCCCGGTGCCTGCCCCGGCCCCGCTCACACTCACACACGGTCCCGCGGGGTTCCCGGTACCGCTACACTCACACAC
>WEIV01021218.1:0-13539 GCA_013390005.1 Calyptomena viridis
ATCTGAATGAAACATTTGCTGTCATATGCAGGATTTATAACAATGCTCTCCTTACTGGGTTCTCTGACATTTGATAAATCATGAAGTGGCGCTATAGCCATTTTTTTGGTCTCCTTAGTCATTCTGCTTGTCATAAAAATCACCTTTCTGAAACTAATACAATTTTCCTGGCTTGGAAGTTATCAAAAAACACAGACAGAATGGAATGGACAGATTGAGACTGCAATTGCATAAGTATCACTTACAAAACAAACAGGGAGGAAACACAAGTGCACCTCACCATTTGTTCCTGAAGCCGAAATATTGTTTTAACACCTCTGTACATAATGTTGAACTCCTTTGACAATGTAGATTTCTTGCCCAGAGAGAATGGGTAAAATAGAGATTATAGCCAAAGATAATCCCTAACTCTCTCTCTCACCTGAAGATAAAAATCACCTGAAGATTTTCATGGAACCAGAGAATAAATCAAATAATCCTTACATTTCCACATCATACTCTTCACTTTTTTTGGATAGAAAGATGGTGGCTTTCACAAGGACTAAGACATCACATTGTTCAAATAACATATTCCACCGAATATAATCAATGATATTTTATCAGCTTACTGACAAAAGCCTGGTGTATTTTAAAGAAATGTATACTTCAAGACAATATTTCCCAGTGACTGATTGATGAGAATAGTGAATTTGTTCACCCAGCTAATTTGAATACTGGCACAGGAATGTGAATCATACAAACATTTGACAGAGTGAAAACAAATGCTATACAAGAAGATATGTCACAGAATTTATAAGGTCATCTTACTTTTAGTTTATGTTTATTTTGACAGCTACCTTTGATGTACATCTTCAGCTACCTGGCTTAGAGGTTTCTTTTGAAAAGCTTCCCTTAGAAGCTTAATTGAAACTAGGTGAGGCTGAAGTACTTACTACAGTAAAGCTGGCAAAGCATTTTAAAACTGTGGACTGCAGGATACACTCAACCACAAGAAGAAAGAATATGGCCACATAAACTGGTTTCACCCTTCCTGTGCTGCGCTCAGGCCTGTAACATCTTTGCAGCACAGAAGCAGTGATTGGTAAGTGGAAACTGGGGAGGTAATTTAGTAGCTGAAGCACAAAGCATTCGTGGTCCATTACCTGGTCCCCTCATCCACTAACTGATTGTAAGAGGAAGGTTTACTTGCATTAAAATGTAGAGAATATTCTACAACAATATATGATTTTGTAAACCTCTGAAAATATTGTTATGAATGTCATTCTTGACAGCTTTTTGTGCTGCACACTGGTTAATAGCAATTTAATTATTTGATACTACTCTTAATAGCCACAAACCTGTGGAACCATTTCAGATGGTTAGTAGTATGTGTAGTTGAACTTTACAACAGACATATTTATGGATGAATTCTTATTTAGTTATAATGAATTCTACAGCTTTTGAAACTCACTCCACAGAGAAAAATGAAACCAAAGATTTATGAGATGTCAGTACAAATTTATTGAGAAAACATTTATAATAAACTTAGGGCTCTCCATAAGGGGTTGTTCTGATCTATCATAAAAGAAACAAGCACCACAGAATGCACTGCATTGAATAGGACCTGCTATCTACAGGAAGTTATTTTAGAAATTTGTACTTATGATATTCATTATGGAATTTCATTCCAGTGAAGTATTTCCCTACTTCACAATAACCTTATAGGAATAAACATGATTTCCCCACTTTATTTCTAAGTTTAGAGTTTGGAGTGCAGCAAAACGAAGACAACCTTGTGATAAAGTCATTCCCTAAGTAGAAAATCTTTTTCTTAATAATTTTCACTATCCTACTGCCAAATTCTGGTAATGGCCAAATTCTCTCATTATGTAAGGTTTTGATAGTAGAGGTCCTTATACCTACAGATCTGTTCTGGCAATGAATAGAAATATTTTGTCAGCCACTGAAAAGATGAGCTTCTCTTACATAAGGACTTGCAGATGCAGCACGTTTCTTTTATTTAGATGATGAAATGATTTTAAACCAGAGCAGCTTTGGTTTACAAAAGAATACAGCAAGAAGAGAAGGAGATGTCATCTCTCCTGTCTTCAAACAGCTTGAGCGCTCACCCAAAAATCTATGGTCTAACTGCCTCCTCTGCCTGACAGTTCTTGATCCCTATCTCCCACTTCCCTGTAGGATATCCAGCAATCAGACTCCTGGGTAGTCTAAGGTGAAGTACTATGTTTGCCTCTTTTGCAGAAGCTGTTTCATTTTGCATGAAATAATCAGCGGCTCATTGGACGATTCAGTGAAAATGCAAATGTCACTCACTGCTCTGATTATGGTATTCAGCTGGGAAGGGGGATACTTGCAGATAATGAATCCACAAGTATTTCAGATTGAATAAGCATTGGAGAAAAGTGCACAACACAAGTTTTCCTCATTCCTGCACAAATTTCCTTATCAACAGCCTGGAAAGAAAGCTTACTTTTACTTGCTGTCTTCAACATCTACCAGATGGGTATTTAATTATTGCTTGCAAGCAAAATGGTCTTGTAGAGGAGTCCTACTACAGAACACCAGACTGCTTCTGGTGCTGAGGACACTCTTGTGAGTGATGGGGAAGAGGCTCCCATCCACTCAGAAAGTGTGATGAGTGTATGAGGGAGCATTCTGCTGTGGCATTAAGTATTTCTCATCTTTGGCCATTTTAAACAAATTAACTCTTAGAATTTTGGCTCAATAAATTCTGTTTTGCTTTGTCTTCCTCCCAGCTTAGGCCTTCAGATTTTGTTCAATAGCCAGGCAACAGGAAGTCTGCAATTTGAGGGCTGTCTTGTTGCCAGCAAGTGCACATCTTTATGTTGTCCAAGAAGTAACTGATGGGACCAAAACACACAAAATAAGAGGAGCCTTAAGCTTGGAAATTTAAACCTCAAATGACATGATTGAGGATGTGTGAAAAATACTTGAATTGTCTTTATTATGTTTTTATAAAGGCTTCTGAAAAGATCTATAAAACCTGTTTTCTCTCAGCTTACTTTTTATTTAAACAACCAGAAGAAACATGGGGGGAAAGCCTTTTGAAAAGAAAGATATGAGGACTGAAGAGTCTGAAGCAATTAGTCAGTGGCAGATTACATCCTTTCTTTATTGCAGAGCAGTCTTTAATGAGATTAATGAGAGAAACAAAATTAGTTTAATAGAGAAATTCTGTAGGGATAAAATGTTCATGCTATGCATCTACAGTTACCATATAATCTTGTTTTATCTGATTAGATTGTTTTAACAAAAGCCCAGGTAGAAATCTAGTGTAAGATGGAGCTCAGCATGATGCTTCCAAATTAAAGCATATAATAGTAGGCTCAGGTCAGTGCTGGTTCATGTCACTGTTGCACATGCAGTAAGAGTTAATAGCACTGCATTTCAATAAGCTGTCACATTTCTGTATTGTAATTCGAATGTACTGATTTAATGAGAAGTTATTCAGATAATGTAGAATCATATAGAAAAGTCTCAAGGTTTGGTCTCACATTGTCTAATAAAGGAAATAAGATTTAGGTGTGAAATTTATCTGAGAAAGATCACCTGTGTTTTTTTCTAGCTAATATACAGAACATACCCCCTTTTATGGCTATGCTAAGAGTGCTGTGCTCCCTCTTAAAAAGTCATTTACAGTTCCCCTTCTCTTTGAGCCTCATTCCTTTTCTGGAATAAGAAATATATTTCTTATTGATATTTATTGATGATTCAAATACAGAGAATGAAGTGTTACAATAGTGGTGTAACTGATATCTGGATAAATTACTGAACAGCTAGTTTTGATATGTTATTCACTATATGTGCGTTTGGTTGGAGTCAAATAAATTATTCTTTTATATAAAAAATGTAGTTGGACACAGTCAATATATTTTTGCTGGGGAAAAAAACCCCACAAAACAAAAGCAGTTTATTGCTAAATTAAGCAGTGGTCATTACTAGTAGTCTAAAGGTTTTGGATGGGAGTGGGACAAAGACAAAAATCTTTGTCATGTAACTGTCACGTAACTGTATCATGNTACTGAGGTAAAGCCTTTTTTTATTGTGTCTACTTGTATCCTATAAAGAAGACTGTCAAATGCTCAAAGGACACAAAAACATTCAATTACGTAATTCTTCAAAACCCAGACATGAAAAGGAAACACGCCTTTACCCATTTGTATATTGGTGCTATGGAATATTAAGCCCATATTTTTGATATTATGGCAAATCATACTTATAGATATGTAAAATGATCAAACCTGTGTCTCTGAGTTGGGAGCTGTAGTAGTAGAATGCTCAGAATAGCAATTTTGTGTATCAATTGCAGTGCACTGATTTTTCTTTCTCTGTCTTTACTATTGAGGCTCTCGGCACAGTGTCCCTGAGCTTCCTCCAGCCAATGGATTTTACTTAAATACCATTTCAAAGTACAAGAGGAAGAGCAATTGATCACAAACCAAAATTTTAGCTGAGTGTATGAGTAAGGGATCCCGCCTTCATCGTGTCTTCAATATGGAAACACAGCAGTGTCCAAACTAATAATGCAACTGTTGTGCTACTACACATATGTCCATACACAGAAGCATACACATTCATGTCTCTACATGATGTTTTTGTTTCAGAAAGCTAAGAATAGCTGTGAATTCCATTAACTAGTAGAATACCTGATTGGATAGTGGTGAAAGTTTTTGTAATAACAGAGTAGAACTAGAGCTTATTTTAACAAGCATACACCAATATCACTCCCCAAGTGAGAGAGAAGACTAAGCTGATTAAAGAGTGGAATTTAAAACTTCCATTCCAATAGTTTTCTGAAAAATGTGAAAACAGCAACTAGTAAAGCTCATTTTTTCTTTTCTTTTCTTTCTTTTTTTACCAAGAGACCTAAGCCACATACGTTTAAAACCACCAAAGAGGAATCATCAAACAAGCTTTCTGAGCTATGCATGTTGATTTTTAATAAAGTTAAAAACACAAGGGAAATTACAGAGAACTGTAAAAAAGCTTATCTTAAGCCAATATTTTAAAAGGACAAACTACCTATCAAATCTCAATACTAGGCATATAATAAAATGTTTGACATTATCATTAATCAATAATTTTATCCCTCTCTTCTTAACATCAACTTTACAAAAAATATTTTTTTCAAACTAGCTTGATATCTTTCTTAAATTATAGTTCTAGTTGATAAATAATATCAGTAATGTATCCTTTTTCTTTTTTTCAGTCCTGTCAGGCAGTTGCCCTAAGAGTATCTCACATTTTTATTAGGAAAAAAGAATCTCAATTATTAACTTAGCCTGAAAACATTAAATGGATTCAAAACTTGCTAACTAGTGGCTTTTTAAATGTGTTTGTAAAGAGAAAATGCTTGTGTGGTGATGTGTCATAGAGGTTTCCTACAAGGATTTATTTGAAATCTATAATATTTAACATTTTTGTTAAAGAAGAAATGAAGAAAACCAAAATCATTTAGGTTATTTATGAATGTCACAAAAGTTTTCATAATGGTAAGTAATGAATAGGCTCCAATGAAGAGTCAGTTAGTTTAATAACTTCAAAAAAGTAAGTTGCATTTCAGTATGGTCAGTGTTGTATCATTGAATCACATTGAGTCAAGCAGAAATACTCATCACAGCTGAGGGATGAGAGATTATCCTGGGGACAAGTGCAGAATAGGGCCCCCTGTCAAAGAAAATTTGATACTAAGTGTAGATATGTCCATGCATAATTGTGGTCTTGTAAAGTGCAAATAGTTCTTCTTGTACAATCCTGACACATTCATGTTTTACTCAAACTGCCCAATATAAATTGAATTGCTTCTTCACAAAAGATCCGGCTTATGCCATAACCAGATCAGGTCCTGAAGCACTGACAGAGGTCCCAAGCTCCCCTAGTCTGGATGTTCTCACCAGGCACTTGCTGTACAGTAGCAGGATGAAGTGGCTCCCCAAATATCTCTGCATCTCTTTTGTCATCATCTTACTACTTTTGCACCTGAGTGACTTTCTGCCTTCTTTCTTCAGTCTTCACCCTAGTTTACATATGCCAGCTAAATGCCTAAAATTCTCAAATCAGGAAGCAAAAAGTTCAGTGACCTCTTTTCTCTGAAAGAAAAATCTTTTCATCTCCCACCTCCCAAGACACTCATCTGACCAGGCTCATCCATGTACAATTCAAAATAGTATCTGTAGTAAACTAAGCAGAGGCAGAGCCTATGCTCTGCCCCAGGTGGCACAGCAAAGTTCTTTCCTATGGTGGGCCCATGGTGGCCTTTCCTCCTGCACCAGGCACGTCTGGATATTGCTACCTAGCACAGATTAGCAAATGAAGGGTCCTGAACCTGGGGAAGAATAACCCTATGCACCACTACAGGCTGGAAAGGAGCTCTGTGGAGAAGGACCTGAGTGTCCTGGTGAAGAACAAGTTGTCCATGAGCCAGCAGTGTGCTCTCATGGTCAAGAAGGCAAATAATATCCTGGAGTGCATTAGGAAGAGCATTGCCAGCAGATCAAGGGAGGTGATCCTGCCCCTCTACTCAGCCCCAGTGATGCCACATCTGGAGTGCTGTGTCCAGCTCTTGGCTTCCCAGTACAAGAGAGACATGGAGCTCCTGGAGGAGGTCCAGCAGAGAGCTATGAAGATGATTAGGGGACTGGAGCATCTCTCTTATGCTGAAAGTCTTCTATATCTTCATTAATGACTTGGATGCAGGACTCAAAGGGATACTAAGCAAGTTCGAAGAAGATACAAAACTGGGAGAAGCTGTTGTCTCCCTCAGAGGCAGAGAGGCCCTAGAATGAGACCTCCATAAATTAGAGGGTTGGACAATTGCCAACTGTGTGAAGTTTAACAGGGGCAAGTGCCAGATTCTGCACCTGGAATGGGGCAACCCTGGATGTATGTACAGACTGGGAAATGAGAGGCTGGAGATCAGAAAGGAGTCCTGGTTGATGGCAAGTTGAATATGAGTCAGCAGTGCCCTGGCAGCCAGGAGGTACACCCGTATTCTAGGGGGATCAGGCAAAGCATCACCAGCTGGTCAAAGGAGGTGATCATTCCACTCTGCTCTGCACTAATGGGACCTCATCTTCAATACTGTGTGTTTTGCTCTCCATAATACAAGAAGATATAAATCTATTAGAGAGCATCCAAAGCAGAGCAACAAAGATGGAGAAGGCCCTTGAGCGGAAGCTGTATCAGGAGTGGCTGAGGTCACTTGGTCTGTTCAGCCTGGAGAAGAGGAGACTGAGGGGAGACCTCATTACAGTTGCAACTTCCTCGTGAGGGGAAGAGGAGGGACAGACACTGATCTCTTCTTTGTGCTGACCAGTGAGAGGACCCAAGGGAATGGCCTGAAGTTGTGTCAGGGAAGGTTTAGGTTGGATATTAGAAAAAGGCTCTTCACCCAGAGGGTGGTTGGGCACTGGAACAGGCTCCCCAGGGAAGTGGTCACAGCACCAAGCCTGACAGAGTTCAGGAAACATTTGAATAACACTCTCAGGCACTTGGTGTGACTCTTGAGGATGGTCCTGTGCAGGACCAGGAGTTGGACTTGATGATCCTTATGAGTCCCTTTTAGATCATGAAAGGCAGAGGGAGCTGGGTCTGTTCAACCTTGAGAAGATATGACTAAGAGGGAACCTGATCAATGTATATAAGTATCAGATGGGAGGGTGTCAAGAGAATGGAACCACATCAAATAACATGAGAAGAGGCAATGAGCAGAAAAGGGTGCACAAAAAGTTCCACCTGAATATGAGGAAGCACTTTACTGTGACAGTGACTGTGTACTGAAAGAGATTGCCCAAAGAAGTTGTGGAGTTTCCCTCACTGGAGATATTCAAGAACCGTCTGGATGCCATTCTGTGCAACGTGCTCTGGGATGACCTGCTTGAGCAGGGTAGTTTGGACCAGATGACCCACTGTAGTCCCTTCCAACCTTCCTCATTGTATGATTGTGTCATACAATGTCATGATTCTGACTGACAGAAATAAATGTGTCCCAGCTTTGTTTTAGCCTAAAGTTATAGGGTGCCTTACTTGTTATTTAAATAAAACGTTTTGTTTCTGAGAAGTCTTTCAGTGCAAATTGGAAGAGAAAGCTTTCATTCACTAGTTTGCTTTCCAGTACTTAATTTGGAGGAGGGAGTGGGGTGTGAAATGAAAGAATAAACAACATATATGTCAGTGTTGTTTAAGAAAGCAAAATGGATTTAAAGAAAAACAATTTAAAAAGCTAGAACCTCAGTATGGGAAAACTATTATTCACATTTTTTTTCTTGAAGATGTCGTTGACTTATGTTCTGTAAATTCTATGCTTTTAGCCTCAGGCGTTCATTGCACAAGAGCCAAGCTAAAAGATAAATTTTATCTTCTGCCATATTTATGGAATTTAGAGAACTGAGGGTCTGAAAGCTTAATTCAGCAGAAGTAGTTTTTCTATGTTCCTACAGCTTCTGAGCTATTGCTCCTAAGACTGGCATGCAAGTACATTTGAAATTAAATGGGCAGATTTGCATGTTTCTTCCTGCCCTCTATGTGATGTCTCCACATCTTGGACATAAAGTCTGATGTTGAGAAGACCATGAGAAAAATACGGGGGGGAGCTGAAATAAATAATACCCTGCTCCTTGCGCCCCTCCAATTGTCTCGCAACAGCATCGGCCCCATGGGCTGGAGGAGACCCAGCAGTGTGAGTCCCACGGGGTGGCTTTCCAGGGCACTACACAGGGCAGGTCCCTACCCTGGGAGATAGCACTTATGGGATGGGTAGAGAGAGCAGGAAAAGCATTATGGGATTCTGTGAAATTTACTATGTGGAGCAACTAAAAATGGGGAAATGGAGCAAACTCAGTGGTTTGAGGATAAACATGCATAGGAAAAAAAACCAGCTCAGAACAGTCTTTCTGTCTTCTCATTAAACTACATTTCACCATCTTTCTTGATGAAGGGGTCTTTATTTTTTGCATGTGTATTTTTGGTGGAGGGAGGAGGGTGCAACAACTGGAGTGAGACTGAAGGTCAGAGGCTCATGTGTCTGTGGTGCCATCAACTAGAGTGAGCACGAATGCATGAGTGAGTCTGTGATCTACAGGGAATATCAGCCCAGACTATCTGGTGAGTAGGGCAGGTGCATTGAAAGGCAAGGATGTGTGTGTGTCAGAGATGGGGAAAGGTCAGAATTGTGGTGAGCACATGGATACAAGTGTGCTGCTGAATTCTGCAAAAACAGATGCTGTACGCTGGGCTCACTCTGGATACAGCAAGACACAGGACAGAGACTCCTGCTTCCCTCCTTCTCACCAGAGAATAGACTGAGGGTTCCAGGATATTTATGGGTTGCACACCTATGCTTGAACAGCATAGGTAGGTATGAACAAATTTGGTGTTCTCACAAGCAACAAAATGCACCTCAAACAGGGCAACACAGTAGAGTCTGCGTGTGTTTTCTCAGATGGCGTGCAGCTGTTTCCTTTCTTTATTGAATCCCTAACTGTTCAGGACAGCTTCTGCTGCAGACTCGCTGAACAATGATGTGTACATTTGAATGCCAAGCACACTATGGGTCTTCTAGCTTCAGAGAACTGCTACTTGATCTGTTCCCACAACACTATAGTGAAGCAGTAATTGGCAAGACTTCCCTTGGGTGCAGTTTACAGTCCAGATGCTTCACTGTTACTTTAACCCTTCACATTAACCCTAACTGTTACATTAACCCTTTACTAGAACTTCTGTGTGGCCTGTGGTCATCTGCGTAGGGATGATAAAGTTCTACAGATAACAAGCACCATCAACTTACAATTTAGATACAAGTCTTATGAGGAGTGTCTGAGGGAGCTGAAGTTATTTACTTTGGAGAAAAGGAGGTTCAAGGGACACCTTAGCGTTCTCTACAATTACCTGAAAGGAGGTTGCAGCAAGGTGAGTGTTGGATCTCTTCTCCCATATGACAAGAAATAGGACAAGAGGAAATGGCCTCAAGTTGTGCCAGGGGAGGTTTAGAATCGATATTAGGAAAAACTTCTTCATGGAAAAGATTGTCAACCATTGTAACAGGCTGCCCAGGAAAGTGGTTGGGTCACCATCCCTAGTAGTGTTTAAAAGATGTGAAGATGTGGTGTTTAGAGACATGGTTTAGTAGTCAACTTGGAAGCATTATGTTAAAAATGGATCTCAATCTTAGAAGTCTTTTTCAATATAAACCATTCTATGATTCTGAAACACTATATACTTTGTGTCTCTAAGGAGGTAGATAATGTAGAGTCTACCACTGTCTATATGGGGTGGCAAACAGTCAAACACTGTTTACTCATCCAGTGCCCACAAATCCACTCTGATCTAGAGGGAGCTGCATTAGCAATACACCAGAAAGTCACAGTGGAAGCGTTTCAAGAATACAGACTTTGCTGATCAACTCACCACCTCCATTGGTAAGCACTCCTGACTGCCTCGAAAAGCCCAAGATACTGCAGGTAACTAGAATGAAGGTGTCCTAGGTGTCTGAGGAGTGAATCTCCCTGTCCCAAGCCACTCTTCTGGTGAAAACAGCCAAAGTCCTGTGTGCGGTGGCTGCACATCTGGGCATGAGGATGAGTAGCCTGGCATGGAAGGATGAGGATTCTGGCAGCCTGTGACAGAAATGTGGCAGTTTAGGATAGGATACTGTAATCAAAACATGTCTAGGTATTGGCAGGCTTGTAACTAATGGAGATGCAGGAAAAGGAAATCCATACTCGGACAAAGGCCTTCACCAGAACAGGACAATGGAAGTATACCATTTTTGGGAGACACATGGGAACAAGGTGTGACCAGGTCTCTGAATGAACCAGAAGGTGTGTGGACACCTTGTGAACATTTTAACCCTCAGTTGATTGGTTTGAGACTGACTTGAAGAGAACCTATGGCTACAGTTATACATATCTAACAGGAATGAACATTTGGAAAATGTAAACCGCTTTATAGTATAAAAATAATGCTGTATCACAATAGAACAATTTCAAGATCGTTTTCCACCAAAAGAGTGTCTGTGAACCCATTGCCCAGTGCAAACACAGCTGAACAGTGACAAACGAAACCTCCCATAAAAAACAGTAGAGGGTCTTGGAGGAAGGCATTGAGCATGACTCTCCACAACCAGGCTTTACTTACACCTATGGTCTGTAAGCTCTGTGTAGAGTATGTATCTTGCTTGGACATCACATCTCCATCCTTCAAACTAGCTACTTTCTAACCTGTAGTCTAACTCAAGCCTGGCTCTAAACCAGTGCTTTAGGAAGGAGGGAAGTAGTAGTTGATTTCTCAGGCAACACTATTAATCTATCCCAGCAGTGGTATAGGAACTAAGGACACTGTCTCCTAGTTCATCTAGGCTTGCTTTACAGGAGGACCACACTATTGCAACATATCAGGAACTGAGAACTGGTACTAAAAAACTGTGGAGAGCATATGGATAGTGGTCTGGCGCATCCTGAGAGTGACCTGGGAGGACAATAGGTGCATCATGCATATATTACATTGTTCAATTGCTAATGTGTGTGGAGTAATTCCCATGTTTAATTTTCTCATTACAATGGCTTTCTGCAAAATCTTGTCTGAAACACTCTCAGGCTACCCCTAAACCTCAACACTACAGATTAAAAAGAAGTTACTTCTCTAAGAGCTCAAACATCACTATGAAGGAAAATACAGCAATAACTTGGTGATAGGAGGATCAAAGTGTGACAGGAGTAGAATCAATGTTCTTGTGATAGCTGTAATGCTGCTAGCATAGAGAACAGTGCTCAAAAAGCAAGGAGAATGAAGCTTCAGTTCTGACTTATAAACAGAAGACAAAACCAGTGGGGACCCTCTGTGTTTACTCTATCTAGACACAGTTTATATGCAGAGATTCTGGCATGGGCAGCTTTTTGTTGTTATGCAACATGGCCTGACCCAAAAAACCCTTCACTTTAGTCAGCAAAATTCATTTTGTGCTTGAATCACTGAACCAAAGATGAAAGATCAGCAGTTTATTCAGCATCATTCAGCTCCATCAAGCACCTCTAAAATATGAGAACAGACATTGCAAAACTAACATTTCAGAGTCAGATTTGGAAAGATCATATTTACATTTTTATTAGGAAGATGTCTGCATTTTTAAAAGCTTGGTAAGCTTTGTAGCACAAATGAAAAACTCACACAGTCATAAGCTTTATTTTAGCAATAAGGTGCATTGGTATCAATTTTTACTGGAAATTAAAATTCTATTAATGCTAACAAAATGCAAGTACCAAGACACTTAGTTCAAAACATGTTTGTAGTTACACTTGGAACTTTACCCAGAGACTGTTTTAAAGCTGAGCTCTCAGTAGTTTACTTTCGTGTAACACCATGCTTTTTTCATGTCATACATGAAGGTAATCACAGGGTTGAATGAATCTAATCCACTGCATTATTTAGTGGAGTCTCAATAAAAAGTTGCAAGTCTCTCTCTCCCTCCTCAGTATGGTTTCACTAAGTCCAGCACATTCCCAGATTCAACACTGAGGCAGCCAATCCACTCTACAACAGCCTCCTACTTAGTGACAACTTATGTTTTAACTCTTTGTGCATGTCAAGTAAGTGCCAGTCTAATGTGTTTTTCTTCCTCTTTCCAAGAATACCTAGAAACCTGGACATGTGTGAATTACAAATACACAGTATTTCAAGAATATAGAATACAAAAGTCTTTCCTTCAAGGAGAACATAAAAATTTTAAATGCCGAGTTCCTCTTTCATTTATATGAGAGAGGTGGGACATCCTTTTTTCAGTTTTTCCTCCTCCTCCTCAAAAGGCCTTTTTTCTAGGAGTGGTTCCCATGTGGAGTAGTCACAGCTGTTTCTCCAGTTTACAACTGCTCCTCTACCTTATTCTGCAGTTCCTAGTCTTATTCTATTTATGGTTCTCTAAGGCAGCAAGCATCCTTCAATGTGATTCTAGATCTGGTTGGAAGAGATGAGAAGTGCCCGAGGGAAAAAGTCCCTTGTTCCCTGTTGCTCCCTGAAATCAGAATAAGCACTAGCACCAAGAATTCTGAATCTGAGAAGTTTAAGATTTGTTGCTCTTAGAGTGCACCTGGTAATATTAAATACTTGGACAATTTACGGTAGCTCTGGCAGTCAGATAATATATGAGATATAAAATTTTGAATAGTTGGTAAGTAGGGCAGGTGTGGGCTGCTTTTCAAAATCCAATCAAGTTTCAGATCCATTTTAAAATCTAGATACAGCTTTCTTCGGGTGTGAAAAATACATACTTTTGCCTTGCCCTGTCCTCAAGAGTGGATACATTAACTTACTTTGAGAAGAAAACAACCTCCCCCTAAATCTTAGTATATTGTGCCAGACTGTCCCGGTTTGGAACAAATATACTCAGAAGGGTAAATATTCTCTGATAAAAACGGGCCACAATCACCCTCTCCCACCAGGTTCGAGGAAAGAAATATTTCCTCAAAGGAAAGTGAAAGGGAAAAAAAAGAAAACTATTTATTTAACCAACACGCAAGAAAAAAAAAC
>WEIV01021218.1:13563-38037 GCA_013390005.1 Calyptomena viridis
CTTGAGACAGTAGAATTGTTTTGAAAAGATTTCTCTAGCTAGTTTTTTTTCTCGGCTCTTGGGGCTCAGTTTTTAAAAGCACAAGATTCACTGTTTTTTTTTTCTCCTGGCATAGAGGAGATGAATATGGGATAATCATAAAGTCACCCCAAGACACAGACCAAAGTTAAAGGCAAATGGTACAAACTTAAAACAACATGTTATATTGATGTAAAAGCCAGGCTAGTAACATACTATGAACAGATAATTGTACGGCATGATTTTAATTGTCAAAGGCACCACTTTAAAGGATTAGAATTTCATATATAATCATAAAATCATAGATTTAGTGCCCCATTAAATAATAAATTTTACTCATGTAAGACTAATTTCATATTGTCTTGACCAATGGAAGTAGTATGTAAAGTTACTTTATGTAGGTATTATGCTAGTGAATAATTCATACAGGAATTTACTAGACAGAGATAATTTCCAGTAACTGCCTGCTTTGAAATCTGCATTTAAGTATTTTCTTTTCAGTAGCGGGAACTACTTGACACACACCAAGAAAAACTATATTTAAACCTGTAATACACAAATTTCTAATAAGAATGATGTTGCTGGGATATTCTTAATAGAAATATTTAGGAGGAAAAGTGTTCTGATAATACTGGAGATTCATTCTTTCTTTAGTCTTGTCAGAAGTAACCTTTTAGAAGGAAAGATACATTTGCACTGCTTCTGTAGAGCACACACCAGGCCAGCTTTTATTCTTTCAGACTCACATTCCTCTAAGCAGCAAGATGCAGCTTAAGGGTGGAAATATTGCTCCCAAATGTAGAATAATCCCTGTCAGCTCTGTGTAGGGTTCAAATGCAGAAAGATACAATCATATAGCTGAGCACCTTTAGATATTTTAAGATACAGAAATGTTTTCTTCAACACTGTTCTCTCAGGTGTTATTTCGTCTCTAACAATGACAAAGAACCAGCCAACTTTTCCTTCTTCCCCCTCACTTTCAGTCCCACGTGTAGGAAGGCACTTTGGACCAATTTCCCTTCATTTAACCCTTCATCTTGTGCTTTACTAGAAGGTTGTTCTACTGGGAGACTGTTTTTGAAGAATTACAACTCACTATAACTCCTGAAGTAACACTAGCAGAATTGCAGAACTTTTACCTGCCTTTCCATGCTTAATGTATTTCAAGTTGTATTAAAAGATACTTCAGAGCCTGTAACTTCCTGCCAGATTCCCATTTTACATGGGAAGAACACAAGCATAATTTGTCCAGCACTCTTTATGTAGTGGTTCCTTAGAGTAAGTAATGAGATAAGTCATTGCAAGTCACCTCTAAGCATCCTGTAACAGAAATGGCTAAAATCGTATGGTTTTCCTGTAATGCACCTTAATGTTCTATAATTCACCATGTACCATAGCTCTTTGGTTGTTCTATAACTCAAAGAGACCTTGTCTCATTATTAGTCACTTCTAAACAAAACAGAAAAAAAAAGATTAATGTGTGCACTTTCTGCAGCCACAGACACTGATGTAGATAAAGCAGTATCTTTTCTCTTTGCTCTAGCAGTATTTTGCACTCTCTATACAGGCATATAAATGACTACCCTGTTTTCCACCTTGTAAAAACTAGGCCCATATGCAGTAATTGCTCTACTCTGTATTCCTTGCATGAGCTGCTAAATATTATATTTCTAGTAAGGTACTCTTGCATTCTAAATATAACTTAAATGCATCCTGCTTTCATAAATAATATATTGGTGACTCGCTGATGTATCATAAGACACAGTTAAATAAGAACCAGCTGGAAAACAAATCAATATTAGGTATAAGACTGTTTTAACATCTGTTGGTTCCTCTATTATGAGATTGTGCAGACCTATTAAACAATTAGTTTCCAACTTCTGCTTACACTTACAATCTCATCTAACACGTGTTCTTTGCTTCATGCAATTAAGTTGGTTTAAATCTAAGCACAGTACTGTGTTTCTGAGAACACTGCAAATACCAGCCATGTGACGAGGTTGTCATTGAGGGCATCTGAATGGAGATGTTTGTGTAACAAATAGTCCTTACACTGACAGAATGATTGGACCTTGAACAGACTTATTTTCTGCACTGGACACAGTTAGAATAATAAATATGATAAAGAGCAAAGAGCTGAAAGAAGTATAAAAAATCCCACATAAATCAAAGTAGAATAGACTAGAGAAAGAGTAAGCAAAGAAACTAAGAGTAACAATGGTTAGGTAAGACCAGTATTGCTTAAGAAATCTTTTGAATAACTTTTTCTCTGGCGTAGATTTTTTTGTCTGATAACTGAAATCTGTATGTGTAGTCATTACCAGGTGTATTAAAATGATGCAAAGACCAGAAAATGTATTACTTCGAAGAATAACATGAAAACGGAGGCTTGTAAAGTGACTTTACACTGTTTCCCCCATACTGCAGTTTCTCCATTCTTAGCACATACCTCCTTCCCCTTTTTCAGCTTGACTGTGATGTTGAAACATCATTTTCAGAGTGTGTCTTTCCTACCAAAAAGGTGCAGGTATTTCCTTTTCTCTCAGCTGTATATCCACAGAATACGCTTGTGTTCTGCCACTGCCAAAGCTCAGGATGAACAGGCAAGCACAGGCACTCATTGTTGGTTCTCTCTACTTCTAGAAGATAAGGAGACAACACACAGTCTGAGCTTTTCACAGGTACCAGCTGTTTCTGCCCATGGACTGTCTTCCCTTCAATTACTCCCATTAACCCATGCTATATCATAGGAGTTAATGTATCTCTCGATGAGGATCAGTTTACAAACAGCTTCAGGGCACACACATCTAATAGTTCACCACACATCCATGTGATGGGGAAATAGTACCATTAAACTCCCACTGTGAAAATTTTAATTTAGATCAGTCTAGCACAGGTGAACAGATTTGATCATATGCATTATCAGACACACTACGCTTTATCCTAATATCTCATTTTCTACTCATAGAAAAGCTTAGTGACACATTCTGGCTATGTGTGAGGCTAAAGAAAAAAGAAGCTTACACTTCAGAAATTCCCTCTAACATCCCTCTTTTTTGACCTGTTACTAACCCTATCATTAACTCAACACTGGCAACAATCCACAGTCATATCAGCACTGTAATTGTAGAAGTTATTCCTTACACTCTGTCAAGAGCACATAAGGACCTGAGGAACTTGGCTAACAAGACAATACTACCTTAACCAGTTCAAAAATCATTCAGTATTCGATTCTCAGAAGATAAAGGTGCAGTCCTGCTGTTGCAGTTTCATTGTTTGATTCATAATCTTCAGTTTCTCCCAAACTCTGACTTTCCCTACGCTATTTCAAAAATTGCAGAGGTATCTCGTTAAGGATCCTCTTCCCACAATTTATCTCTTTGAATCTATCCTAAGAATGTCTCCTTTAAGTCCACTCACTATTCAGCAGTGGTTCCAAATAACCTTCATTAAGCCCCAGCTGAAAGAACCCTAACCCTAACCTGAACTCGAACTGTAACTCTATCCCTAACCTTAACCGTAACCTGAGCAAAGAAGGCCACCTGTGGTCCCCTGCCTTTGGCACAATCCTGAAGGGCTCCCTGTGGAGATCCCTGTGCTGTCGGCAAAGATGCGCAATTGAAAGCAGGGCCAGAGCCTGCCAGTGCTTATCCCACAGAGTCTCTTTCCCTAGTGTGCTCCAGAGACCCTCCCAACGTTGGAATTTCACCCACGTTGCAGGTCCTCCTCCACTCTCTGTGTATCAGCTTTTGGCTGACCTAGATTTGACAAGCTCTTCCTGATGCTGACAGCATTTGCCTGCAGAGCAGAGCCTTGCCAGGTGCCATTGTGTCCCACAGCAGCTGCCGTGTGTCTGACCACACACCTCCTTGCCCTGCCACCAGCCAGGAGACACAGTCCAAATGGCCTTACAGTTTATTACAGGGAGTAGCACAGTCCACAGCCACTGGAAACATACGATGCAAGACATTGTTAGAGAAACAGAGATGGCTTTTATCTTCGTGCAAAAGGCTGGCTATGCTGCGTGGTGTGAGGAGGGCTGTGGCTTCAGCTCTGCAGTCTCCTGGTGCTGCCCCTGCCCCACCAGCAGCAGTGGGAGGTGGGCTTGGGGCAGGAGGGTGCAGCATCCATTAAATCACAACTGCATCCTGATCACGAAGCAGACATCTGCATGATGGCAAATGCACATCAGCAGTGCAGCTCACTGCAGGTGGCATGAAGTGTGGGGGCAACCCATGGTGTTCACAAGCTCTCCTCATCTTGAGCTCCTGGCATACCCTATCCTTGTCAGACCCTCCCACCTCCATGTCTGCCACAGACTAGTTTGTCTTCAACACTGTCTGGTTACCGTATGCATATATATATATATATATATATCTGCATTGGCTATTGCTTTGGAAGGATCCAGCATCTCGTTTAGTGCTTGATCTCTGTGCAGAAAGTTTCTTTAGGAGAGAGACATCTTCTGCACAGCAGGACACAACATGAAGACAGGTACAGTGCTGCTGTCACCCTCAGACGTTGTATCTATCACTGGTGATGAGAGAGATCAGGCCAGCCAGGGTCAATTCGATGGCTCCGTCAGGAATGGGAAAGGATGAAGAGCACTTTTAGAAGGGAGACTATTCTATATTAGATGCTGTCACACTTTTGCACATGGGTATCTAAAAATCCTTCTAGAACCTGCTATTAGAGATCTGCATTTAGAATCTGCTATTAGAACCTTACTGGTTTCTCACAGCCACCATCTCCTGGCCTTCCTGAGATACTTTGATACCAGACACCTAGTTGAGCCAGCCTGGGGCAGCAAGAGGCCTGTAACTAAAACTATGAAAGGCAGGAGATACCATGAAAATCCTCTTTGACCATGGTGCCCACAAAAAGTCCTGTAGAATTAATGCCTTAAGATTTCCTATATATTTTATACTTCTGGATTTTAGCATAGCTGCATGGTTTCTCACACTTAGGATGGTAGAAAACCTCTTTCTCATGGTCTATGAAATGTTCCTTAATGTTCTTTCTGGGAAAAACACATTCTAGCATGGGCATATTTTTGGAACATGAAAATGGAGGGAAATAACAAGATATGGGGAAATAGCAAGATAGGAGGCCCAAAACCCCTTGGAGAAGGTCCAAGGGGCAGAGCTGGGGTGCAGGAAAAGAGATGAACAATTTTGGGATTGGCTGTATCCATTAGATATGATAATTTATTAGTATTAAAAAGGGGTACTGGTGCTATGGTGGGCACATGTCCATTAAAGACCAGCTCTTTATTTTTGTCGGGAAAGTTTTTAGGCATAAGAATAATTTCACCTGGTTTCAAGAGCTGTTGCTTCTGAACAGCACTAAACATCACCAGAAAAGGATGCACCAGGAGCAAGTGCTCTTGGTTAAGAATAGGAGATGTGCAAGACTGTGGGCCATTATGCTTCAGCTGCATGTGTGAGAGAGGGAAGCAAGGCTCCTTGCCAGATACTCATGATTAGGAAGAGACAAAGCAGATGTCCTCAGTGTGAAGCCACTGACTGCTTTGCTCTTCCCTCGTCCTCACATGGTCCTTCCTTTGCAGCTGCCCAGCCTGCCAGCCCTGACTGCAGGGCAAGCTTTGCACTGCCTAGGACACATGTAGCGAAAAGTGAGTGCATCCTGGGGGCTAGCAAGGCCAAGGCATGAGCAAAGCACAGCCAGGGTTGGACATGTAAATACAGCTGCCTTTGAGAGATGATATGGGAAGACATATATACCTATAAAAATACTTGATATCCAAATAATGATAATTTCCACAAGTTTTTCTCTATCTGTGCACTTATGCTTTTATATAGATTGGCTATGAGAAGCACAGTTATCAACTCCAAAAGCCCAGTGTGAGCTGACTGATAAAAGATGCATGAAGAGCATCTGAGCAGGTTGCAGTATGTGTATATGTACCACGAAAACACCCCATGATATTTCCTTGTTGACCAGGTTCATATGCAACTCTTTATGAGGTAAATTTGTGTTGCTTAGCAATGGCATTTGCACTTTTCAGCTAGAAATGTTGGGCCAGAACCCTGTGGTATCCTTGAGGAAAGGAAAACATCTGAAAACCAAAAATCTAGCGTGAATGCAAGAGCTACTGCTCTATCCATTCATTTGGACCACTCTCATTTCACCTGCAAGGAAAAGGCAGATCAGTGTAAAAAGAAAACAATATAAATGGTCACAGAATATGGTCTTTGGGAACAAAAATTACCCTTATTGTAAAGAAGATCATATTGCAGACCACACATTCCCTGGTCTGACAGCCGAAAGACTGTTTTAAAAAGTGGCTTGTCACTGCTGTAGCACATGACCAGTAGTATCAGACTGACTCCATCAACTTTGTATGCAAATCTGCTTAAGTACTGAAAGACTTTATGCTGACTGAAGTCTTCATTTAAAGCAACTCCTAGAACAATATTGCTGTAAAAGTTTTAGTGTCGGAAATCAGTGTTTTTTCTGTCTTGACTTCATAATTGACTGTTTTAAATGAAACTTTCCAGAAGTGTCATCTTGAAGTAGCACCTGGCAGGCAACCATGATGAGAGTCTAACACAGTTATAAGTAATTGGAAGTAGAGTCTTATAATGCAAAGTGTCAGGCAAGCTTAATAACAGGCTGTGTTGTTAATCCTTTATGAGAGAACGGAATATTTTTTGTTCATGATATTCACTTAGCTGAAGTTGTGTAGGTGGCAGATTTTAGCAGGTGCAGAATAAATATTTCCTGAGAAATATCACTGAAGAAATTAATTTAAATTATTAATTAAGGTGTTAAGATAGCCAAATTAAATATAGATAATGTTCCTATTCATTATTCTGCCATTTCACTGATCCCTTTAATTCCTAGCTTTTTAATAGCACTGTAGACCTAACTCATGCTTTTCCACATTCCAATGTATTCTTATCTGACAAGAGAAATTACGTGCAAAAGAGTGCTTTTCTGAAAGGGGCCTTTCTGCCTTCAGTAAATGTCCAGCTTTTCCATGTAATGTATGAAATACTTGGTAGGGGATTAGGGGAGGATTTTAATTCTACTGGAGTGGTTAATAAAACCAATAACAATAAGTATTTTATAGCGGATCTTTCTATACTTATCCAGATCCCTTTGGTACTAGTTAGAAATTAGTCACTGCTTTCAACAGGCTTGAAGTCAGGCCCTAAAGTGTCCTCACAAATTATGAAGAAAGGAGGCCTGAATTCCACAGATGGAGTTGGGTCATTCTGCAGAAGCAATTGTAAGTATTTTTGGACCAGCTTCTGAGAAGAAGCTACATGCACACAAAAACCCAGCTAAAATTGTGACAATGCACTGCTTTAATGCAGACTTGTGGCAAAATCCACAGAAAGGTCATGCTGCAAACATGCTTTGTACTTGTTTCTGTACTTAGCACTGGCATAATCTCTCTACATTTTTTTCTTTTTTTTTTTTTCTAAATAAGAAGTGAAGGAATGCTGTCTTAATTTGTTGTGAGATCATCTCATAGTGCAGAATTCCTCCTGTTATACTATCTTTATACAGAAATAAAAGCTAATAGATGAGCAATTTACCTTCATTGTGGGCTGTTTAATCCAGCACTGCCCAATACACCAAGTTACATGAACAGGTCTAGTTGGCAATATTTTTCCTTCATCATTTCAGAGCCTTTTTAAGCACCTTCCTATCTTGAAGGTGTCACATCTTATGTCACATCTCCAAATGTTTTCTTGCTGTGTAGGCAGCAGATCTACATTTGGTAAAAAAAGTGCTATGAATCCCTGATACAGGATACAGAAATGTCCATAAAAACATAACTGTCAGATCTGAAGCAAGTCTAGATTTTGAAGGAGAGGATGAAGGTGGAGTTTTCAGCAGAAATCCGAAATCGGATTGCAGTTCTAGTATCTGCAAAGCAAGTTGGCTATGAATCTTTAATACTTATGCTTTCTTAATGCTATGGATTAGCCTCATAGATGAAGCAGGATTTTGTGAATAAGCAGGTTTTAGGAAGACGGAGAGAACTGGAAGTTCTGGGGTGGCTCCACAGGGTGGCACTGTGCTCTCGCTGCTGCTGAGCAGTCTCCACCATGATGCTGCAAATGGGTGACCAAGGGATGAAGGCTTTCCAAAGGGAAGAGACAACCCAACAGTACTAGGTTCAATGGGCAGCATGCTAAGGAGGCACAAGGCCAGTCCCATGTAATCAGGAGCATACTGGGTAAGGGCACCATTGGCACTTCAGTAGGGTTTATGGAGTGTGAGAAGGAACTCTCTGCAGGTTTCTTGTATGGAGCAAAGGTGAAGCTGTGGGAGATCCCGTTCACTTCTGGGGGAACAGCATGCGAAAATGGATGGGGCAGGAGATGGATGACATTTCTGGAGGAGGAAGTCTTGACAGGATGCAGACAGAGGGACCAAGGAAAAGTAAGTATTGACATGTTTGCTCACAGTATCACATATTGAGAACGAGAAGGACAGTTTGTTCCACACTGTGGGTATGTTTAAAAGAATTAATTGAAGGTTGGGAACTGCTGCTCTGTCTGTTCCTAACAACACACTCTTGAGAATGCAGCTGGGCTCTAAGATGGAGCACATAGGTTTTGAAGACTAAGTTCAGGTCGATGCAGGAAAAAACTTTTTTTGCTTATGCTCCTTTAAAGTAATTTGTTCCAGACTATTTTAAGGTATGCACTGAGGAATGTATTCAAGAGCTAAAATACCAACAGAAAGTGTACATATATTTGTCTCCTGTGCTCTAACTCAACACAAAGTAATATTCTGCTGTCACACTGTCCTTGGGGGAAATGGCTGTAGTTCAGAAAGAATTTTCTGTTGACTCACCCCATGGTGAGTGATGAGGAGTTAATTAGTCTATGCATTGCTCACATGCCTTATATTTTAATTACTATTTTCCATCTAATCATGTTATATGAATGGAAATTTACATACATTTACATTTCCAGCTCTTCTAAATGTGGTTACTACACCAGTCACTCATACTGGGATTGATGGCAACTACCCTTATATGAAAACTGTTGGTGCAGTGAGTGTTCAGTCATCTCTGTTCCCTTTTTGAGCTACTAGGCATTATCTTGTGAACGTCTTCCTTTCTTCTATGGTCTGTTCAGGCCAACATGGCAATTAAATGACAGCGACACCCTCCGTCCCCCCTTCATTTCTTTCAATACCAGTCCTTTGGTGGCAGAGCAACAGTTAGTGATGGGAGCTACAGAAACTCACTTAGAAGCAGTGTTGGAGAAGAGAGGAAGAGATTGTCAGGAAAAGACCTCTCTCATGTTGCAGCTCACAGATTTTTAAGTGATTCTTAAAACTATGCATAACACAAGGTGTATTAAAGAAAACAATAGGTTCATATAGGATGTTTCCTCACTCCCTTCTGCGGAGCTGCTCAGACATAAGGGGAAAAGTAGCCAAATATTGTTGTCCTCAGTGGGGAACTTGGGGAGATGGTGCACTGATGGAGGCTGGATCTTCCCCAGTGCTTCTTGTTGCTCAGGCCAGACCTCTTTAGATCAATACACAGATGTTGAATTTTCATGTTGACAGAACTCATACACAATACCCTTATATCATAACATTAGAACAACTTCATTCACACAGTTTGTTGGAGGCTGAAAAAAGGAGATGTATGACAATATGGTAATGATGAGGCAGATGACTTTGTACACAGTAGTAAGATTTTATTTCACACAGAAGGGGGATTCAACACAGCAGTGAACAAGGAGAGAGCCTGTCAGTACTCTTCTGGGCACTGTTTTAATCCTTTACATGGCCTTTTTATGTAACATCTTCTGGTGCTCTCCATAACCTCCAAGTTTCCTTATTACTGAAAGACCTGTCAAGATTGTCCAAAAAGAAAATTCTTTTTCCAAAAGGAAAAATATTCTGAGCTTCAATAGCATAAACTAAGATATTTAAAACAAGAATTAATACAAATTAAAAGGAATGTGCTTGATTAAAAGAGAAATATATGTATTGAATGTCATTTGCAAATTAAAAAACAAATAAAACAAATCAGCAACAAATCCTCCTCTCTTACTAAAGATTTTATTTAGACTACTTTTGTAATATTTCATAATATTTCTTTTCCTCTTTTTAATAGTCTTGAACTATTTCATCACAGTTTTAATTAAAATAACCTTTTATCTGTTTGTGTTCTACCACTGACATTTGAAGATTGGCCTTCAGTGAGAGCTTTGGGTAATGTGTACACTGAGGTTTCAGAAACTTCTTCTGGACAAGCTGCCAGCAAACAATTACCCTTCTAAATGTCAATAAGCTAGACATCAATTTTCAGGTTGCATAATTTCTAAAAGCCTGCTCTCTCTGTAGATTAGATCAAAAGTCAGATGCACACTTTAAAAAATAGAACTAGATTTTGATCAAGTATTAAGCATTTTTATCCCTTGGAACTTGGGTAAAGAATGGTGTACTTGAAAGACTCAAACTTACTCTTGCACTGTTCTAAAAACCAAAATAAAGATTTACAGATTAATTTTAGCATATCAAGAAGCCGCCTCAATGGATTTCTTTTAATTTAAGTTACATCAAAAAGAGATGTCAACAGAAAGGAAAAACACAAGGTGGCAATTTTAAAGAAGTATCAGTACTAACATTAGTTTCTGTTATGGAGACATGGAGTGGAAAGTATTTGTAGCTGACATTGAGTACATCTAATGATGAGACCATGTCTTTTACAGACCAAAAATACTAGTGTTGAATAAAACACACTATTGACTTTTCACTGTCATGTAGACAGTTTCTTCCCATCTCATTTTGGTGATTTAACTTTTGTATCAGACCAAGAACATCTCTAATTATTACCAGCAAGGTCTTGAGCAATGAGCTATATTTAATTGTCTTGGTGTTACAGTTTCCTCTCTTTTGACACATTCAAATTTGTCTGGAACGCTAAGAGATGTATGATTCTTTCAGTAGGTTTTCATGGCTAAGGCAACTTCTAACATAGTCTCCTCCCTTTTCATCACAGTGATACACTTGAAGAAGAAATTGAAAAATATTTCCAATTATAAAAATATAAAGATGAATAGTGTACATTTTATATATATATATAGAGAGAGAGATATCTATATATATGAGCAAAAAACACCTTAGAATGTGAATAGCCCACATAACGATTCTACCTCCCTTCCTACATTTCCTTGTTAAGGGACCCATATTTTTTTATTATTTACCACCCAAAGTAACTTAAAATCCCCAACAGGGACACAATCATGGAATCACAGAATGGTTTGGATTGAAAGGGACCATTAAAGACTGTTTGGTCACAACCCCTCTACCATGGACAGGGACACCTTTCACTAGACCAGGTTGCCCAAAGCCCCAGCCAGGCTGGCTTTGAACAGTTCCAGGGATGAAACATCCATAATAGAGACATCAGGCCCAGTTCTCTGGCTCCAGACTGTAAAATCTTAGTTAGCTGCTTAATCAGCTACAACAAATATTTACAAAGAGCTTCATTTGATCCTGTTGCCCTTCAGAAGCTCCATTGTCTGTGCTTAGCCTAATGCTTGGCTTTGTCCTCCTAGGGTTTGATAGAGAAAGCAAAGCAGACTGTGACAATCCTGGCATTAAATCCCCCACTGTGGTGGTGTGTGTTATGTGTTCGTGCATTATCATGGTTTGTTCTGTTATCCCCCTACCCTATGTTTGGTTCATTCTGTGACATGTATACTCCCTTTCTATGTACTCTTCCCTAAACCCCTCCTATCCCTACACCTGTGTACCCCTGTGTACCCCTATGTACCCCTTATTCCACAACCTTCCCTATCGATCATCCCTACTCGGTCCCGGATAGGCTTGGGTAGAAGGCCTCAGACTTCTACTCCTGTCTGTCACCCCTTAGTCCCACCTCTCCCTCAATATCATTGGCTTTTTCCCTCTCTCCACCCCTCATTTTCACCCCTTATAAAACCCCTCATTTTGAGCTGTTCTGGGCTCACTCCCTGTTGGTTACCAAGGGGTTTGGACCCCCAATAAACTGTTCCTGTTTCACCCCAACGAGAGTGAGTCGCTTTCTATCCTTTTACCCTCCGACAGCTGTGGCATCCACACCATCTTGGACAAAGGACTCCTAGGTAGGGTCAGGCCAACTAGCCCACACACACCAGTCCCTGCAGGGGACGTGTGGGTAGGGAGTACAGCCTGCCTCGGGGGCCTTAGTCGCCTGGTGGCTGGTGTTCCTTGGGAAGGACCCTTGTGCCATCGGGTGACCCACACCTGCCCGGTGCCCTCGGCGTGGCAGCACGAGCCAGCCAGGGCTGAAGAAAGGTGTCGGGATTGCTGCCATCCAGGCAGGGACCGTGGCACCCCACCATCTCACAACTCCGTATTGAACCACTTCCTTTCCCATTCCCCCTTGATCTCCTCTATGTTCTTTAATTGATATTCACTTCAGAGCTAAGCAAAGACTTGCCCCAGGGATATATAAAGCATTTATAATTTTATTTAAAATATTTATACTTGAATCTAGACATCTGTGACAGAAGACCCTCATACATCACCTCTTGATCACAGCACTTTACTTTGACATGTGTCTGACAGACAAACTGATCAGCTCTTCTACTTCAAGTAAACCTCTAATATCCATTTTTAAGCTCTTCTCTTTCACTTTGGCCTTTATCATGAGTGTAGAGTTTCAGGGAAATGCATTATACTAGCTCTATCTGATAATAAAATAAATGATGGAAGAGAGATCAATTTAGTGTTGACTCCATTTGCAGATCCTGGCAGCCATTCAGTTGTTAATTAGAGACATGTACTATTGATGTAACCTTACTAATTTGACCTATTACCAACTTTCTTTTTGTGTTATAGAGCTTTACCAAATTTAAAGGATGTGAGATGTACTGATGTAATTCTCTACACTGTGTATCATCACAAATATTGTTAATTTAAGTGTTACTACTAGCAGCCAATAAACGCATGAGCTAATGATCTTCTTAGTAAGTAAAAAAGAATATGTAACATTTGTCTCAGTCTTGATTTTTTTTCTAATGCAGACTTTTTCTCTCTGCCACATCATATCATTTCTGTTAATCTCTTTTAACTTGAGTAAGCCAAAGAGAATATGAAAATTGTTTATCTCTTCTGCTGTATTGTGGTTTACCCCAGCTGGCAATGCAGCCCCATGCAGCTGCTCACTCACCCCCCCGCCCCGAATGGGAGAGAGAATTGGAAGGGTAAAGGTGAGAAAAACTCGTGGTTTGAGATAAAGGCAGTTTAAGAAGAAAAGCAAAAGCTGTGCATGTAAGCAAAGCAAAACAAGGAATTAATTCACTGTTTCCCACAAACAGGTAGGTGCTCAGCCATCCCCAGGAAAGCAGGGCTCCCTCACACGTAACAGTTATTTGTGAAGCCAAACAGCATTACTTTGAATATCTTCCCTTTCTTCTTCTTCCCCAGCTTTATATGCTGAGCATGACACCATATGTTATGGAATATCCCTTTGATCAGTTGGAGTCAGCTGTTCCAACTATGTCCCCTCCCAAATTCTTGTGTATCTCCAGCCTCCTTGATGCAGGGTGGAGTGAGAAACAGAAAAAGTCTTGACTCTGTGTTAGTACTCCTCAGCAATAACAAAAACATCCCTGAATTATCTACACTGTTTCCAACAAAATCCAAAACACAGCCCCATACCAACCAGTATGAAGGAAATTAACTCTATCCCAGCCAAAACTAGCACATGATGTGTGAAAAAACCGTTACAATGACATGGTTATGTTCCTGTTGGGATTGGGCTTGTATTCCACAGAAATCACTCAGATTTAGAAATTTAAAACTTAGGCAGGAAGTCAAGACAGTAATCAAGATTTCACTATAGTCAAGGGAAGAAGAGTGGGTGATTCCTCCCACCTCTCTTAGACACTAAGATCCGAATGAAATGAAGCGCACCCTGGAGATGCATCCAGTCACTCATTGCATTGGAAATGTAGATGTGTAACTTAGGCATGATTCTTAACTTTTAGATTTCTAAAGTTACATAAATCCAATTCAAACAGCCTACTCATGGTTCTTTAACAACCTCAATCAGCTCGTGTAAGTGAAAGCTTACCATTGACTTGCATGGGACTGAAACCATAACTTTGTGTTACTGTCTTGTGTTAACAATTATGCTAATCATAATGTTGATATGTCATTACTGAAATTACTCAAGATATAAAATTGGCTTATAGTTATTTCTGAGGATGGATATCTTGTTGACCCATAAATCTCTATTTCTTAGGCCTTCTTTCATTATCAGACAGCTCACTGTTCAGAAATAAGTATCTTTTCTGTTTTGGATCTTGATAGGCTGTGTCAGATCACCTCCATTGACAAGTGTTATGGAACCAGCATAGTAACCTACTGAGTATTGGGTGAAAGGGTTTTTTGTAACTGATTCGTCTTTTCATGTGTTCCTTAGCACTTATTAAAAAAAAAAAGTCCTGAGGCAAATCAAATAGAAAAGGATAGAAAGGATTCAGAGGGATCAAAGTGAGAAAAGGTTATTCCCAAATGCTTTCTGAAATGGCAGCCTTCAATGCTGAACTGAAAGTACTCTACAGCTGATTTACCTATTTGCAATCAGAGCTTGGAGCATACCAGCAGGGAAATGGTCTCTCCTCTGTAGGAGTCATTCTACATCCCAAACAAAAACTTCTTTCTTACATTACGCTGGTTGTATGAACTAGGAATTTTCAGCTTTCTTTCTGCATTCCTCCTGCCTTTGTGTGGCTTACCTTACATGTGTCTATGGTATGCAATGGGCCAGCATAGCATTCACTGAAGCTGTATTGCCCTAGCAGCTGAATTTACTCAAAAATATTCTAACACAGCAAGGTATTTCTGAGCATGCATAAAGCTTCATTTAGATTTGCCATATTGTTTATGGTATCTCCTTCTATGTTGTGCATTCACGGTCTATCATTATGAATTACAGGCTCAGGATGACAGAAGCTTTTGAAACAACTTTCTTCAAAAACAAAGAATAACTTTTCATTGACCAACCACTCCTAAAAAATACACATTTTTCCCTAGTTTTTGAAGATTCTAACTAAAATCTTTTATATTCATTAATGATTTTTGCAAGGTAGTAAACATCTGTTCACTTTACACATACTTTTAATTATATAATTTGTTCAGAACTCTTCACATCTGTCCTTCTGGCTTGTTCTGAATCTTCTGCTGTTCTTACCCATTTCTCATGTAACTCAGACATCTTGTACTGCAGCATTTGATTTCTTTTTTTTTTTTTTTCAGTATTTTTTGCATTTTTTACTCAAGAAAGCAAAGAGGAAGAAAGAAGATGCATGGATTTACTACTTCTGATTTTTTACATTTATATGTAAGCCTATTTTCAAGATACAAATACTATTGCACTGCTACCTAACAAATACCTTAGAATCATGGCTCAAGTTGAAACCTGAGAAGTCCAAAAGAGTTTCCTCAAACTAGACATTCTTTCACATATTTAACTATTTTAAATTTAACACCCAGTTCCATATATTCTCCTAGTTATAAGTTTATCTAAAATTATATCACTTTCAGAAACAGCATTTTTCTCAGTTCCCTGTATCCCAAGAGACCATCTTATCTTTTATCCATTCATTGTCTACTATTTTGTATAGAAAATTACTTATTACACCAGGGACAGGGCAGGAGGTAGGGGTAAAGAGGAAAGCAAGAGGTTGTATGTTACCAACTAGACATTAGTTAAGGGGTGCAACTATTGATAGTGGGTTGCAATAAATATACATAAGAGAAAAAAACTACTTAGCTGAAACTGTTACCTAGTTAAGTGTGCTAAATACCTTGCTTACCAGATTTACCTAGGATGTGATTTCAGGTCCCTGATCTGAATCATACGGATTTGAGCATGTTTGCCTGACATTTGAAAAAGTTTCCTTGTGTAGGCTACTTCACTTTAATAAGGCTCAGCAGACATTAGGATGTAGATTCTGTGTTACCTTGTTTCTGTTACTGCTGCAGGTGATGACAAGTATTTTCAACATTGGCCATTATCCTTAGGGAATCTTTATATTAAAGACAGTTAGTAAACTCTGAACCTACATCAAATAACCATGTTTGTCCTGGGGTGTTTTGGTTTTCCCTTTTCTTTTTTTTTTTTTTTTTGCCATTGAATAAGGCCTAGCACTTGAAAAGAGTCCATTATTTATGATATTTTAGGATCAAAGGCCTTTCTCAGCCATCTCCAGTGAAAGAAAATATTAATTGAAAGAGCCCTCTAGTAAAACAATAGAAATATAGATTTCAAATCTTCAGAGGGAATGACTATCTTTGGTATTCAAAGATTTCTTAGGAATGTTGACTTTTCACTCTCTTTTCACATTCATGATCAAAGAGTCCATAAAACTTCACCATTGATTAGCCACTCTCTTTCTAGGCAGCACCATAAGAAATGACAAACTGTGGCCTGGATTTGCAATATTTTTGAAGCTGAAGAATTCACCAACACGTTAATATTGAGGATTGCTTATCACACTCTAATAAAACCGGTAAAAGACTATAGAGTGCTTTGCTCTAAAAGCTACGTCATATTTTCTGCTTGTTCTAAGTGGTGTGACAGAACATCCTTCTCTCAATATCACTCAGAGATAGTACAGAAGCACCCTGTACTATCTGATTTCTGAAGAAATGTATTTTAAAAACTAGAGCTATGTTTTGTGAGAAGCCAGGCACCTCACTCTGGCTTAGAGGTTCATTTAGACTGCAGTTGCACCTAATTACCTTCAAGAATCTTAGCGTAGATACATCATAGAGCTGTGCTGTAATTATTTGCAATCTTGCAAACCTTATTTGAGTTTATATGCAAATTATAGCACTTAGATTGCAATACTGTAGGAATCCAGGGAATGATGTTGAGAAATACTAGGAGCAAGTTATTAGTAATCCCATTTCACCACAGGTTAGAAGCAGTTGTCTATGGACATAGGTATAGGAAATTGCTAACTGTGGAGATACCATTCTGCTTATATTCTGTGGGTTTATGAAAGGTTTGGAAGGAAATAACATGCTGCCAGTCTTCTCAAGTAACAGGGTAATAGTTACAGTACATTAGGGGACAATAATGCAAGTTTTTCCCACAGTAAAATGATATAGTAGTATGTTCATGGGAGTATGGCCAAGTGCAAAGATATAAGTACAATCTCCATTCCACAGTTACATAATAATATGTTCTGGTAGAATAGGTAAAGTGTAGAGGAAACAATTTGCTAAACAATTGTACTTGATAGATTGCACCCCATAGTATCCTTGAGGAGAGTTGAGTTTGCTGACAGTGTGATTCAGATGAGAGAAGACAGGACTGCAGTACACTGGAAGGCATTAAAAAATAATATGACTAATTGTGCATGTGATTTTAACTTTCTTAGTGTTTTCATTAATACATACAAAGAATAATAATAAAAAGTCACTCTTATATAGCATTTACATCTGCATCCAAATTTTTCTGAGAAGTGTTCAGTACTGTTATTTCCATTTTACAGGAGAGGACACCATAAGGCAGTATCTCTTGGGGTCTCACTGTAAACTCAGGGTTCCAGCACAGAATTCCCATATCCTAGGCTATGGCAGTGAAATAGAGAAGGATCAGTTTGGGAAGCATTTAAACAAATCAGTCATGCACAAGTCCATGGGATTGGATGGGATGGAGCTGGCCCACGTTATTGCTAAGATTTGCTGGATTTCATCAATTCCATTATGTCTCATATACATTTCCACATGTCTTGAAAATAAAATAAATATTCAAAAAGTACAGATTTATTAGGCAGCTCTGGTTTAAAAAAATCTGGAAGAATGAAACTGTTAATCGTATTTTCAGCAGAGGGTTTTCTGAAACAGAAGTCCTTGGGACTAATCCTGCACTTAACTGTAGCATCTGTGTCTCTTTATGTAGTGCAGTAACCATTTAGAGCAGAAGAGAGAGAATTTGCTCTTTCAGACTTCCTTATCACATTTTTTATGAAATTGGCGTAGATGTTTGTGAAAAATATTGTGTATGCTAATAAGAGCTTTATTCAAAAGTTCCTTGTTGTCTGTTTCTCTCTCTTTTGCATTATTTCCTTTGCTAATCTAGGTATCTTAATAATGATCCCAAAACTGAAAATTAGTAGTAGAAGTATGGCACCCACCCAAGCAAATGAAAAACATACAGAGAAAGAGAGGTCATGGATACTTAAAGTACTGGTTCTGTCTCTTCCTTCCTTTGTTTGAAGACTTATGGAAGAAGAAACAATGATGCACATACTACATGGTGCACAAACTTCAGATCATGCAGTAAGCTATTACTGTGATTGGAATCAAATCTTCATGCTGGTGTTTCAAGTAGCAGAGCATGCCTGGAGAACACAGTGTCCAGTGAAGGCTGGAAAAACTCACAGTTTTGTGCTGTTTGTCCCAAAGAGAGCCTGACATATTCTTCATCATGTTTTGAAAAGCAAACTCTATGGAAATATATATATATATATGTACAGAGGGAAACCATGATCCCTCTTCTCTCTTTTTGATTAATGTAATCATGCTCTCAGAAGCTAACTTATTTGTGTAAAACACAATATTTTTCTGTGAAAATAATCTTTTTTTACAAAACAGAGAATTACTTAAACCTTACTCTTCTGACAGCAGACCTCTCCAACAGACTGAACTTGTGAATCAACAACTTATAGCTGTTACTTCTAAGTGCACTCTTTTATAGAGGAGCACTTACATGACATTGCAGAGGCAATAAACCAAAGATAAAGGTAATTTACCAGAGCAGAAATCTCTACTCCAGATAAGATGGTATTAAGTATCTCACATTTATGTGTGTTTATTTAGTGTCTTTGGACACAATATTGCCAAAATGTAGAAGAATTTCAGTCAGACCCTGCATAAATCTAAAGTGCTACAGGAAAAAAGAGGGACACAAAATACAAGCAGCAGAGGATTTATCAGGTACAGTTAGGAGGATGTAGCACCCTATGTTTCTGTCCCCATTACCGGTGTGCATGACATGTCACATGACTGGCAGCAGCCCAGACAGCCTCACCTTACAAGGATAAGTTTATCCTCTGTGATACCTGGATAACTGACACACTATTTACGGAGTATTTGCTTGAGGGAATATATAAGTAGAGATTTAAAAGCAGGAACAAGCATAAAGAAAACTGAATCTCACCTGATGTATGCAATTATGCTGCAAATTCAACCTTTGCCTACTTACCATTACTTAGTATCTATACATTCTTCTCCTCTCTTATGTATCACCTCTTCACTGCGGTGACACCACCACAGTCTACAACTTCCTCAAGGGGGGCGATGAAGGAGGAGGAGATGACCAGTGATAGAATTTGAGGAAAAGAAATGCATCAGGAGAAGTTTAAATTGGACTTTAGGAAAAGGTTCTCCACTGGGAGGGTGGTCAGTCACTGAAAAAGGTTCCTCAAGCAAGTGGTCATGGCACCAAGCCTGTCAGAGTTCAAGGAGTGTCTGGATGATGCTCAGGTAGTCCTGCAAAGGGCAGGAGGTTGGACTAGGTGATTCTTATGGTTTTCTTCCAACCTGACACATTGTAAAATTCTCAGCTTTTAGTGACATTTAAAACAATATCTCAATACTTCTGAGTTTAGCAGCAACAATGGTAAGCAAGGCAAACTCTAATCCAAATGAAAATGGGTTCAGTAAAGTGTAAGCTTATCTATTATTTTCTTCAATCTGTACCAGCTGTAACTTGAGACCTAATTCTTTTTCTTGTTCTCTCAATATATTTGATTAGATAGAAATTTTTTGAGATGCCACAAGGACTTCTGAGCTTTAACCAGTCAAAAACAATTCTTAAAGACTTTCTTAACTTTCTTATCACTGAACTAATTACGTTATGGGAAAGATTTCATCAGTGTTTATATTGAGAGTTTTGAATATAGTCTTCCTTCAATGGAAAATGAGAGAGCATTCAAATGAAAATGAGAAGGCAGAAAAACAGCAAGACTCAAGCACACCAAAGCAGGAATAAAACTATATGTTTTTACTCTTAAAATGAATAAAGGCAAGAAGCTAATTTCTAGAACTGAAGAGACACCTTTTCCATGAAAAAGTGGTCTGAATCAATGCATTATTCCATTCAGTTTAATTTATAGCTATCTGAAGATAATTCATGATTCAATGAAGAATACCACTTTTCTTGATATGTATTGGTGTGACCCTTAATCATGTATTCATGTGTTCACTGGCAATTATTAATATATATGTGAGTAAAAAAATTACAAGGATCATCTAAAGTGCATTTCTCTCCAAAGTCTCTCAGACTACAGACAGGTTCTATATCAATGGCTAGAAAAAAAGTCCACAGAAAGCCATTCTGTACAGGGAGGGTCAGATGCTGAAACATGGTGTAATAAAGGGTGAACATATCAAAAGTCCTGGCAGCCTGTTCTAGAATCTGTTACTTTACACAGTGAAATGTACAAAATTATCACACTACTGTTGGAAGCCCATCTAACTGAGCAACTACAGGTGGAAGAGAAGATATGAGAAGGAGACGGTCAAACTGTGAGCTTCAGGGAAGTGTCCTAAACTATTGTACAGTATAGGACACAGAGATCAGATTCCCCCACTCCAGGAAACACGATCAAATTTTGACATGATGTAAGGCAAATGGGAGATGTCTCCATATCTCCTACCCTGAAAAAGGCTTAAGTAATGTGCTCTCTCAACACTCCCAATGGCACTCTCTGGACATTTTCCACTATTGCAACATGAGTTGTGGTTTACATCAACTACTGAACACAGCTGGAAGAATTCAGTCTACAACCATTTGAGATGCTGTAGGCTTTTCAAGGCATCTACGTTGGGCTGGCAGAATTTACACTGAATCTGGTACAGCAGGCCACTACCCTTCAGAAGACATAAAAGGCAGACAGTGAAGATACCTGGGGCATCTCAAATGACAGTACACCCTTATGCCTGGACAACTGAATCATAAGTTAAGGCAGAAACACTGCAGGAGTTCACAAAATCTCAAAGTGCACTGGGTCACTTCTTTTCAGTCCTGTTTTAAGGATATGATCTGATTTAATAACATCACTTCAACACATGTTAAATGATGTATGAAGTGAAAAATCAAAATCACTAGAAGTAGGGGATTTTTTGCAATCATTAGGTTGTTCTATCCAGTTAGTTCCCCCACTTGCTGCAAACATCCACCAAGCCCACCCCACTTCCTTGTAATTCCCAGACTAAAAAAGAAATATTTTTAAGTATTATGAGATATTTGCATTTAATTATTCCACTCTTCATCCTTGTAGGATCTTCACTGCCTTGATCTGGAAATCCTCTATTTTTTGTCACTCAAATAAAGTGTATAAGCATATTTGTCCACACAGCTTCCCTTATTATAGATTTTAGTTAAATCTATCTATTTACAGTTAAGTGAAACGTATCACGTAAAGAGATAGGAGTAGAAATAATCACAGTTCTGGAATGGAAAGATTGGTGATTTTTTTTTCTTTCAGTTTGGTTAGTTTGTGTAAACAAACAAGTATAAAATGGTAACCTCAGCAATTAATTGGGTAGACCTGGCAATTGCCACAGACAAGGTACTAGAATAAATAGACCAATTGAGTACAATGATGGATTGAATAACCTTTCACAGTTCCTCCCAGAACTATTTTCTTTAGTTCAAATAAATGGCATAATCCAATGTGGAAAGCTTTACATTAGTCAAATAGTATCTTTGCTTTTCAGTAACTGCAAGTATTTGCAATTTTTAGAGTAAAGATGAACAGCACTATTAATAGCTACTGATCATTATTTAGAATCTGGAAACACATTTAGGTTGAAATGCTGACTTGAAAGAGATCAAAATCTCACCCCTGGTTCTTTCATGTTCACTTATCATGCAGTTAGACATCAAGAGGGGTCTAATAATTATTCAAAGTTACTTTAAATATTCAGGTTGGTAGTATTTGAGTATATCTGGCCTGCTTCACTTCTAAATATAATTTTACTCTTTCTGCACTTAGATACTTGTATCATCTTTCTTTGTCTGTTTTGGTTGGGAATGTGCATTAGTCATTCATAGCTCTTTAATAAGAACAGGTCATCTGGCTTGATGATTAATGCCTCTCATCTTCAATAAAAGCACTAAGAATGCTAAAATCCTCTTCAGCCTAATTAGTAAGAATACCCTTGAGTGAGCCACACGTCAGTACAGATCTGTCATGAGTTCACAGAACTTCTATGTCTGATCATTTTAGTTCTTCTAAGTAATAGCTGGTCATTCAATGGAAATCACAGACACAGCAATCATTGGCTGGGGAGCATCTGTTTTGTCAGTATTTTTTCCCAGATAGCTAATTTCAATGCACTGAGTTCATCACAGTTTTCATGAATGAAAATTGCTCATCTATAGCCGATTATATGACAATGTAACAAATACTGACCAAGGAAGAAAATTAGATCATTCTGTACCAAAATAAAATAGTTTACTTAACAGGAAAGTGATGAAGAGAAGATAGTAATCTCCTTCTAGAAATTTTTTTTGCCATATAGGGGAAAATAAAGCCATGTTGGTTGATTTATTTCTGGTTTGGTTTAAGAAGGACTATATTATGCTTTTTAAACTTTTCTAAAATTTGAGGCAATCCTTTATTTATTTATTTTAGTTTTTCTATCATAATTACTCAGTACTTTTTTCCTATTTTAGATTGACATAATTTACCAATGAATGAGGCTCATATAGCCTCTTATTGTTGATGTACAATAAAAACAACGAAAGATTTGCTTTAAGACAGAACAAACAATCCATATTTATTAGTGCCAGCTTAATTCCCCAGGTAAAGGGGAATTCACCACTTGATTCACCAGTACTTAAGTCAGTATAAATGTTTCAGGGAATGGAAATTAGCACAACTCTGCACTAAGCAGCTCTAGATTTTGTTGTCATGAGCTGTGTGTGTCAAATGTAAATTTTTTTCCCCTTACAGCATTTTGTCCAGAACTGACATACTGATGTTTTTGAGAAGTAGTGCGGGATTCCTTCTTGAAAACTGCAATCTTATTCTACTGTTGAGTAGCAACATTCCACAAAGCAAAATCCTGTGAGATTTTTATTACTCTTCAATATTTGATGGGGTTATTCTAGCTTAAGGATCAGAGCTAAAGCATGTCTTCTATCCTGGAACCTGCATCCCTTGAGTCCTAAAATCCATATTTTCACATATCATCTTATTTGTGGCAGTGGAAATTATCCTATATGCCAAACATGCTTTATGATTCCCCAGTTGCACACTATGGGATAGAATCATAAAAAGTTTAGGTTGGAAGGGACCCTAAAGATCACCTACACCTAAAGATTTCCAACACCCCTGTCACAGGCAGGGTGCCACCCACTAGACCAGGTTGCTCAGAGCCTTATCCAACTTAGCTTTGAATGTCTTCAGGGATGAGGTGTTCACAACTTCTCTGGACAACCTGTTCCAGTGCTTTACCACTCTCAGAGTAATGAACATCTTCCTAATACCCAGTATAAACCTACCCT
Source organism: Calyptomena viridis (assembly GCA_013390005.1). NCBI lineage: Eukaryota > Metazoa > Chordata > Aves > Passeriformes > Eurylaimidae > Calyptomena > Calyptomena viridis. The sequence goes on from WEIV01021218.1 coordinate 37,136, forward strand.
CATTCTGTTTAAAGACATTAGCTCTTGTCACTACACGCCCTTGTAAAAAGTCCCTCTCCAGCTCTCTTGTAGGCCCATATTAGGTACTGGAAAGTGCTATAAAGTCTCCACAGGGTCTCATCTTAAGGGTGAACAATAGGACAATTATTTTAACTGCAGGTGAACCATTTAATTGTTTTTGCCCACCTGTACTCAGAAGGCTGACATTTTTTTCTTGTTTCATTTTCTCTGTCAGGCCCTAGTCCAGAACTTCCTACTGGTATATATGTATCCATGCATGTATGTATGTATGTATGTATGTATGGATAGACAGATAGACAGATAGACAGATAGACAGACAGACAGACAGACAGACAGATAGATAGATAGATAGATAGATAGATAGATAGATAGATAGATAGATAGATAGATAGATATTTTAGTAGAAGCTTTGTCCCTGAATCAAACATTCTGTATCCTCCCAGATGAAGTGGATAGTTTCCTCTTGTTACTTGTTACCTGTCTGTCCCCAGTATCAGCAGAAATTCTGACACGTGAGCTTCAAGACATGTAAAATTCCAAGAGAAGGTGTTGTGGTTTGACCCTGGCTAAATGCCAAGGACCCACATACACAGGCAAAGTCTCTGAGAGAAGAGAAAAAAAAAACTAAAGGCTTTTCACGAACCTTTGTGATAAGGACTATAAGAAACTTCTTATTAACTATTTCACAAGCAAAACAGGCTCTAACTTGGAATATTAAGAATTTATTATTACTAAAATCAGAGCTTAAGACCTTAAGAGTGAGAAGTTTGATAGATGTTATAGACACCTTCCTCCCCCCACCCCTCCCTCTAAGATCTTTCTCCTTCCCTCAGAGGCTCAGGAAGATAGGAGTGGGAGGTTATGGTCAGAGGCTGTTCCTG